>CM069916.1:81669128-82217864 GCA_036172215.1 Camellia granthamiana
GTTGCTCTAGCCGCTACTTCTAATATCTCTCTACCCACCCGCCTCACCTTCTTCTCTATTTCCTACCTTTTGGCATCATTCTTTAGCCCTTCCAGCCACCTTCTAGCCCATCTACCCTATGACCCCATCTTCTTACACAAAAAGAGAGAGAGAGAGAGAGAATTGTGAGGTGCCTTCTTTGGTTTGTGTTTCTCAAAAAATTTTGGAAAAAATTCTTTACAAATAAGTTTTCAAAAGTAATCAAACCAAACAAATTTTCTTAAATTTTTTTTTCAAAACTTGTTTAGTTTACAAGTTTTCCAGACAAATCTCTCTCTCGTACACATCAAATCAATCACTTTTTCCAAAACTCTCTCTCAAAATAATTTTTCAAAACATCTTTTCAAAAAAAATCAAACCAAATAAATTTTCGTACTTTTTATCTCAAAACATGTTTCTCAAATACAAACCAAACAAGGTCGCAATGAAGAAGGCTTGTAAGGGGTGTAGCGCGGGTGGATTTAAGCGAAGCTGAAAAGGATTTGGGATGGGAAAAGTTGTGAAGGGGCAAGAGGCTTATGAGGTCAGGGTGATAGGTTGGGTTGATATAGTGGATGGTAGGGATATGATTAGAGATGAAAGTAAAATTGAAATTTTATTATAAGATAAAATTGTAATAAATACATACTTTTTTTTAATAGTGAGGGGGTACAAAGGAATTTTTAGGATGCTATTAGCAATTTACACGTCATCTTTAATTTGGAAATTATTTTTCAAGTAAAATTACATGATTTAAAATTAAATTTTTGAACAAAAAATGATAATTTGAAAGTTGATTTTATTTAAAAATTGATATTCAAATTATGTGTGAAATAACATAAAATGATATGTGAGGTAGAATAAGCTCTCCTCCATTATTCATTTCTTCATACTCATTCATAACTTTCTTGTTGGCTTTAACTTGGGTAAAGACAGATGATCTGAACCGTCTACTTCTTAGATTTCACAATAAAAGTTATTCATGCAAAAAATTAATTTTATTAGACAACTAAAAACATGACAACAAATCGTATTTTATTATATAAAATAAATGGTTTAAATTTATATTTATATTTGCCCTTCATTTTATAAAATAAATTGTGATTTATTCTTATATTTATAGATATTTGATAAAATTGATTTTTTACATAAATAATTTTTATTACGAGGCCTTTGGATTTTTTGCTTCAAAGTTCAGCATGCATCCGTCGCATGACTCAAGCCTCACCTCCTATTTTAGTAAGGCTGGAAGGAATTAGTAGAATTTGGCTTAGCTGTAGTGCAAATAGGGTGAATTCTCCAATTAGGCATAAACTGATACCAACTTTTCAAAATTTGATAATTTCAACTCCATTAAACACTATAAGAGTTTTTTTTTGTTTTGTTTTTGGCCTTACACCTAACATCTCTAGTTTTGGATCCAATTAACACTCCATTTGGATTGTAAGATAAGGTGAGGTGAGAATAAATGTTTGTGGTTTTTGACCTAGGTGAGAAAAGAAAAAAAATAATTATGGTTTCTCGCCATTATATTTGAATAAATAAAAGTGAAGAAAATGTAGTTTCTCACCTATTTTGTTTGGATAGAGTAAATATGAGAAAAGAAAGAAAAGTGTTGTATTTTATTTTATCAAAATAACCTTCCATATTAATAAATTATATTTTTTTCATAAGGATAATTTTGAAATTTTAGAAAACTTTCATTAAATTTAAGGGTGATTCTATTTACACACCACTAATACTCGCAGTACACACCATTACTTAGTACACACAAAAAATAATTTTTAGGGTTTAAAAATATCATATTTCACACATTAACTTTCCATTACTAACCCTAAATTAATACACCACTAATTATTTGAATACACACCAAAAACTTCTCATTTTCTCCACTAAACACAACCAAACCCCCCCTCCCCCCAAAACAATCTTTAGAACAAAGACTATCTTTGTCAGTCTTGATCTCCAACGTCGGCAGAAGTTTCATTCGGCCTCCATTTTCGTCAATATTGATCTTCATTGTTGGTGTTGAACTTTCATCATATCTCATTTTGTCGTCCCGTCGTTTCAAATCGGCAACGAAGTATTTCATTCGGCTTCTATTTTCGTCGGTGTTGATTTTCATAGTCAGTGTTAAACTCTCGTCTCTCGTCGTCATTTCAGATTGCCATTTTGATTCATGAGTGTATGTTAATGGTGAAAATGATGAAATGTGAGCGTACCTCTTTAGTAACAAATTCACTTTTGTAGTCAACAATACAATCAGGTTTGACTTTGTTACATTGGGTGGGTATAGAATTCTGTAAAAAATTAACAAATTCATCAAATTAGTTATGTTCAAGAATACATAGTTGAACAAACTTAATGTGTTCAAAAATTTATGTCTAAACAATGAATAAAAGTTCAATTTATTTTAACTAAACTGACTTAAAATGTTCAATTTTTTAGTATTAATATTTAGGCCTTGTTTGGGAATATACTATTTTAGTAACTTTTTGGCTAAAATATGAGGTAAAAAAAACTTGTATGTTTGGAATGATTTTTTGATTTTTTCGAAACGATATGCAAAAAATAGAGAGTGAAGGGAATCTTTGAATTTTTTGTATATAGGTTATAGGCTTTTTGATTTTTTTAGTAACTTTTTGATTTTTAGACTAAAACTATTACTTCCCAAACGAGTCTTTAATATGTGATCAATCTTAATAATTTGAACAAAATTGTTTTGTCCAAATATAAATAATCAAACATTGTATAAAAGTTTAACTCTAGTTACCGGAACATGATGAACAAACTCATCTTTCCAATATACGAATGAGATAAATAAAAACTAAAAAGCTAAGTCATAAAGTAATTTTTTCAATGTTCAAATCAACGTTTTCAATGTTTATATATGAACCAACCATCTTAGTGTCATCTATGGTGTGTAAATTTTCAAAATTAATTAATTTCAATGTTTTCAAACCCTAAATCTTCAAAGGTAATAATATTTTGAGTTTGAAAAATAAGTATAATGGGAAAAAGAATGAAGTGAGCTAATTGATAATGAATAATAATATATGATGAGTGTATGTTAATGGTGAAGATAATGAAGAAATACAATATTTATATGTTAAAACCCTAAACCTTATAAAAATGATAGTGTGCGAAGAGTATTTTGTGTTTTTAAATATGAAATTTTTAAATGGGTAAAATACATTGCATGTTGTCTTTAATCGTCATTTCATTAAAAGATATTATTAAAATATAAATTTAATCTATTAATAGTGTGTATTGATAGCATGTATTGAGAATATTAATAATGTGTAAATAGAATCACCCTAAACTTAATTCCTTTATCATTAAATCTCACGAAAAGAACAAAATATAAATTTGATGAGAATATTTCTTCACCATCTCTTAACATTTTTTACCTGTTGATTTTGATGTGATTTGTAATGAATTGTGTTGGATTCATGTGATGTTTATGTTGGTGCTTGTGAAGATAGGATTTTGATTGGAGGTTGGAGTGAGGATGCTGAATCGGGTGAAGGAAGATAAGAAAAACAAGAGAATTATACGGAATCTTCTCAAACTTCCTGATAACCGCCGATGTATTAACTGTAACAGCTTGGTATGATACTTGATAACTTTATTTTGCTTTCGATGGTTGGTTTTTTTTTTTTTCCTGTTTCTTTCTAATTTGAATTCGATTACCTGACAAACCATTGATCATTTGAATTTCTATATTCCTTTGTTGTTAAAATTAGTAAAAAATAAAACTTTAGTTGTTAAATGTGTGTAGACGTCCCCGAACGCCCCGGGAGGGTTAAGTCCCGTTCTGTTCATTTGGGCTCACTACAGTTCAAGGACTCGATTGTCACGGTTCTTAATCTTGAACCAAAGAGTCTAAATCCGGCAAATCGTTTGAAAACAGATTTTTTGAAAGAAGTGCCAAACATGGACTGCTTTGCCAGATACAGAGTCGCCACCTAAATATTTTTTATGGGGAAATTTAGGAAACCCTGACTCGGTGCCAAAGGCCACGTGTTCGTCATCACCAAAGTTGCCTCGGCTCGGGAACTTGGGTACGATTGGGGAAGGTCACTTCGTGAGCACCCCCGCTCGCCCGGTCAAAGACCGGCCTCTACTAACCATGATATCTAGTTTTGAAAACATTGTGTGTTCTTATTCCGGTTTATTAGCCTAGGTTACTATGTGATGCGTACAGCATACAAGTATAGACTGAGTCGCCTGAATTGGAACAAAACATTTCATGTTTGTTTGTTTGAAAATGGTTTGATGGTGCTACTCGCAGGTAGGCTAAGACGTGAATTTGCCACCCTCGGGTGGGCTTTAGAAAATATGGTTTTGCCACTATCTAGTGGGCTTAAAACAAACATTTGATAAATTGTCCCAATTCAAATAACCCAACCTTCACCCACAGGCATTCAAGGCAGTTATATCACATAAGCAAATAGCCTCATGGCAAGCATGCTATTCATGGCAGTCACTCACACGCATGCAAGGATGCTAAAGCATAAAAACTCACCGAGTACTCCAAGCCAAAACAGAAACTCATTAGAAATCCATGCATGATCCTAGATACACAGAATTGCCTAATGCAACACATGCAAAAATGCAAACTATAGCAGACTCGGCTATTCTAAACATGGCATATGGAATGCTACAACTAACACGTATTCAATTTGGAATTGAAATACAAATGCAGTTTGTATGATGCGCTGAGCCCGGTGCGTGCAAAACAGATGAATGATGCAAACATGCTGTCATACTGTATGCTAATTGAAATATGCCCTAATCTAACCATCATAAGCTGGTAAATAAAAGGGAGAAAGACGTGGGGTTGGAAGACATACATCACACTCACGCACACTTATTATAATTATGCCCTCGCGCAGAGGGTCCGAAAGAATATACAGTCCCGAATAAAAGAATAGTACAGTCCAAATAAATATTACAGTCCAAATAATACAAATTCCTAATTAATTTACAAATTAACTAAGAAAATATTAAAACTGGCATGCAAGCCAGGGACTGTCTTGATTCTGCTCCGGATGATGGAATGATGCATGTTTGGGCTGCCTTGCGCGGAAATCCATGACGATGCCCCAATTAGTCTCTGTTTGCACCTGTTCTTGAAATGTGTGCCAAACTTCAAAAAGTTGCTGATTCTTCATTTTGCTGCAACAGAGAGCAGGAAAGGGGCATAACAATGTATTTTCACAAATGTATGCATGCCTCGATCCTCGTACCACCAATCATGCATCTCGATGCATGATGGCCGAGGAGCCGAATTGCACAACTCAATATAGAATGAATGCACATGAAAACACAACAAGACCTAACTCCCTCATGGATGATCCGGAGTGTCGGTGACTGGGGAATTGAGACACGTTCCGTCACTCGGAGTACGGAACGTACCTCGTTTCCCATGCCCGGGCTAACTCCTATCCCGAACACAATGCAATATGCATGATATGCGTGAAATGCAACTAAGATACAATCCTAACATACACAATGTTATGGAATGGCATACACGCTACACGAGGTGATACACAACCGAGCATACACAATGCTATGGATGAAATGGCATACGCAATGCAATATGGGCTTACACCAACATGAGAGAGCCTCAGCCACACTCACATAGGAGGCCATCAGATAAAAACAAGACACCTCGAAATGCGTGCACGCGTGCACGCAAACCGAGAACGGACCCTCAGGCACCGAAATGCCACTCTAATGAGACATGGCAAAGACACGGAATATGACATGCGAACATGCAAAAATCAGTGGCAAAATGAAGGGAAAAACAGCCCCGAAACAAAGCGAAATGACACCCGATGCATGGAATCTCTCCCGAAATGCAAAACTAGTTACATGAAGTGGCTTACAGCTATACAAAGCATGCATAATTTGAACATGACATGAAAATAAAGAAGCAAGGAAGCCCCGAGACAAGCATTTTTACAGTACAAATCATGGTCAAACAGAAAGCATAGATAGGGCTAAAATGACATACGAAAATGGCTCCGCAGGGGAGGCGATGAAGCAAGTGGTAGATGCAAAGCCCAAACAGGAAAATACCCTTCTACAACAGTGAAGGGGGACCAAAAATATGAATATTTACAGTAGATGACAAGCCCCAAATCAGTATACAAACATGCTCAAAATGCAATGCAAGATATAGGCCAACAAAGGGGTATAACATGAAGTATACAAAAAATTCCTCAAACAGCCAAAGACCCTTAATGAAACATGACAAGGGGGTCAAAAAATGGCCACTTTCAGTTCTGGTCATGGCCGAAAAACAGAAGCAAGGTGAGCTAACAAAGCATGCAAAAAATAGGGACCAAAGAGGGGTGATGAAGCAAGTGATACATGGAGGTCCCAAACAAGGTTGAGCCCTTCTTCAATGTTGAAGAGGAGCTAAAAATAGGCCAAACTACAGTTTACATCATGCTCAAAAACAGATTACACACATGCTAAAAATACCATGAAAAACAATGGCATACAAGAGGGTATTGAAACAAGTGCACAATGGGGGGCTCAAACAGGGTTGATCCCTTAAACAAACATGAAGAATGACTCAAAAAAATGACCCTTTCAGTTAGGGTCGGAGCCCAAAACAGCAAGAAAATAGGTCTAAAAAATGATACCAAAATGAGTCAAAAAGAGGGGAAATGATGCTTACCCTTGAAGACTACCCCTTGGCTCCCTTTTGGCTTGAGATATGCTGCCTCCTAGCTGCTGGAAAGCTTCCCAAGCTGCTGGAAATGGAGTAGTGGTGGTGGTGCTAGGTGGTGATGAACAAAGGGTGTAGAACTTGGTTGTTTTTGAGCTTGGAAGTAGAGAGGGAGAGAGATGTGTATACAAGACTCTCCAACAATTTTTTCTAACCCTAAAAACAGACCTGAGGTGGTGTATATGTAGGCAAAATTGGTGGAAAAATGGAGGGAAAAAAGGGGGGTAAAACTAGTCAAGTTTCCCCCCAAAATGGCCAAACCCTCGGACATGGGTGTAGTGGAAAACAAAATTCACATCTAGGACACCCTTGGGGAGGGGGGCATGGCCGGCTAGTTTAAAGGGGCAAAAAGGTCATTTCACAAAAAGGGTGGCCGGCCAGCTACTTTCAGGGCAAGGAAAATAGGCTGCCGGGAAGAAAAGTGGCCAGTGGGTGATTGGGAAGTCCAATGGTGGCCATTCAAGTGTCCAAATTGAAGCCCCGGAAGTTATCTTTCCAATGGTGCAAACCTTGCATCAAAATTCCTCCTTTGGAAAAAGTTATGCCAGTTTCCGTAAAGCCGCGCAGATTCCGGTCCAACCGGAGTGATGCCCTACTTCGATCAACCATATCTCCCCCGTCCGGGACTGACTTTAGGAGATTCTTGAGTGAAAAATGAAGCCCCGGAAGTAAGCTTTCCAATGGTGGTGGCCTCATATCTTAATTCCTCTTGTGCAAAGAGTTACGCCCGTTTCGGTGAAGCCGCGCAGACTTTCTCCTTCCCGGATTCATGCTGAACCACTTTTTACCAAACAAAAAGTTGGTTTTCAGAACAATTGCTGGCCTCCCACCCTCCTACAAGCTTCCTAATAATGAAAATAAGGCCTCCACCAAAAATGAGCCCAAACCGATGCGAAATGAAGGTTCGGGGGCCGAAACGTGCAGTTCGGGACCCCGAAAACTGACTGTTGGGCACCGGGAGTGGTGTTCGACCACGAAGTTGGTCTCTCGGACCCCAGTGTCCCTCAAAAGGGAGTAAATAAGATGCGTGCCAAAAACCGGAACAAACGGAGGTAGTTAGGCGGTCCCGAACCGAGGCACACGGCCTGACGGCTTCGAAAACCGGGAACCGGGCTCCGAACGGGAAAAATGGCCTACGACCACGAAACGTAGCCTACGGCCACTGAGAGATGATCTACGAGACCTCTCCCTCCCTTCGGGAAGAGAAAATGGAGCCTGATTCCCAAACCGAGGCAAGACACGAAATAGCCCGGAAGTCCGGAGGCAAGGCTCGCAGCCGAGACTCTGAGACTTTTGAACGAGCACAATATGCAATATCACCAAGCGCTCAATCAGTGACGTCTGAGTCTTAAGGTCGGTCAAAAATGGGGTGTCTACAATGTGTCATAATGTTTTTTTTTTGGATAAGTAAGTCATATTATAACCAAAAAAGATAGATATAAAATGAAGTTCAATACACATCCTTTGTAGGGAGAACAAACATAAACAAAGAAATAAACTACTCCCTCAAAAGAAACAAACTAAGCCTATAGACGACAAAAACGCCAAACACAACAAAGGATTTAAAATTTCCCTCTAGCACTCTTCAAGTAATGAAGTTTCGCTTTGAGTTTTCTTCTATTATCCTCCTTGGTAGTCTTCTCATTAATGGGATCACTTGGAGATGGACCTCCTCTACTTTGTAGGCTCTTTGTTTGACACAACAACTCTTGATTTAATTCTCCATTTCCCAACTCTCCCATATCACATGATTCAAGGACATCAAAAGCGTTAGATGTTGATGGGGTGAAACACTGTGTCTCTGCCTCTTTGTTTATCATTGTCGTTGAACTTTGCCCAACATCTCTCCCTTTTTTCTTCACCACTTCCCATTTAGTTGGAACTTGTATGTTAGTCTCCTTGACTCTCCACTCTTGTTTGGAAGATGGAGGGTTCAAGGTCTTTGGCTTCTGAGGACACAAATTAGTGGTATGACCAAAAGTCTTACAACCATCACACCTTTGAGGCTTCCATGGAACCTCAACTTGAATCTCATATGGGTCACCATAACCAAGATTTATTTTGAAAGACTTAGGGATCTCTTTATTTGCTGGCACTTCAATACATATTCTCACAAACGTAAGTCTGCTTCTCTTGAACGTAGGCTCATCCAAATAAAGAAGAGTTCCCATGATGCTAGCAATGTAACCCAAACCTTCTTCAGTCCAAAGTTCCAAAGGAACATTATACAACTTCACCCACAAAGGCACACTCGAAAATTCACACTTTGTTAGTTTTAGTCCAGGTTGCCATTTTTTAATAACAATCAATCTAGCCCCAACGTAATAGGGGCCATCTTCCAAAATTTTGTCTATTGCCTCTTCACTTTTTACTTTAAAAATAAAAAATCCATTATCAATGGAGACAACATCCTCAAGCAAATTTCCCCAAAGTTTCTCTGCCCAAGTTTTCACATAATGGAAAGAGAATCTTTTATCAATGAAGTATCCAACCAAGGCATTTTCCCAATGAGAAAAGCCTTTTTTTGAGATCTCTATAGGGACATTGTACATGCCATCTACTAGGTTCTCAATCTTATGGGCACCTATTTTATACTTCATTTTTGACACCTTGTTAATCTCTTCTTTAAGTAACGAGCTCCAAGCTTGTAGAGGCTTACCTAATATAGCAGTTGTATCACCATCAAGACATTCATCCTTGCCATATTGTGTGTCTTCCATATGTAGTTCAGCTAAATCTTCATTACTACAAGCTCGCACATTTTCAACACTCTTACGTTGCTTGGTATCAATTACTTCTCTCCTTTGGTCAGCATTGGGTGAGCCAAGTTTCTTTGACATTATCATTTCATTTGCCGCTAGTGGGGAAACAATGGCCAATTTTGGCCACTGCTCAAGATCAGTTAGCACTCTAGTTGGTGTGTTCCATGCATTAGGTATTTGGTGCTGCTTTGATGATTGCTCAGTTGAGGCTTGCATTTCCACATTCATTTGCAACCGTGGTGTACCAAGATTTCCACACAAACATAGACCGACACAATCACACTCGATTGAGCTATACTCCGATTCCACATCCCTTAATCCCCTTTTGCTTTCATTCGAGAGCCTTTGCCATGGTCCCACAAAATCTCCAGATATGAGAGATTTGGGGGCTACTCGGATACGTGTAGACTTGTGGGGGAGTACATCAAGCATCTCATCGGTAGATATTTGAGCATCCACCTGATTATCAAACTCCTTCAAGGAGACCTTGGTTGATTTGCACTTGGCAGATTTACATTTTGATTTACTCTTGGTTAATTTGCTCTTAGCTAGTTTGCCCTTCTTCATTGAATTGATAGCTTGCTGCCCTCTCTGTCTCTCTCTTTGTCCCTCTGTCTCTCTCTCTCTTTCTCCTTAATCATTTTGTGACTTCTCAGTGACAGAAGTTCACTTAGGCATTTTGTCGAACAGGTTGAAGGCAAGACAGCAAAGAATCGATTTTTCAAAGCTTTAGTGTATCAGTTCATGCCAAATGGGAGCTCGGAGAAGATGTGTATAGCTACAATGTGTACAGCTACCTCTCTATATGGAAGCTTCAACCTAAACAATCTGGGTGGGGCGCAACAGCCAACAATCATGAACAAAAGCTTCTCAGCCTTAAGCAATGGCAAGAGAGAGATAGAGCCTAGTCTTCCTTTAACGAGCAAGAGTGGGTGTGTGAAGCAAGATCAGCATCGTCGGACAAGATCGATCATGAAGCCTTTGACGTCGCTCAGCGGAATGAGGAGTCGAGTCGAATCGAATCGCACATTCTTGTTCTTGTCCTTGTCCTTGTCCTTGTCTCTTGTATAATGTGTCATAATGTTGCTTTTCTGTTTAAACTGAGAAGCAGAATGCTTTTATTTTTTATTTTTATTTTAACTTTTTATTTTTGCAAAGAACTCATAATGATTTACTTGTTAGTAAAATTTTTGTTAGGCTTAGATTGACAGAGGCTTAATGAAAATTTCACTAAACAACACAATGATCAAACAATTGTGTTGAAATTCTATGCCTTCAAAGTTCAAGGACTTTCTTGGAGTAAAAAAATAATGGCAAAACAAACAAGGAAAAGAGAAAGAGAAAAGAAGAAGATGATGAAGTAAAAAGATTGAGCAAACAATCAAATTACAAGTATATTAAAACTACTATAGAAGTTTGAACTACTCCTATGCAGATTAGATTTACTCCCAGGGCCGGCCTTGAATTTCCAGGAGCCTAAGGCGAACTAATTTTTCGAGACCTTTTTAGATATCTATAAAAAATAAAAATAAAAATCAAGATGTTTGGTTTAGAGTTTTCAAAAATAATTGTCTAAGTTTGCAATTCGTATTTTTTTATATTTTTGTATTTGGTAACATTTAAAATATATATATATATATATATAAATATTATAGTTTTTAAGCGTACATAAATTAGATGCATCTACAAAATAAATAAATAAATATTGTGTAAAATATTTTTTTTAAAAAATACTAAAAAAACACATAATTGAGCGATAAAGAGAAAAAAAATAGGCCACACAAAATTAGGCTAACGACTAATATATGTAGATATATTTTATATTTTATTTTTTTAATTGGACTAACAACTAAAAATTATAAATATTTTATAATTGGGCCTTTTATCAATTGGGCCAAATAAATTTTTTGAGGCCCCATTTAAAATGACCTAAATTAATTAAACAAAATAGGCCATTTTAAATTTTTAATATAGTGCATGACTAAATTTGGGGGCCTTTTTTTGGGCCTAATTTTTGGGGCCCTAGGCACAGGCCTCACCAACCTTAGCCCAGGGCCGGCCCTGTTTACTCCTAGGATAGAAAAGAAATAGAAATCAAGTCTTGTATTTGACTTGTTGGTGCTCCTTACAATAGAGCAATTAATGGCAATTTATACAAAACAAATGTAGGAAAAAACTTCTACTAACCACCACTCAACCACCCATATAACTTCCAAGAACTTCCATCTCCATCTGAGGTTACCACTTGTCATCCATCCCTTAATTTGCACAACTTCCATTACAACTTCTCCTAACTTGTCCTAACCTCCAAAGAATTAAAGGGATGCCAAGTGTCTGGCACAACAACAACAATAATTATAAATAGCCATAATCGACAGAAAAATTATTTATGGTGCAAACAATTATAAAAGTTGCTGATTGACAGTCGGTTTGGAATTTCTATCATAATAGTAGAAATGATGGCCTTCCTTTAGAAGATACTTGAAGGAAGCATATTTATCTTTGCATGTTCTCCATTGTCCTCGAGCTTTGTCGATGGTCAATACAATCCTTGTTAACATATGGAAATTGGTGACAACGTTTTGCCAATTTATTTTTGACCGAGTAGGTTTAGAAAAAAAAACTTTAGATTCTAAGATTTCTAAAAATGTCTCTTCTACATCGCTGTTCCATTCTACGCACTCCAGTCTCATTTCGTTGTTCACTACAAAAGAAGCAAAATAACAGACTGAGGAAAAAAAGGAAGAGAAGATTGGGAGAGAGAGAGAGGAAAGGGGAAGAGAGAGAGAGAGAGAGATGTGATGGAATATATGGATAAATTTCCTTTCCCTTGATTTGATACAAGTTTCATGAAGGGATTGAATCTCATTTTCACCAAAATTTTCACCAAATTTAAATTTGATGAACGATTTGGTGAAGGATTGGAGATGGTCTTACTAGGTCTCATTTGGGAACTTGTCTATTTTAGTTGGTTTTTTGGTTATTTTATGAGATAAAAAAAAGTTGTGTTCGAGATGATTTGTAGATTTTTTTGTATTTGAATACATGGTTGTGAGACAACAAGTGATTGATTAATGTGTAAGATATGACATTTTATCTTATTGATTATTTTAGTATTTTTTGTTGTTGTTGTCTTTATTAATTATTTTAGCCAAAATCCAAGTTGCCAAACACCGCCCTAGTATTTAGTCTAAATTTTGTCAAAGAAGTAGATATGCTCAAATCCAAAAATCTAGAAGAAAATTATGTTGCACAATAACAACACATAATGCCTAGGAAAACTACTCTTTTCTTTGAAAAATGCTATAGAGCACTTCCATCTATCTCTCTCTCTCTCTCTCTCTCTCTCTCTCTCTTTCACACACACACACACACGCACACACACTCTTCTCTTGTCTATCTGTCTGTCTCTCTTTCTCTCTCTCATCTTTAATTCTCTCAGTCATTCACCCTTTGTTTTGTCTTTTCTAAACACTCTCTCACTTTCTCTTTTCCTCTTTTTCCTCATTCTATTATTTTTCTTCTTTCGTAGTGAACAATGAAATGGGGTTTAGTAACAACGAAATGAGACTAGAGTGAGTAGAATGGAACAACGATATAGAAGAGACAATTTTAGAAATCTTAGAATTTGAAGTTTTTTCTAAACCTACTCGGGAAAAAGTAAATTGGCAAAATGTTATTGCCAATTTCCATAAGTTAACAAAGATTGTATTGACCGTCGACAAAGCCTGGGGATGATGGGGAACATTCAAAGATAAATATGCTTTCTTTGAGTATCTTCTGATGGAGGGCTATCATTTCTACTATTACAAATCTAAAAGGACGGAATGTAATTTCTCAAATGTGTGGGGAAGTTAGTATTTTTAATAAAACTTAGAATGGAACAACGATATAGAATAGACATTTTTAGAAATCTTAGAATCTGAAATTTTTTCTAAACCTACTCAGGAAAAAGTAAATTGGCAAAATGTTATTGCCAATTTCCATAAGTTAACAAAGATTGTATTGATCGTCGACAAAGCCGGGATGATGAGGAACATTCAAAGATAAATATGCTTTCTTTGAGTATCTTCTGATGGAGGACTATCATTTCTACTATTACAAATCTGAAAGGGCAGAATGTAATTTTTCAAATGTGTGGGGAAGTTTGTATTTTTAATAAAACTTAGGGTATATTTGTAATTTACCCTATTTATTATATAGTAAATTTGAGTTACCAAACTATTTTATTGGGTGCATATCCAGCTAACATATCCATATTCATGTTGCTTCATGTCAGACAAAATTACTTCACACATCTAAAGGGTCCAGGTGCATGCGAATTCACTGTGAACAAGCAGGCGGTCAAGTCATTGTAAAGATTGTTCCCATGAGAGTAGGAGCAATATATGCTATTCGTAGGAGTGATAAGTATAGTATATTATTAAGTACTAGATGGCCTTCTGCTGCATAATAGCAAATCTTAGGATATTGTGATTGGTATCCAGATGTTGTTGGGTATGGTTTTTTTTTTACACAAGATGTTGGGTATGGTTAGGAGGACATATCCTGATCACACAGTCCGGATCCTCTCCGGCTTAATCTCCGTCCGTTCCTCTGGGCGACAACTCATATTGAGTCACGTTATCTACAAATAAATAAACGGTTCAAATTTGTTTCTTTAAAATAAAATAAAAAAGATACACACCACTGACACATACACTCACAGCACACACTCTCTCTCTCTGTCCACACTCTCTCTCTCCGTCCCTTTCTCACTGACGCGCGCACAGACACTCTCTCTCTCTCTCTCACATTTCTAACAAAAAAAATTAAAATCACACTTCTAATAAAAATAAAAAAAATTATTTTAATCTTTTTCATTTTATGTTCATAATATATATATATAATGTTTAATATAATTTTTTTTTATACAATTAATATCATTGAAAATATACTTTTAAAATAAGACTAATATTAAATATATTTAATAAAAATTTAAAATAAATAAAAAGTAATTACTATATTTAGTTATGCTTTCAAAGTATTATTTTTAAAATATAAAAATTATTTTGATGAAAATAAACACACAAAAATCATATATTTTTGAAATTCTCAAAAATAATCTTCATTCCAAAAAAAATATATGAAAATAATGACTTTTGTGCATAGATGTAAATTTTTTATTTTCTTTAAAACACAAATTCAATCTATGCATAGGTGTAAATCAAATATATAATTTTTTTTATTTCCTTTAAAAAAAATTATAAACCCATTTGGTTAATAAAATTAAATTAAAAGTCATTATTTTTATATGTTATTTTTTTTTTTTTTTTGAACGAAGATTGTTTTTGAGAATTTCAAAAATATTTGATTTTTGTGTGTTTATTTCATCAAATTAATTTTAATATTTAAAAAATAATAATTTGAAAACATAACTAAACATCGTAATTAGTTTTTATTTATTTTAAATTTTTATTAAATATATTTAATATTAATCTCATTTTAAAGGTATATTTCAATGATATTAATGTTATAAAATTAAAATTTTATATTAAAAATTATATATATTATGAAAATAAAATGAAAAAGATTAAAATAATTTTTTTAATTTTTTATTAGAAGAGAGAGAGAGAGAGAGAGAGAGAGAGAGAAAAGAGTGAGTGAGTGAGTGAGTGAGTGTGGTGGGATGTGTGACCCACGAGTGCGTGCAGTGAGGGAGAGAGAGAAGGGTCATAGAAAAAGGGAATGATTCGGTGTGGGTATGTTTTGAAATGTTTTTGTTTAAAGAAACAAATTTGAGTCGTTTATTTATTTGTAGGTAACGTGGCTCAATTTGAGCCGTCGCTCGGAGGAACAGACGGAGATTCAAGTTGGAGACGATCCGGACTCGATCAGTTATATATATATAATATTACATATTATATAATATTTTTAGATTAAATATTTAGAATTGTACTCAAATAAATAGGATTTAGAGAAATTATCAAATTTTGATCCCCCATCTATGTGAGAAGCAATAAATATTTATTTATTAGTTACGAAGTACAGATATGAATACGGATACGGACACGAATATGGATATGAACACGGTCGTAGTATATAGTGATTTCAATAAAATGGAGACAAGGACACGGACACGGCGAGGGACACAGTAAGTTTTTATTTCTATTTTTATATATATTTGTAATGTAGATTAATATTATGTTACTAAACAATCAAAATTAATAAAAGCTAACATTAATTCTATATATATATATAAACCACTAATTGGAAAAGAAAATATTCCTCACAAATACAAAAATAGAGAGAGAGAGAAAATAGAGAGAGAAACGTGTAGTATATGTATAATCAGAAAACAAATTTAAAAAAGAAAAAGAAAAGGAAAAGAGAGTTTTAGAAGAGAGGCGAGAAAGAGAAGACAGAGGAAAGAGAAAGAGGTAAACTGTGTTCTTTGAGAGGTGAGAGAGAGACAATTGGAGCTTCTGAATTCTTTTCTTCTTTTTCTTTTTGTTCTCCTGATTTAGGGCAAAAGCACAGGTTGGAATTATGCTTGTCTTTTTTTATTTTCTTAATTTTACAGACCCCAAAAGACATTTACAAAAATTTAAAAAGAAAACCCGTCGTGTCCCATGCAAAAACATGATAAAATTAAAGCGACATGCCATGTGGCATGTCCTGTACATGTTCCCATGTCCGACACCGCTACGACACCTATTTTGCAGTGTCTGTACTTCACAGTTTACTCGCTAATGTGAGCTTCTTTTTCTTTAAACATCATATAAGCAAAGGATCAAAGTGTTTAAATTGGGTATGGTTGTTGGATATATATCTCACATGCTTACCTCTGTCATAGCCAATAGATATGGATGCTGTTAGAGAAATAGAAGAGCGAAGAGTCCATGTAACACTATAGTTAATTGATCTTTTTTATGCAAATAGCACTCGGTAGTTTCTTGAAGAGACACAAATATGTAGATCAAATGCCTCCTCCTAAACCCGCAAGGGTAGCCCAGTTGGTTGAGGCCAAGGGACTTGGGGCCTAGGAGTATGCTCCTCTCTAGGTCTCAGGTTCGAATCCCACTCCCTGCTGTGCTCCTAGCGGGCCACTGGAGGTTTGCCCGGTCGTTAACTTCAGGGCCCCGAGATTAGTCGAGGTGCGCGTAAGCTGGCCCGGACACTCGGTTATCAAAAAAAAAAAAAAAAAAAAAAAAAAAAAAAAATACCTCCTCCTAAGAAGCACATCCACATCCACATACACAGACACAGAAACAAACACAGTCGTGTTGACATGACAATTTTAAAAAAATGCAGGACACGACACGTGAAAAATACATGCAAAATATGTATTTTTATATTCTTTTTATAGGTCATATGAAATTTCATTCAAATAAATTAAAAAAAAAATACAATATAAAACTAATTCCTAAAATCCAGAGAAGGGATAATTAGTTATAAATGTACATTTTTTTTCTTTTATCATTGGATCTTAAGTAATTTCCTTCAATTTTGTGGTGTTGTGGCTAAAAAAGCTAACTTTTTTTGGCTAAAAAAGCTAAAAGCTAGCTTTTAGCTAGCTTCCCAAAATGCGTTTCATGTGTATCTAAGTGATGAACATGTTTATTATGTTCTTATAGAATATAAATTAATGCAGATACTTTATTTCCAAAAATCTTGTTCCAAAACTTTTTAATGCTTGTGCAACTTTGGTCATTGATAAATTAAGGCATTTATGTACATAAGTGATGGACATGTTTGTTATGTTCTTATAGAATATAAATTAATGCAGATACTTTATTTCCAAAAATCTCGTTCCAAAACTTTTTAATGCTTGTGCAACTTTGGTCATCGATAAATTAAGGCATTTATGTACATTTTGTGTATACTTGTGTGCAATTTCCTGCTTGGTTGCTGCTTGTTTGGGGATTGTGTATTGCTTTTGCTAATTTTTGGTTGTTACTTGGTCTAGTATGGTGTACACTATTATGATTACTGCTCACTGGTCAGTCAAATGCTGAATTATTGATTGAAAACTAATTTCAGTTGGGAGTTCACTCACAGAGTAAAGTCACTCTCCATGGCTAAATTTACTTCGCAAGTAGTGCCCTTCAAGGAGGGGGAAATACGGTATGAATACGGAATTTGATAAAGATCTGTTTAATAATATATCATTTATAAATTGATAAAAACCGTCTTGATTTATCATAAGAAACTCAATTCTGTTTCATAAAACACGATTAATTATATTAGTTATATTTATTTTTGGGAAAGAATCTTTTTAAATTTAAAACTGATTGAATTTTACCTTGGCTAGCTATGTACCAAAAAAAGATTTAATGTATTAGCAATTTAATCAAGAGGCATTGACCCGTAAATTCTAAAATCAGAACTTATAGACCAACTAGTCCCACAATTACTTTAATGAATACATAAGTCTTTGTTTATGTAAATTGACATATTTTTTTACTGTTTTTATGATATGGTCAATTTGAAAATTCTCTCCTTAATTTTAGTATGTCACATTTCAAAAAAGTAAATATTGCCGGTTTGGACAAATCATATTCCATATTCAATCCAAATTTGAATATTCCCTCTTTAATTTTAGTTGTTTATGTCACGTTTTAAAAAAATACATTAAAAGATTTTTCGTAGTGACATTGTTAACTTGGACAAACCACATTCTACATTCAATCCACCCAAAATGTAGCATACCCATTATAGAAATCAACTCTTATGCCACATTTCAAAACTCACAAAAAAAAAAAAAAAAAAAAAAAAAAACCTAACAATCAATAAGGGCAAAAAAGTCTTAACGTGACACAATAATATATTAGATTGGATCTTATAGAAAATGTTTTCAAATGATCAGAACTTGCCGGTTTATTAATTGACATATTTCTTCCGATCAAAAAATAGTAAACAAAATTTTGAAGTGGGATTTTCAAGTAAATTCCCTTTAATGAATTAAAAATGATTAGTTAATAAGTTGAATTATGCAAGTTTGATTAGCAATTTTGTAGTTAAAAATACAAAAAAGAGTGATATTTAAATATACAATTTGTTCACTTTTTATTTAGTACTTCAACTTGAATTATTTTATTTTTATTTTTTTGTAAACTTTTTTTATATATTTAAATAAATTTTAATAATTATACGTATGATCAAAATTTAAATACATAGTCTTTTTATCACAAATTTTTTTTTTATATAATTAATGTATGACGAGTCCTATATCAAGAGTTCGCTTTGAGTCCTCTCAAAATGTCAAAGCTAGCCCTAAAGTTAAGAGTTATATAAATTAAAATCAAGACGACTCTCATTTTGACAACAAGTTAAAAAAGTCAGTGTTTTAGCTTTTTAATTTTTTTAGCTGAAAAAATCAGCTTTTCTAGCCAAAAGAAGCCAGTTTTTTGCCAAAAAAAACTACAAAAAAAGTTAAAAATTCAATTTTTTACCAACTTTTCAAAACACTCCTCAATCTAATTATGTCACAACGGTAAAATTTATTATATTTATTTTTAAATATAAAAAAATGTTGAGTTTTCATATAATTTTATTTTTGAATGCAGAAATAATTTTTTTGGGCCTGGCTTTGGTCCAGTCCTTAATCGGACTGGACGGTGCTGTTGGGCCCATGGGGGCCCACCACGGATCCCGTTTTGAAAATCTGAACCGTTCAATGTGTAGAACTCGTCGAGTACTATTTACCTTTTAAAAATCACATTGATCGGATATCGATAGCTATGTGATCAAATCAGTTTTGTATAAAAAAAAATGGACGGTGAATAAATTAACGGTTGATAAAAAACTGTTTTGATCACATAGCTATCGATATCCGATCAACGTGATTTCTCACAGACATATAGTACTCGATGAGTTCTACACATTGAACGGTTCAGATTTTCAAAACGGGACCCGTGGTGGGCCCCCACGGGCCCAACAGCACCGTCCAGTCCGATTAAGGACTGGACCAAAGCCAGAGCCTTTTTAAAATAGGCTGCTTGAGTCGGCGTTCTGAAATAACCATGTTCAAAACTACGACCAACCTTAACCATTCTTCGAACCCAAAACTCCAGACTGTGATTAAGCAATTGAAGACATGTTCAAGCTTCAAACACATCGAATCAGCGTATGCCTTCATGTTCAAGACCAACGCAAACGACGACTGTTTCTTCATGAACCAATTCGTCACCGCTTGTTCGACCTTTTGTCGAATCGATTATGCACTTCTTGCCATTACCCAGATGAAAAAACCCAATGTGTTTGTGTATAATGCAATGATAAGAGGCTTTGTTCACTGTTCTTCTCCGATTCAAGCTCTACAACTTTACTTGGAGATGTTGAGAGCCCACATTTGCCCCACTAGTTATACATTTTCGTCGATAGTTAAAGGTTGTGCATTAATATCAGCTTTTCAATTTGGAGAATCTATTCATGGGCAGATTTTGAAAAATGGTTTTGCTTCACATTTGTTTGTTCAAACTGCTTTGGTTGATTTTTATTCAAATTTGTGTAAAATGGTTGAAGCGAGACGGGTGTTCGATGAAATGCCTGAAAGAGATGTTTTTGCATGGACTACGATGGTTTCGGCTCATGCTCGAGTTGGGGATTTGGGTTCTGCTCGATGGTTATTTGATGAAATGCCTGAAAGGAACTGCGCTTCGTGGAATACAATGATTGATGGGTATGTGAGAGTGAGGGATGTAGAATCTGCGAAGTTATTGTTCAATGAGACGCCCAAAAGGGATTTAATTTCTTGGACAACGATGATCAATTGTTATTCGCAGAGTAAGCAGTATATTGAAGCATTGGCCATTTTTAATGAGATGAAGAGCCATGGGATCAGCCCTGATGAAGTGACCATGGCTACTGTTATATCGGCTTGTGCCCATATTGGTGCTCTGGACTTGGGAAAGGAAATTCATCTTTATGTAATGCAAAATGAGTTTGATCTCGATGTTTACCTTGGGTCTGCGTTAGTCGATATGTATGCAAAGTGTGGGAGCTTGGATAGATCCCTTTTGGTGTTCTTCAAGTTGCGGGAAAAAAATCTTTTCTGTTGGAATTCAATAATTGAAGGGCTTGCTGTACATGGTTATGCAGAAGAAGCATTGGCAATGTTTAGTAGGATGGAGAGGGAGAAGATAAAGCCGAATGGTGTTACTTTTATTAGTGTTCTTAGTGCTTGTACTCATGCAGGACTAGTTGAAGAGGGCCGTAGGAGGTTCCTAAACATGACACATGATTTTTCCATTCCTCCTGAAATTCAACACTACGGGTGCATGGTTGATCTATTGTGTAAGGCTGGTTTGATCAAAGATGCATTGGAATTGATACAGAGCATGCGAATTGTGCCAAACTCTGTTATTTGGGGTGCTTTACTAAGCGGGTGTAAGCTTTACAAGAACTTGGAGATTGCTCAAGTTGCTGTCAATAAGTTGATGGTTTTGGAGCCAAACAATAGTGGGTATTACACCCTTATGGTTAACATGTACGCTGAATCAAATCGATGGAATGAGGTTGCTAAGATTAGATCAACCATGAAGGTACAAGGTGTAGAAAAAACATCTCCTGGATCCAGTTGGATTGAAATGGATAGCAAGATTCATCTGTTTGCAGCTTCTGATAAATCTCACCCGTATTTGGCCAAAATATATATGGTGCTAGGTGAACTAGATGGGCATCTGAAGCTAGCTGGCTATCAACCTGAGGTTGGGTTTATGTAGTGGTTTGTTTTGAACAATGAAAATGTCATTTGAAGACATTGTGTTTGTGAAGCAGATACAATAGTGGGTTTACACCCTTCTGGTTAACATGTACGCTGAATCAAATCGATGAAATATTTGTGTATGAATTTTTGTTCAGGATATACTATTTTCTTCTAGTGAAAATGGCCTGATGGTATGTCATGTTGCAGAAATGTATAATAATTTGGGAGCTCAGCCTGGGTTGTCAGGACCACCTCCAAACCCACAGCCAAATCCATTTGGGAATGCATTTGTTGGAGCTGGTTCAGGACTCATAAGAGGTGGACTAGGTGCTTATGGAGAGAAAATTTTAGGATCAAGCTCCGAGTATGTGCAAAGCAATGTAAGTTGTATGATAAGACTGAATTTTGAACTCCTATTATAGTTAGGTTGTGAAAGAAAGGATGATGATGTTGAATTAATAACAATCTCTAGTTATGTGATGGATTGGAAGGTATTATTCAGGGGCTATTTCCTGCATTTTTTAGGACCCCTTAATTGATATATTTGGTTTCAAAAGTTTATGGATCTATGTCGCTTTTTGACGCGTCTAGGGAGGGGTTTTTAGGGGAAGCCCTATGGCCTGAAATCCATTTTGTCAAATAAGGCGATGACCTTCTTCAGCAAATGCCTTTGGGTGATGGGCATTTGAGCATCTGCTTGGTTGCCACTTCAATTTTAGGGAAGGTAGATTTGTTGTGGAATTGAATTTATCCATTTTTTTCCACACGTGTAACACACAACCGAAGAAAAACATAATGAGGTTTTCCGTCAAATTTGAGTGTTTTTTTTATGTGATTTTCATCTTATATTTACATAAGAGCTTAATATTTTTACGTGCGATTTCCATTTTTTGCTCTTAAAATCCATTCATTTTTTTCTAAAAGTAGCACATAGCATTGCCGTATCTGTAGCCATTTTGTTTTTTTTTTGGGTGAACAAATTATGCTTCAACAGGTGCATTCAAATGTATTCTAAAATGCCTTCATTTTACCAATTTTATTTGTTCTGAAGGATGACATTTGTATATGAATGCTGAGGAAAACACAATTAACTCAAGTCCTATCTAATGTAAAATCTAGGGAAAAATTGAACTTCTACTGGACAGTTTATTTCCCATGGTTAGTATTTTCAAAGAAATGAAGTCCTTCACCCCTCCACCGGCAAATGTGTTATTTATAGTAGAATAGAAAAGCTTATTTTTAGAATGAGTTCAGCAACATGTTCTTAAAGGGTATTGCATAGTGCGACATATGCACATCTACTGGTTGTTCTATAATTGGATAAAAGCACTGTCATAATGATTTTAACATTCTAGGTACCAGTTTTTTTGTGTTCTGTGGTCATTAATAATTTTGATATTTAATTTTGACGTTTGTTTATTCACAAATTCAATATTTTCTTTAATGGACAGATAACTAGGTACTTCTCTGATCCCCAATACTATTTTCAAGTTAATGACCATTACGTAAGGAACAAATTGAAGGTTGTTCTCCTTCCATTTCTGCACAGGGTAACTACTAATTCCACTATTTTCTTACCCTCTAGTTTGTCAATTATTTCTTCGACAGCTGTTACCATTTTCTTATTCTCCAATCCTTTAGGGCCATTGGACAAGGATAACAGAGCATGTGGGGGGAAGCCTTTCCTATAAGCCACCAATTTATGATATAAATGCTCCAGACACATTCCATTCATGGTGTTTGGTACCTATGTTATTCTTGCTGGCTTCTCGTTGGGTCTCCTTGAAAAGTAAGTAGTTGCATCACTGTAAGTTGGCCATTTTTTTAAAAAAAACAGCGCCCCCCCACCCCCCATTTGCCTTGTTTACATCCAAATTGAGCTTTGGTTGGCCCCCTACATTATGCCCTATCTTTTAGCATTTGCAAAGGGTTTGTTGTTTTTACCTAGCAAAATGAAGCAAGTTGACCTTTGTTCTTAGAATAGTAAGGTTTGTTTGACTCCCTATTACAGTCCTACCACAGTGCTGTATGCAAGAATAGAGGGGCATGCATGGCATCTAAGTGAAAAGCTAGAGGAGGGAATCACTATGGCAGTAGTTCAACAAATACTGTCCCCCACCCACCCACCCCCCCCAACACACACACACACACACACAAAAAAAAAAAAAAGAGTATGCTTTCTGTAAATGATGATTCTCCCACTTGCCATAAACTGGGAATTGCGCCTATAGTGTTAGGTGACCTCATACCTGTTACAAAGTATGGTGATTTTTTTTGTTAATTCAATGATGACAGTGTTTGGCCTTCTTGCTTTTGAACTTGAGTCTTCTGTCATGCGATCTGGAATTAAATGATATTATTTTGTTCTACGTTATCTCTCTCTCTCTCTCTCTCTCTCTCTCAGGTGTGGTGTTTATGATATACATCTTCATTTTGTTGGTAGGTTTAGCCCAGAAGCTCTGAATTGGCTGTGTTCATTAAAGGGTTGGTGGGGTGGTTCTTGCAAGTTTCCCTGTTGAAAATGTCATTGTTTTCATTTGGTAGTGGGGAGGCGCCCCTGCTGGACATAGTGGCATATGCCGGGTATACTTTCACAGGTATGTGTCTGGCTGTCTTGGGAAGAATCATGTGGAGCTACTCATACTACTTTTTGATGCCATGGGCGTGCTTGTGCATGGGAATCCTCTTGGTAAAGACAATGAAGAGAGTTCTTTTTGCGGAGGTGCGGACTTATGACTCGAGAAGGCGTCATTACCTCCTGCTCTCCATTGCTTTGGCTCAGTTCCCACTTTTCATTTGGCTTGGCAACATTAGTGTTAATTGGCTTTTCTAAAGTCCTACTCTCTGGCTATGGTGTTGTGAGCAAACAATTTTGTGTTTGTAAGTGTCTACGGAGTGTTTTTTACAGGCATTTTTGTTTTGTAATTTTGGTTGATCTCCTGAGTTGGTCCATTTTGATTTCTTATTCAATTTATTCACGTGAATGCCTGGATTTAACAAGCAAGTAATATTGTTCTTAGAAGCTGAAAACATCCTAAAACTACCTTGGCCAAGCTGAACTTGCCCGGTTTGCCTTGTTGGTGTATGTTGCCTTGTTTATTTTTTTTTTCAATTAATATTTGTTTAAAAAAACTTTTTAGTGGGCTTTTAGACTAGAGATTCTTAAAATAAATAAAAATAAAATGAATGTTTAGTAGAATTTTTTTTGAATAATTGGGGAATTTTCTTGATTATATTCAATAAAATATCTAATTACGGAATTTCAAAACTATGCATTCCCACTAATTCCACAAATACTAGAGGGGTCAAACTCAATCTGAACTTGGGAACCCATCTAATTATGCTCACTTGATATCTGTCCAATTTGTAAATTAATTTAAATGGGTTGCATTTTGTGAATCTAAATATTAAAAGGATTGGATATGGATATATGGATATTCATTTATTGGTACCGACACATCTATATGGATATTCATTTATATGGATATTCAATGATACGAATCAATTTGGCAATTGGGTTGAAAGTCAAAAAGTTAACTTTTTTGAATTTTTTAAGTCACATTGTGTGTTTATTTTTTACACGTTTTTTTTAAAAAAAAAAAAAAGTCAAAAAATTAGTTTTTAACTTACTTTCTAAAATAGAGTAGTACTATTAGCATCTCATGAATTATTTTAGACCCTCCATTTCTTTGAACCCCCACTTATAAATTTTGAAACTCTTAAAAAAAAATTTCTTCCCCCCAAATAATAACAAAATTATCCTTGTGAAAATATTTCACCTATTGAATGCACACCCCTTATACTCCAAAAAAACCCCACTTCTAAAAAGCCCCTAACAAAGCCTACGAAGAAGAAGAAGATGCAATGTGATTACTATCTCTGTTGTTTCCTCCACCATTGTCACAGTTAGTATGCTCTTTCTCTCTCTCTCTCTCTCTCTCTCTATATATATATACACATAATTTCTTAGTTTTCTCATAATAATTTCTTTTCTTACAGAAAAAAATTATAATAATTGTAGACACCTCCATTTTTTATTACCTTCAAGACTTGGATGCTTTGTCTTGTGCACTCGATGATGAAGTTGCGCTGTGTGTGATTCGAAGTCTCAACGAAGGAATGTAAGCTCGTGCTCCAAGACCAATCCTAAACCTTTCATATTTATACTGTGTTTACCCCCGAAATTCATTTTTTTGAACAATGTGTCCTCCTACATTGAGTTTAAAACAGTGGAACAGGAGAACGTATTGGGAGCTAGTCGTACCACATTGGGAGCCAGCCGGCTCTCGATAACGAGAAACACTATTCTGGGAGGGAATGGGCCAGCTGCCATTTTTGAAGATATTTTCGACCTTTTTAGCTCAAATTCTATAAGTACGAGCTCTTGACTTTGTTTTGGGGGTTAAACAATTTCTAAAGAGCCTATACACACAAGAGAGAGCTCCTTCTTTCTATATAAGTTACCTTTGAGCAAACCTATCTCTCTTGACTAACATCCATACACCATATACTACCTTAGATCATAACCTTAGAGCCTTGGTTGAGGCTTGTACATCACAATTCAATCTTGAGAGTGTGCTTGAACCAAGTTTGTGTTACAAACAAGAGCTTGCTTTCTTTGAGAGGTATAACTTGCCACCTTCTCTCTACTTATTTTTCTATCTCTTGTTAGCTACTTCTTGTGTTTTTGTGCTGTCTTGAGTCCTTTTCAAGTGTTTAAACTTGGGTTTGGATAGCTACCAAAGGGTAGAAAAGGTTAACACCTTCTTTCGCACCTTATTTCATAGCTCAAGCCCTTGTTTTTACACTCTTTTATTTAATTCTCAAACTGACTTTTAGAGGTTAAAAAGGGTTGGAAAACATGGTTTAAGGTTTCAAAAAGTGGAGGGGTTGGCCACCTCTCCTTGTCTTTGTTTACTAGTTTGTATCTCCTTGCTTTTGTCTACCTTTTTGTGTACTTTTAATACACTTTTAGCCATTGTATTTTTTTTATACTTTGAGGCTATTTAGGGCTGTCTTAATTTAGTAAATTAGTTTATGCTTTGAATATTTTCTTTTGTATTGTAAGTCCTCATATCTTACTTGTTGTGTTATATTGTCCATGGCTCTTCTTTGCTTGGTTTTCATGTCAAGAGTTTCATTTTAATAATCAATCTTGCAATCTTGTCTGCAACCTTCCCTCTTTCTTCTTTTCTTCTCTTGTTTGAGAGTTATTTCAACCGATCGATGGTTATTCAAAATATAAGCTAGAGACCTATGCTCAATGGCTTAATCTTTACGGAGGTTCATCGTCAAAGGCATGGTCTCTCTTTCATATTTAGGGGTACCTCTCGCTTGACGTTCTTCTCATTTAGCGGACTTAATCATCACTATGGACAAATGGATTAAAGAATGGACAAGACTAATGAAATTGGCTTAAAATTGGATCAACCAACATAAAGAAAATGAATAAGGTTGCCTAGGTTCGGCCGAATGTTATGCCAAGTCCATTGTGTCAAGGGTCGTCGTACGTTAATTCATGATGTTTTGATAAACCTTGAAGCGTCTCTACCTCCCTTTTTGAGCTCACTTCATGATAGGGAGGAGGGGTGGTCATTGTTCTTTGCATTCATTAATTTTTGTCCAAAATCATATTCGAAATCATCAAGCGATCAACTTGCTCATTGATGGTTTTGGAAATGACTTCATTCTTCTATTGAGGATTTCTATGATAGAGAAGAGCAGAGAGGACAAACAAGGCCTAAAAAGGCTCTGTCTGCACTGTTTTCACCTCAGAGTACAAAACCTTTTTTTGGCATAAAATTTAGCGCCGGTCGGCACTTTTTGGGTCTGGTTGGCTCCCAATGTTTGGTAAACAGAATGTTTTACAGAAAACAAAAGGCAGTGATTGAAGGTGAAACAAAGCAAGTCTGGGCAGACAGAGTAGTTTCTGGACGCTATGCATACGATCCTTGTGCATCCTTGTTTAGATCAATGTTGTCAATTATTGTTCCCATTATTGCTGTAATTCATTAATCATCATTATAGCTGGCATTATGTGCAATTGTCATAATTAGTTAACTCAGCTAGTTAGTTATATTATTCATCTTGGTTGTAATGACTTGGATAGTTAGTTGATAACTTAGATATCTAGTTAGTAGTTAGCTAGTTTTAATTCATTTATTCGAATTTGTAATAATTAGTTTAATTCGGGGAACTCGGACATTTATTCGCACCCTCTTGCACGAGGACAAATATGTAATAATGTTGTATGTCTTCCAACTCCCATTTCTTTCTCCCTTTTATTTCTCCACTTATGATGGTAGTATAGAGTATCATGTTTACTTAGCATTCCCATGTTCGCATACACTTGCTACATATACATTTGGGTTCGGCTCATCATACTAACCGATGTTAAATTCAACTTCATTGTTTGAATACGTGATTTATCACATGTTTTGAATCGGATCATATACCATGCTTATAGTCGAGCCTATAAAAATTGCATAAATGTGTGCGTTGCATTAGTCACATTGCATTGTTTAGGAACATGCATATTTTCTAATTATTTTGCTTTGTTTGGCTTGCCTTGGAATACTAGGTGAGTGTTTTGTGTTTCAGCATATCGCATTGTATGTCTATGTTACCATATCAAGCATGTTTTCCATGAGGCTAAGTACTTAATTGATATACTTGTTTAAATGTCTGTGGATGAAGGTTAATTGCTTAAATTAGAATAATATGAGTAAATGTACATATGAGATTATTTTTTCAAGTAGTACATATTCAAAACAATTTTCAATCAAACACAAAATCAAATGTTTTAATTTTTGCAAATTAGTCTATACTTGTGTGCGTCACATAGTAAGATAGCCTAAAGAAATTGGAATAAGAGTATATAATGTAAATAAAAATCACATCATGATTAGTAGAGACCGATCTTTGATCAGGCGAGTGAGGCGCTCAATTCATGACCTTCCCCTTTCGTACCTAAGTTCCCGAGCCAAGACACTTTGGTGATGACGAATAAGTGGCCTTTGGCACGAGCCTCGGGTTTCCTAAATTTTTCAAAAATATTTAGGTGGCAACTCTGTAATCTGACAAAGCATTTCATTTTTTACATTTGATTTAAATATCGATTTTTCAAAAAAGAATTGTTGGATTTGGATTGTTTTTGTGTTTTTACTGTTTCACATTGCATTTGGGAAATTAAATTCAGAACCATAGGAGTCCGAACTGTGGGGCTATCGTATCTGAAAGGAGCATGAAAAGCAAGCCACAATAATTGGTTTAGTTTTCTCAGTAAAACAGGTCTGAATCTATGAATAATGTTCAGTTACTTGTTTCCGAACAAATAATAAATGTTCACTTACCGGTTCCTGAACAAATAAACAATGTTCGGGCCTGTGTTCTCAAATTTCGGTCATATGTTTGGGAGTCAGTCTTGAAAAAATGATGAATAGATTTTATTATTTTTGTCATTTTTTTCAAGAAACTTACCCTTACAAAACCAATCTCCTTTGAGCTAAGAACAGTATCAAAGCTATGAACCTCTTCTAAGTTTTTAGTGTTATACTCCTCTCGTCTTATGGATTTATGGTTGCCATACAAACTTGCACTCATTGTCATTGTCAGAGAAGTGTAGGTAATCAAATGGTTGCCATCATTACCGTCGGAATATTGCCGCCAAAGGGTTTTCAATGTTTTGAGGGTGGGTAGGTTTTGAAGGTGAGATTTGGGGAAGATGGATAAGTGGTGACGGAAATGAGTGCTCTCATAAACCCTAATTCATGATGTAGTGGGTGTGTATGTTTAATTGTGAGATGAGTGTCCCAAAACTAATGATGTCCTTTGTAGTGATTTTATTTGAGGTTATTATTGTAATAAAAAAAAGTTAAAAATTGAGGGGTCCAAAATAATTTATAGAGTGCTAATAGCAGCACTCCTAAAATAAGCTAAATAGATAAGATTGATCGAGTTAATTTGTCCAACACGTGTATCAAATTCAACAGAAATCATGTAAACTCACACAATCCATTTTAACCAAGCATCTTTAAGGGAGGAGGCAAAAGAGCATTTTGAGGCATTTTTACTAGTTCATATAGTTTTCTCCTCCTTTAAGGGGGCTTTGCATCAGAAGAAGTAAAATGTCCATTTTGATTTTTGCTCTCCACAACTAACTAGCCTTCATTGATAGGCAAAAAGGTTTCCTCTATCTACGGCCATCTGTTTGCTCCCTCTATCGTGTTGGGTATACCTCCTTATTGGAGTGTGGGACCCAATTGGTTTTGGAAAAAGAGTTTTAATTTGACTTGGTTTAGGTATAATATTTTTATATATTATATTTGTGGAGGCCCAATCCAATTTGGATACATTTAGGGTTTGATTACAAAACCCTAGATTTACAATACAATATTTGTGGTGTATTTTTTTTTTGGTCCAACACACAAGAAAGCAAAGTGCAGCGGCGACTTACTTTTTCCTTAGGAACAGTGCCGTAGTTTGGAAGATTGATTCAATTTCGAAGCCTGTTTTTGGAGCATTTTCGGTTGGTGTTTGGTTCGTTATTTTGGATCTTCTTCAACTCTGGTTCTGAAGATTTTGGTTCTTCTATTTGGTGAGGTCTTTCCTCTTGTTT
The DNA here is from genome assembly GCA_036172215.1 of Camellia granthamiana. Classification (NCBI taxonomy): domain Eukaryota; kingdom Viridiplantae; phylum Streptophyta; class Magnoliopsida; order Ericales; family Theaceae; genus Camellia; species Camellia granthamiana. The sequence goes on from CM069916.1 coordinate 81,698,960, forward strand.
ATTTGTGATTATTGGAATTCACCTAAGGGTGATTTTGTGAGACCATTAGTATCTCGTTTATAATCGTTTGGAACTTATTTGGTTGATAGTGGAATCGAATTTCGATCCCGTGGACGTACCTAACTGTCTTCTAAATTGAAGGAATGTGTTACTTTCATTGATGATTATTCAAGGAAAGTTTGGGCTTATCTACTAAAAACTAAAGATCAAGTTCTAGAAGTATTTAAGCATTTTCAGGCCATGGTTGAAAGAGAAACAGGGCAGAAATTGAAGTGCATCCGAACAGACAATGGTGGTGAATACATTGGGCCATTTGATGAGTATTGTCGCAGCCAAGGTATTCGGCATCAAAAGACAGTTAAGAAGACTCCTCAACAAAATGGCGTTGCCGAGAGGATGAACCGCACCATTGTGGAAAGAACAAGGTGTTTGCTTTCACAAGCTAAATTGCCAAGACCCTTTTGGGGTGAGGCAATGAGTACAGCGGTTGACTTGATCAATTTATCTCCTTGCTATCCTTTGAATGGTGATGTTCCTGAAAGAGTTTGGACTGGCAAAGATGTGTCTTATGAGCACTTGAGAGTGTTTGGTTGCCGAGCTTTTGTTCACATTCCAAAGGATGAGAGGTCCAAGCTTGATAGTAAGTCAAGACAATGTGTTTTTCTTGGCTATCGGCGTGATGAATTTGGGTATAGATTGTGGGATCCGGTCGACAAGAAAGTCATTCGAAGCCGTGATGTTGTGTTTCTTGAAGACCAAACAATTGAAGACTTTGGCAAAGGTGATCAACCGGAGCCAAAAACTAGTGATCTTATTGACATGGATCCATCTCCTTCATCTCCAGTTGATGATGAAAATGGGGGAGATATGCAGCCATCTATTGAAGATATAGAGGATGATGCTAATCCTAATGAAGTTGAGCCAGAAATTGAGGAAGAGCATCCAACTCAAGAACCGCCACCACAACTTGAGTTGAGGAAATCTACAAGGGACCGCCAACCTTCAAGAAAGTATCCTCCCAATGAATTTGTGTTGATTTCTGATCAAGGGGAGCCGGAGAGCTACCAAGAAGCAATTAAGCATGCAAAGAAAGATGATTGGAAAAAGGCTATGGAAGAGGAGATGAATTCCTTACTTGAAAATCATACCTATGACTTAGTGAAGTTGCCTAAAGGGAGGAAAATTCTGAAAAATAAGTGGGTTTTCAAATTGAAGAATGATAGGAAGAATCTGAGGTACAAAGCGCGTCTTGTTGTGAAAGGCTTTGGGCAAAAGAAAGGTATTGACTTTGATGAGATTTTCTCGCCGGTTGTGAAGATGTCTTCTATTCGGGTTGTACTTGGCATGGCTGCAAGTATGAACCTTGAAGTTGAGCAACTTGATGTAAAGACCGCATTTCTTCACGGTGATCTTGAAGAAGAAATTTACATGGAACAACCGGAAGGTTTTGTGGAGAAAGGGAAAGAGAAATTTGTTTGCAAATTGAAGAAAAGTTTGTATGGCCTCAAGCAAGCTCCGCGGCAATGGTACAAAAAATTTGACTCTTTCATGAGGAATAATGGCTTTTCTAAAACCACTTCGGACCATTGTGTGTTTGTGAAAAATTTCCCGGATGGCAAATTTATTATTCTTTTGCTTTATGTTGATGACATGTTAATTGTGGGTCAAGATTCTACCATGATTAACAGGTTGAAATTGGAGTTGAGTAAATCTTTTGCTATGAAAGATTTGGGACCGGCAAAGCAAATACTTGGTATGAAAATTGTTCGTGATCGCAAAGAGGGACTGATTTGGTTGTCTCAAGAAAGCTACATTGAGAAAGTTCTTGAGAGGTTCAACATGAATAAAGCAAAGCCGGTTGGTTGTCCACTTGCAGGTCACTTCAAACTTAGTTCGAATCAATGTCCAACAAGTGAGAAAGACAAGGAAGAGATGTTGAAAGTTCCTTATGCTTCAGCAGTTGGTTCTTTGATGTACGCCATGATTTGTACAAGGCCGGATATTGCTCACGCCGTTGGTGTGGTGAGTCGGTTTCTCTCTAATCCGGGTAAAGAACATTGGGCAGCGGTAAAATGGATTCTAAGATATCTTCGAGGGACTTCGAAGGTGTATTTGTGTTTTGGGGATGGTAAGCCGATGCTTGATGGGTTCACAGATTCTGACATGGCTGGTGATGTTGATTCTAGAAAATCTACTTCGGGGTATTTGATGACTTTTGCAGGGGGAGCTGTGGCATGGCAATCTAAATTACAAAAATGTGTTGCTCTCTCAACTACCGAAGCTGAATTTATTGCCATTACAGAAGCTTGCAAAGAAGAGTTATGGTTGAAGAAATTTTTGCAAGAGTTGGGTTTGAAGCAAGAAAAGTATGTGCTTTATTGTGATAGTCAAAGTGCTATTCACTTGAGTAAAAATTCTACTTTTCATTCGAGATCGAAACACATTGATGTGAGATACCATTGGATTCGTGATGCGTTAGATTCGAAATTGTTGCAACTCGAAAAGGTTCACACAGATGATAATATTTCAGATATGCTGACTAAGACTTTGTCGAGGGAGAAACATTTAAAGTGTCGAACTTTGGCGGGTATGGTTGATGTCTCCACCTAAGTCGGTAGGGGGAGAATTGTTGGGTATACCTCCTTATTGGAGTGTGGGACCCAATTGGTTTTGGAAAAAGAGTTTTAATTTGACTTGGTTTAGGTATAATATTTTTATATATTATATTTGTGGAGGCCCAATCCAATTTGGATACATTTAGGGTTTGATTACAAAACCCTAGATTTACAATACAATATTTGTGGTGTATTTTTTTTTTGGTCCAACACACAAGAAAGCAAAGTGCAGCGGCGGCTTACTTTTTCCTTGGGAACAGTGCCGTAGTTTGGAAGATTGATTCAATTTCGAAGCCTGTTTTTGGAGCATTTTCGGTTGGTGTTTGGTTCGTTATTTTGGATCTTCTTCAACTCTGGTTTTGAAGATTTTGGTTCTTCTATTTGGTGAGGTCTTTCCTCTTGTTTATTTGTGATTATTGGAATTCACCTAAAGATGATTTTGTGAGACCATTAGTATCTCGTTTGTAATCGTTTGGAACTTATTTGGTTGATAGTGGAATCGAATTTCGATCCCGTGGACGTACCTCACATTGAGGGAACCACGTAAAAATTCTTGTGTTGCCTTTGATTTAATTTTTCCGCATTAGTTTATATTCCCATTGATTGATTTACTTGTGGGGATTCATCGATTTTCCCTAACATATCGTTGTTGGGCTTACTCCAACTCATTTGAAAATATGATCATTTGAAAATATTGTTTAAAATATAATTTAATATAAAAATGTTTTAAAAATAATTTAATTATATATATATATTTTAAAAAATATTTATAAATGTTACGACAACGTATGTATCATGTCATAAAAAGATTATTTATTCATTTATCTATGTTTATAACATATTTTTTAAAAAATTAATGATATTCATTTGATTAATTAACTAAAATTAAAAATTATAATTACTAATTAGGAAAAATAAAAATGATACTTTTACAAGACATTTTATCTCTTACCTTGGAGTAGCTCTAACAAACACCAACTCTATTTGGGAAGATAACACAACGTAGTCTGCAAGTATTCTTGGCTCAATACCATCCCAGTGATTGATTTCCAAGGACTCCATCCCATGGAATTGCAGCACCAAATCATGGAGGCTAGCCAAAATTATGGATTCTTTCAGCTGAGCTCATTATTCATATATTTTATTTTTCTAAGTATTTGCCTGTAATGATTGAATGAACTTGGGTCATCTCTAGTCCTAATAAAAGGGTTGGACCGTCCAGTCCGGTGTTTCTGGCTCACTATGCTGCCCATTTTAATAATTTGATCCCATTATTTTTATTTTATGTGTAGATGATCAATTTAATAACTGTATGATTTTCATCATAGTTGTTCAAATAAATGGACAAGAAGAATGATTTCAGAACTATGCTACATATTCTTTGAAAATAAATATGATCAAATCATATAACTATGTTTGTCGGACCAACTTGATTTTTTAACAGAAAATTCACGTATAAAGACTTGGATTCAAAATGAATTGGACGATTGAATGAGAGGGCTGAACTAGACAGATCTAGTTTTTAGAGAAGCCTATTGCTAATTGAACGTGCTAGTAGTAGTCCTTCCTAAATATAGTAATCAGAATTTAGACTAATTATAACTTCAACTTGAAGGATTCTCTGGTTAGAAATGGTTGGAAAAATTCTGGGTAAAACAGAATTTTTTCCTAACTTTGGTCTATTATTTAGGTGGGACCCATGCGTTGATTTTCGCGGGTCAAAGTGGTAACGCGTTTTATGCCGCGTTGTGATTCACGTGGTATATTTGGTTCCTCAAAACCATTATCGAGTGAATAGGAAATTGAAGCCAAAGTATGCTCCATGAAAATGGAGTTTTGGTGGAAAATCCTTTAAGGTTAAAAAATGGCTTGTCCCACATTGATTTGGTGGGAAGTTTTGAGTGGGTTTATAAGGCATGGGATTGGCACTTGGGATGTGCCCTAAAGGTACCCAAGTTTTGTAGAGAGTGAGGTTATGGGCAAAATGGGCTAGACCCATTGGACCCAAAAATCACCACGAGCGCGCCGCTGTCCGTCTGTCCAGTCGGGTGGCCTGGGCTTGGGCTTGGGGGTGGGTGTGAGGTTGGGTTGGGCTTGTTCGGCCCAATACTAATATTTTTGGACAAAAAATATTTGAATTTAAATTTTTTTTTGAAATAAAATTTGTCCAAAAATTCATTCCGAATTTTTGTCCAGATTTAAATCTCAATTTTTGAATTCAAAATTGTTACACCTCTTCACAGATAGATCTGAATCTGTCCAAACCGAATTTGTTCTGTTCAAATTCAAATCCACCCAAAACAGGTTTTTGAATTGTTTGAAATTCAAACCAAACAGTGCCTATCTGTTTAATTTAAATTGAACAGGTATTGTACCTGTTTAATTTAAGACTAGCAGCCACCAAGCCACCACTTCATCTATATAAATAGACTAGTCCCTCATTTGGTTTTCTACTCTAATTTTTCCGTCCATCCTTGCTGCAATTCTTCTTTGCATTTTGCTGCATTTATTCTATTATTTTTTTGTGAGAAAGAGTGTATACACTAAGTGTGTTCGTTGAACAAATAAATTGTAGTGCTGCATTTATTTGTTGTTGATCATTTCATCCTGGGAGATAGACGTCCACATTCTGAAAGCACCGTGGAGAGGATGAATTTGTCTTAAGGACACAGTGTCGAACACTAGACTTGATAAAATTATTATTAAAGAATTAATCAAGTAAATTATTTAATTTATTTTCGGTGTTATTATTATTTATTTAAATCAGATTTTAATTTTGTTTTTGTAACAAAATAAAATCTGTTTTTATTTATTTATTTTTATTTCTAGTTTGATTTTTTGTAATCAAACATTTTCTCTCTTTTCCTGTTTTTTCTCTATATTCTGTTTGTCGTTTAGTACCCAAACTGAATTAATTATTTTAAATACAGTGAAGGTTGCCCAACATCTCTTCCATACATATATTCAGAAATAAAATTATTTGCACATGCACTATATATAAATAAGACACAAGTGGGTGAGATGAGACCTACCATCATCTTGTGTCTTGTCTATGAACTATTTTGTGAATGGCTTTTGAGGATGGAGCATAGTTGCATTCTCAATTGAATGACTGAATCTCAAGATTCTCATATTTTAAGATTTTTGTCAAAGAGTGAGAGAAATTCCATACACACAACTATTATTGTTTCAAGGATAATTCTAATAGTAAAAGAAAAATTACAGTTTAATCATGGGGTATCATTCGAGTTAATGAAGGATGCATTGATAGTGGGGAAAAAGGTGTCTGAGTTGCCTGAGAAGGACAAGGAGAACTTCAACTAAGAGGATCCAAAACTAGTGTAGACTACAATGAGAAGGTTCATTATTGGAGGGACAATTTCCACCACCCTTGTCACCTAGTGCCCTCCAATCCTCCTTGATACAGGTAAGACTACAGACACAAAATCAATCACATAACTAATCATATAAAATAATCACGGTATACATATCATATATGGCGTTTCCCATCGTGAAAGATACCATTTTACTCATTATTCCACTTTTATTTTATGTGATTGGTTCTGTGGGGGCCGAGATTCGGGAGTCGTAGAGATTCGGATAGTCGAATCTGGGAGAGTCGAGGTTCGAAGCACTTGGCAGTTGGCTCGAAAGCTCAAATCCAACCCTACTCGGCCAAATAACTGATTAAACGAGGGGCCGAGTGAAGATCGGTCCATTATAAAATGTGCCGAATACGAGGTGGGGGATGGACCTAATCCCGAGGCCCAAAGAAGAAAATATATAAATAGAAGAGACATCAGCCAGAAGTAGGTATGTGAGAATTATTATGCTTAACTTAGAAAACAAGCATTCTTGAGTGTAGAGACTGACTTGTCCGTCAGAGTGCTAATTCTGACACCCCCGACCGGAGTGTTTATCCCATTTCAGGTGACTATCAGCAGATCTCGAGCGCTCCCCAGGATCAGAAGAGTATTTCCAAACCACTTCTCCACAATTGGCGTCGTCTATGGGAATACTCAAGCACATCCATGGCGAGCGTGACGGAAGATCCTCCGACAGTCACTGTCGACCCTATATCGCAAGATGAAACCACTCCAACAAACATGCTTGGAACAGAGACTATCGCCGCAAGACGTGCCTTGAATTTCGCCTCACCCTCGACTTCGGAGCACGAAGCAATGCAAGCGCTCCTGGAACAAGCAAAGTAAAACGAACAAAGATTGGAGAACATGATTGCAGAGAACGAACATCTCCGTCAGGATTTGGCCTTGGAGGTGGCGAAGTCCAAACAAGCCGTATACCAAGGCCCGGAACGACCCGAGAGGGCAGCTGGTCGACAATCTCGAGCCCGACAACAAGATATTGATAGCAACTCCGACTCATTATCCTCGGAGCCCAAGAAGCAGGGACGATCTAAAATTTCCAGTTCTTCTGAAGAGAGTCCTCGTACAAGGCGTAGGCGAAGGAGAAACAGCTCGGATGATGATCAACACGATCCTTTTGTATGACGGATTGCAAAGGCAGTACTACCCAAGAAATTCAAAGCACCGTCATTCACCCTGTACGACGGTAGATTGGTACAAGATGGCCGGCTACAACCGTACGTCTGAAAAAGGCAACCCAACCAAAGCAATAGCCTTGACACAGGATTCACATTCGCTCAACGTGATCCGCATGATATACAGCCTGCCAATGTCATCGGCGGTGTACGCGATTCAGTCGAAGTCTAACCCTCAAGAGTAGCTCACTCCGGCTAAACGGCCCCATGAAGCCGAGGTTATCACTTTTGATGATTCAGATTTGGCCGGAGTAACACTGCCCCGCATTGATCCCTTGGTAATTGAGTTACACGTGAACCGATTCACAGTTGAGCACGTACTCATCTATTCGGGGAGTACATTGGAGATTATGTACTACAAGACATTCACCAAACTGGGCTTCTCCGAATCGGATCTCTCTCCGGCCCCTTATCCACTTTTCGGCTTCAATGTCAATCCAGAGTACCCGTTGGGAAAAATCAAACTTCCTGTTCGAACAGGTTCCCGAACAGTGGATGTGGGATTCTTGGTCGTCAAGCTGCCGTCGCTGTATAATCTCATCATGGGGCAATCATGGTTGCATACTATGCAAGCCGTGCCTAGCACCTATCATCAGCTGCTCCGCTTCTCGACAAACGCGGTATTGAGCAAATCCGTAGCTCCTAGAAATCGGCACAAGCATGTTATCTCCTTGATGAGAAAACGCCAAAAGAACTACAGGTGAATTCCATTGAGTTGCCGGATCGAGAAGCCCTCAACGGTGTTGGGCGGCCCCCAAACGAAAAGGCAACGGAAGACTTAGCACAAGTTCAAATCGATGGAAGCCCAGACAAGTTCTTCATGGTCGGTGCCTTCTTGAATTAAGCCGACAGACAGCAGCTAATATCTTTCCTGCTCAGCAACCTCGATGTCTTTGCATGGACTCCGTACGAGATGCCAGGTATAGATCCTTCAGTTTCACAGCACCATTTGAATGTCAATCCTAAGTGTAAACCGATCATTCAGAAAAGCCGGCGGTCAGCCGCAGAGCACACTGCCGCTGTTGTTGAGGAAGTTGACAGGCTGCTTGACGCTGAAGCAATTAGGGAGGTGACCTACCCTACATGGCTCTCTAATACAGTGGTGGTGAAGAAGAAAAACGGGACTTGGCGAGTGTGCATCGACTTCACGGACCTAAACAAAGCCTGCCCAAAGGATTATTTTCCTCTTCCCAGGATAGACCAGCTTATAGATGCTACAGCGCGCCATCAGCGTATGAGTTTCCTTGATGCCTATAGAGGTTATCATCAAATTGCTATGCATCCGGAGGACCAAGAGAAAACTGCATTTCTCACCCCAAAAGGAACCTATTGCTATAAGGTAATACCTTTTGGATTGAAGAATGCAGGGGCAACCTACCAGAGACTGGTCACCACCATGTTCAAAGAGAAACTCGGCAAAACTATGGAAGTGTACATTGACGATATGATGGTCAAATCCAAAGAAGAGCAGAATCATATAGCCGATCTAGAAGAGACATTCGGTATCCTACGCAAATATGGAATGAGGTTGAACGCTTCCAAATGTGCGTTTGATATCGGCTCTGGCAAATTCTTGGGCTACATTGTCAACCACAGAGGAATCGAAGCCAAACCAAGACAAATCACAGCAATCCTGGAGCTCGGCTCCCCTCGTTCAGTAAAGGAGGTTCAAAAGTTGATGGAAATGACTGCCGCACTCAACAGGTTTATCAGCTGGTCCACAGATCGCTGTCGACAATTCTTTCATACACTACGGCAGGGCAAGGCCTTTGAATGGTCCACCGAGTGCGAAGCCGTTTTCAACGGCCTGAAGACCTACCTCCGCTCAATACCACTCCTGACAACACCCTCTGCTGGCGACCCGCTCATTTTGTACCTGGCAGTTTCTGACCGAGCCGTCAGCGCCGTATTGATAAATGAAGAGCTTGGGGAGCAGCGGCCAGTGTATTATGTGAGCAAGGCAATGGTTGATGCCGCAACACGCTACCTTCCGCTGGAAAAGCTCATCCTAGCCCTAGTTATGGCGGCAAGGAAGCTCATGCATTACTTCCAGGGGCATAGCATTGGGGTGCTAACAGATTATCCCCTCCGATCAGTACTACGCAGTGCGGAAGCATCTGGACGTGTTTCAAAGTGGGCTCTGGAACTTGGCTAGTACGATATTCAATTTATACCCAGAACCTCAATAAAGGGACAGGTGCTTGTCGACTTTATCGCCGAATTCACTGGGGGCATCGCCGACTTCAAGTCTGATGTTACCGACTTCAAGTCAGATGAAATTTGACCGAAGCCGAACTGGAGGATTTATGTTGGGGACATCTGGCAGTTGTATTGTGATGGATCGTCCAATCAGCGGGGCAGTGGAGCCGGAGTTGTAATCATGACCCCCGACGGCGCAATAATTGAGCAGGCCGTCAAGCTCGGCTTTGAAGCATCAAATAACGAAGCCGAATACGAAGCCCTTTTAGTTGGTTTACGGAATGCGCATATTCTAGGTGCTCGACGTCTGCTTATGTTTTGCTACTCAAAACTGGTGATCAATCAGCTAAAGGGGGAGTACGCGGCAAGAAACAACCATATAGCGGCCTACATGAAAACGGGCAACTCCCTGTTGGCAAAATTTGACCATCATGAGTTGAACTAGATAACACGTGATCAGAACAACCATGTAGATGCCTTGGCTTGCCTAGCCTTCGCAATCAACTCAGAGATAAAACGGACCATCGAAGTAAGATTCATCCTAGAGCCAAGCATTGGCCCTTCGGAGGAAGTCCAAATCAATGTTATAGAATCTGCACCAAGTTGGATGGATCCCATTGTTGCATTCCTATCTTCTGAACAACTCCCAAAGGACAAGAAAGAAGCATATAAGCTACGAAACAAAGCCATGCGATACTACTTGGATCCGCAAGGAAGGCTTTATAAAAAGTCACTCTCTGGCCCATATTTGGAATGTGTGCACCCGGACAAAGTCGGGGAGCTTCTGACTGAGATACACGAAGGCAGTTGTGGTGCCTATTTTGGCGGACGCTCTTTGGCCCATTGAGCTATAACGCAGGGGTATTATTGGCCGACAATGAGAGCGGACGCCGAGTGTTATGCAAAAAATTGTGAACAGTGCCAGAAATTCTCCCCGTTAAACCATCTGCCTGCTGAAGAGTTGAACTCTATCACTAGTCCTTGGCCGTTCGCCCAGTGGGGGCTTGATATCGTAGGACCATTGCCGAGGGCCCCGGGGAACAAGCGATGCCTGATCGTCACAACAGATTACTTCACGAAATGGGTCGAAGCGGAGGCATTAACACACATTCGAGATGCTGACGTTAAGCGCTTTGTGTGGAGGAACATCATAACACGATTTGGCATTCCCAGAGCTCTTATCTCAGACAACGGCACCCAGTTCGATTGTGGCGTATACTGAGAGTTGTGCAGCAAATATGGTATTCGGCCTTACTTTTCTACGCCGGCTTACCCCCAAAGAAATGACTAATCCGAAGCCTCTAATAAATCCATCTTGGACGGCATCAAGAAGAGGCTGGAGAAAGCCAAAGGCAAATGGGTCGAAGAATTGCCGAGTGTACTGTGGGCTCATCGAACTACACCGAGAAGATCGATTGGAGAAACACCGCTTGCCCTATGCTTTGGAACCCAGGCAATCTTACCCTTGGAGATCAGCCACCCGACACTCAAGTCGCAAGTTTTTGATACAAGCCGAAACGACATGATGCTGGCTTTGGATTTGATTCTAATCGAAGAACGAAGAGACCGAGCCCTTGCGTCAATGGCACGGTACCAGCAGTAGCTGGCAAAGTCGTATAATCAACGCGTTCAGCTGCGCCGCTACACACCAGGAGAGTTGGTCCTGAAGAAGGTGCTTCCAGCTGACAAGAAACCGACCGATGAAAAATTGGGTCCTAACTGGGACGGTCCCTATCAGATTGATTCGATCGCTAGAGTAGGGGCATATCGGCTCAAAGACATGTCAGGAAGGAGTCTGCCACGACCTTGGAATTCCACGCGCTTACGCAAATTTTATCATTAACCCGACTTGTGGGACATGATGCTTGTTCTGAACTGTTCGCCACGTACATCTCTTTTTCTGTAATATAAAGATTCCCATTCACCTACCACATAATCTAGTTCAAAGATGTTCCAATTAAAGCCTCCGAATTTGGAGCACCCTTCGTGGATATCACGATTGGCCAAATAAAGTCTCCGAATTCGGAGCCCCATCGGCGAATGACGTCTTTGGGCTGCTAAAACCTCCGGATTCAGAGCGCCCTTCGTGGATATCACGATTGGCCGAATAAAGTCTCTGGATTTGGAGCGCCCTTCGTGGATATCACAATTGGCCAAATAAAGTCTTCGGATTCGGAGCCCCATCAGCGAATGACGTCTTTGGGCCGCTAAAGCCTCCGGATTCGGAGCGCCCTTCGTGGATATCACGATTGGCCGAATAAAGTCTCTGGATTCGGAGCACCCTTCGTGAATATCATGATTGGCCAAATAGTCTCCGGATTCGGAGCTCCATTGGCGAATGATGTCTTTGGGCCATTAAAGCCTCCGGATTTGGAGCGCCCTTCGTGGATATCACGATTGGCCGAATAAAGTCTCCAGATTCGGAGCGCCTTTTGTGGATATCACGATTGGCCAAATAAAGTTTCCGGATTCTGAGCCCCATCGGCGAATGACGTCTTTGGGCCGTTAAAGCCTCCGGATTCGGAGCGCCTTTCATGGATATCACAATTGGCCAAATAAAGTCTTCGGATTCGGAGCCCCATCGGCGAATGACGTCTTTGGGCCGATAAAGCCTCCGGATTCAGAGCGCTCTTCGTGGATATCACGATTGGCCAAATAAAGTCTCCGGATTCGGAGCCCCATCGGCGAATTACGTCTTTGGACCGATAAAGCCTCTGAATTTAGAGCGCCCTTCGTGGATATCACGATTGGCCAAATAAAGTCTTCGGATTCGGAGCCCCATCGGCGAATGACGTCTTTGGGCCGATTAAGCCTTCGGGCCGTGCGTAACACAATGATGTCGATTAAATCAGGCCGATCAATGTTCATTTACTCGTCTAAAATATGTTTATTCAAACATGTATATAATAAAACACATGCAAGCACGTATGCGCCGAACAAAGATTATAACAAAACATTGAAAATAAAGTTCTTTTTTATTCGACCAACCAATAAATACATAATTCTAGACGCGATTCGCATCTAAACATTACAACGAATATTTTTATTCGGCGTCGCCCTCATCATCGCTCTTTTCAACTTCAAAGGTGGCAAAGGGCAAATGATCACGATGATCCAGATCACATAAGTTGGAATCGACACCCTTTGCTCGGAGAGGCTCTGCGGCCTGAAGAGCCGTGATCCAACCATGCTTAAAACCCTGATTCTCGCATCGGCAGACCTCCTCAACAAGTGTCTCTTTCGTTTTGTCGATCCCAACCTTCCGACCAGCATGGAAGCCCTCATCGTAACCTTTGGCCCTCGCATTTTGTACAACAAACATGCCTGCCGTATCTCGGTCGGCGATAGCATGACTTAATAGCCGTTGGGTCACCCTCTCATCCACAATCGGGTTAGATTGACTCGCCGCATGCGGATAGGCGACTTTAACCTTCCTAAGCTCCCTAAGCTCGCCCTCGGCTTTCTCCGCACGAGCCTCCGAACTACGGATCCGTTCGTCCATTTTCTCCATCTCCCGTCGCGTGGCGCGCAGATGCATGCCGACTTCGTAGGCGGTGTACAACCCCTTCACCGCCCCATGAATACCTTCTCGAAACACTTCCAAATCTCGTCGTCCAACCATCGATTGTTGGACTTCCGGTGGAAAGATCTGTCAAGCGAACTCGACCGCTACACCTGGATCATTGACGATGGAATCTGCCTCAGTCATCGGTTTATTCCCCACGAACACCGCAAAACTCAATGGCCGTGGCGTCGCGTTTGACTCATTCCTCGATTGTGGTCGCAGGGAGCTTCCCCGTTGATGCTTCTCTCTTCGGGGTGATCTGCTTCGACGGCTTGAAAGTTGACTTTTTCGCTTTCCTTGGACGTCCTTCCTCTCGTACGCGCAGGCTCGCTGTTGCGATTCATCGCAGTATCTAGCTTAGCCAGCGTTCGTCCCTCTCCTCTGCTGATAAAGAACAGTCTGTTTGACATTCGCCTTCGCCCCAAGCTAGTTCAAATCGAGTCTGAATAAGAATAAGTGGACCTACTGGCGCGAAATCACCCATTTATTCGTAGGTATGCAGCGACCCTGAGACAATTTCATTAACGCTTTTGGCAGTCTCCAAACGACGGAGGCCGATTGATATGTGCCACAGCCACTTCATGCACTAATTTATGGCTTGTTAAAACGGCCTAATTATCTAAACGACAACTATGGGAGACTGCCTTGAAGTCCATGCACTAGCTGGGGCAAGGGCAGATTTATTAATCTAACCGGCTGAGCATCTTGGCCCCATGCCGATTGATATGTGCCACAGCCACTTTATGCACTAATTTTTGGCTTGTTAAAACGGCCTAATTATCTAAACGACAACTATGGGAGAATGCCTTGAAGTCCATGCACTGGCTGGAGCAAGAGCAGATTTATTAATTTATCCGGCCGAGCATCTTGGCCCCATGCCGATTGATATGTGCCACAGCCACTTTATGCACTAATTTTTGGCTTGTTAAAACGGCCTAATAATCTAAACGACAATTATGGGAGAATGCCTTGAAGTCCATGCACTGGCTGGGGCAAGGACAGATTTATTAATCTAACCGGCCGAGCATCTTGGCCCCATGCCAATTGATATGTGCCACAGCCACTTCATGCACTAATTTCTGGCTTGTTAAAATGGCCTAATTATCTAAACGGCAACTATGGGAGAATGCCTTGAAGTCCATGCACTGGCTGGGGCAAGGGCAGATTTATTAATCTAACCGGCCGAGCATCTTGGCCCCATGCCGATTGATATGTGTCACAACCACTTCATTCACTAATTTTTGGCTTGTTAAAATGACCTAATTATCTAAACGGCAACTATAGGAGAATGCCTTGAAGTCCATGCACTGGCTGGGGCAAGGGCAGATTTATTAATGTAACCGGCCGAGTATCTTGGCCCCATGCTGATTGATATGTGCCACAGCCACTTCATACACTAATTTTTGGCTTGTTAAAACGGCCTAGTTATCTAAATGGCAACTATGGGAGAATGCCTTGAAGTCCAAGCACTGGCTGGGGTAAGGGCAGATTTATTAATCTATCTGGCCAAGCATCTTGGCCCCATACCGATTGATATGTGCCACAGCCACTTCATGTACTAATTTCTGGCTTGTTAAAACGACCTAATTATCTAAACGGCAACTATGGGAGAATGCCTTGAAGTCCATGCACTGGTTGGGGCAAGGGCAGATTTATTAATCTAACCGGCCGAGCATCTTGGCCCCATGCCAATTGATATGTGCCACTGCCACTTCATGCACTAATTTTTGGCTTGTTAAAACGGCCTAATTATCTAAACGGAAATTATGGGAGAATGCCTTGAAGTCCATGCACTGGCTGGGGCAAGGGCAGATTTATTAATCTAACCGGCCGAACATTTTGGCCCCATGCCGATTGATATGTGCCACAGCCATTTCATGTACTGATTTTTGGCTTTTTAAACAGCCTAACTATCTAAACGGCCTAATCATCTAGCCAGCAAGTACACAAAACGTTTTATCCAAAACAGCAACCAAACAATTCCTTCATTAGTAACAGCAAAGTACAAAATGAATTTTTATTAAGTAAATTGGGCACAAATTGTAACCATTTTACATATGAAAATTACTAGACAAAAAGCTATAAAAAGCTGAAAATTACATGCAAATCCTAAAACAAAAAACAAGAGCCGTCCAAATTAGTCCTCGGAGTCAGACTCCAGCAGCTCAACATCCACTTGCTCGTATGGAATTGGCATAGCCAATGTCACATCAGCAGCAGCAAGGGCTTTGAGCCAGCCATGTTTAAATCCCCGATTCTCAAATTTGGGGACTTCGTCCACATATTCATCAAAAGCAGATTTTGTGATACCCCTGTTCCGTAATTTGTTAATTGGTCCTTAATACGAGTATGATTATGTGTCTAATATGATTTTGTGTGCCATTATGTGAAAATATGTGGTTTTGAATTTCTATCTGTTCACCGTAAGAATATCTGTTTAATTATCTGCTGTGGAAATTAAATTGAAGGCCTTATCGGCCACAGAACCCGAAATTGATTGTGCCATTGCGATTGGCATAATTTTTAGAGCCTACGGTAAAGTTTAATTGAAAAATTTATTTGGATCAGATTAAATTGATTTAATTAGTGAATTAATGCTCTATTATTATATATCAAGATAATATAACAAGTAGGGCTTTTATTTGAGCACTACACACTCTATATCCCTTCTCTAGCTTGACTTGGCTGATCATAACTCTAAGGAAAAAGAGAGGGTCGGCTGAGAGAGAGAGAGAGAGAGAGAGAGAGAGAGAGAGAGAGAGAGAGAGAGAGAGTGAAGGAATTGGAGTTTTGGCCTCAAAGCTTGATAATTTGTAGACCAACTCAAGAATTAAGCTTAAGTTTGGAAGATTAAAGCTCCTAGGTGAGTGATCAACCCTTAGCTCATGAGTTTGAGTTGTGTTCTTGTGAATTAAAGACTAGATGTTGAGTTTGATCATGAGTTGTGTTGATTTTGATGAAATATGCACAAGCATGCATAGATTTGTTATGAATTGCCATAAATTTGTATAATCTAACATGTAGCATGTCAATTAGGAAAGATTGAGGGTTGGATCATACATGCAAGCATGTTTTTGTTGAAATTCATGTGAATGAACACCAATTGCATCAATTGAAATGGAAATGAGATCAAATTTAGCATGCATGTTTGATAATTAAAAATGTGGAGCTTAAATGAGGTTGAAAGCATGAGCCATGAGTGAATTTGAAATATTAAACCATGATTTTGGAAGATTGGCTTCATATTGTTCACATCCATGTGTTAAATGGTGTATTTACATATTTTTGGTACCTTAGTTCGAGCATATAAGCCTTTTGAATATTGAAATGAACTCAAGAAGGCATTCTAGAAAAAACCCAGAATTTTGATGTCCGCTCGAGCGGGAGAACCGCCGATCGAGCGGATATTTCGAGCTCCCAGTATTTTCTTGCAGGCTTGGTGTCCGCTCGAGCGGGGATTGATGTGGGATGAACTTCCACTCGAGCGTCATAGTTAACGCTCGAGCGTAAATTTCACCTATCCAGTACTTTTGTAGGCCTCAAGGGTCCGCTCGAGCGGGGACCCCGTTTTCTGAAATTTTGTATGCTCGTTCTATGTTTCGTTTTCCATTCTCTTTCACTTGCAAGCACTCTTAGGCATACTTTGAGCATTGTAATTGAATTAAAGAAATAAGAATGAAGCCTAAAGAGGAAAATGTGAATTAAAGAATGGATTGAATTATTTGTGACCCATATGTGTTATGTGATATGTAGGGTCAAGCTCCAGGGCAACTCCACAAGCCGATCACTGTGAGTAATATCTGACATATGTTGTTGTCCAATTGCTACTTCTACGTAAGTTTTGTGAAGTTCATTAATTTGAATGGTGGACATAGTTTGATATGAAAGTCTGAAAGGCCTATGCGCTAGTTTGATATGAAAAGTTTGAAAGGCCTATGAGTCAGTTTGATCTGAAAAGTTTGAAAGGCCTATGAGCCAGTTTGATCTGAAAAGTTTAAAGGGCCTAAGAGCCAGTCTGATATAAGGGCCTAAGAGCCAGTCTGATATAAAGGCCTCAGAGCCAATCTGATATGCAGGCCTAAGAGCCAGTCTGATATGAAAGTTTGAAAAGGCCAAAGGCCAGTTGACATGAATGAATTGGGCCCAAGGCCGTCTGCTGTATAATGTTTCAATGCATTTCCCTTACTTGATATTATTCACAGGGCTTTCGCTCACGCTCATTCATGTGTTTGTAGGTGAGCCAAGAGAGGTCCAGACCCAGCCCCAGTAAAGCCTAAGTGGATCAACATAGGTTTTGGAAAGTCTGCCCTCGTGTCTCACGTACGAGACCCATCTTCGCCCTTTTGTTATGTATTTATATTTTGTCATGTTGGCGAAGTTTTGTATATGTCTGTATATAGTTCCATGGGTTGACTTAGTTTTGGATGATCCTGTCTGTACAGAACTTTTTGATACTTTAATCCTGTTGTGAGTTATTAATGTTCATACGTGTGACTTGCTTGACGTGCCATGTAAGCACAGCTCTAAGGACAAAGTTTTTAAATTGCTTCCATTTGTCCCCCATTAACTCTGTTAAAATACATTTGGTTCGGTTTGAGGCTGTAGGTAATCTCACGGTTACTGGCTGGTTATGTCCTTAACCCACGGGGGCGGGTTCTGGTCATGACAGAGTGGTATCAGAGCACGAGTTAATAACTCACACACTTGTCCAAAAGAGCAATAAGCGTCTAGAAAAGATCTAGGATGCATTCATAAGTATGAATTTGAAAGCATTGAGAATGTGCTTAACTGTTTTATTATGAACAACTATGTGTTATAAATTGTGATTTACTTGCATTGCAGATTAGTTGAATATGTATGCTTTTTGTTCTATGCATAATTGTGAACCTTTGTATAAAGAATAATGCAAGTTTAATCAGATGGTGAGAACAAGAGGTGATGAGATAGAGGAATCTTCTACTGCCAGACTAGATAGAATAGAAAGACTGATTCAGGAAATGGCAGAGACATTGAGACAACAACAAGAATGGCAATAACAGTGGCAGCAACCACATCCTCCACCACCACCTCTGGCACCTCTTGTGCCAAATAATCAGAATGATGACCGAATTATAGCTCTCACCAAAGAGTTCAAGAAAATGAAACCACCACAGTTTCATGGTGGATTGGATCCTTTGAAAGCTGAAGCTTGGGTCCTCGGCATTGAAAAACTGTTTGAAGTATTTCCGTGTTCAGATACACAGAAAGTGCTTCTAGCCACCTTTATGCTAGAAGACGAAGCAAGAAGATGGTGGATGTTAATGCATGAGAGTTATAGAGATGCTAATTGGGCAAAATTTCTGGAAATCTTTTATGACAAGTACTTCCAGCAATGTGTCCGGGATAGGAAAGTGGCAGAATTCATGGAATTGAAACAAGACAGTATGACTGTAGCCGAGTATGAGGCCAAATTCACTGAATTGGCTAGGTTTGCACCACATGTAATTGATACTGACTATAAGAAGGCAAGACACTTTGAAGGTGGGCTTCGAAGTGACATCCTTGAAAGAGTGAATGTCTTAAAGCTAGAAACCAACATTGGAGTGCTAGACAGGGCCATCATATCAGAGGCCAACATAGCTAGACAAGCCAAGCCAACAACAGAATGGAAAGGCAACAAAAGACAAGGCTTTTTTTCAAAGAAGAAGTTTCTGAAAAAGCAAAACACGATCTCCACGAACACCTCGAATTCTTCCCAAGACACATCCCCCATGTGCAACATTTGCAGCAAAAGGCACCGTGGGGTTTGTTACCGTATGTCAGGGGCCTGTTTCAAGTGTCGTAAACAAGGGCACATGGCCTGAGGTTGTAATCAAAATGGAGGAAAGAAAGCTGCTAGTTCCATTGCATCGATCCCAAAGCCAGGGAACACCTCGAGATCCGCTACCACCGGGGATACCGTGAGACAGGGGAGAGTTTTTGTGCTTGTTCCGGGCGATACACGGAATGCCAATGCAGTTGTCTCAGGTACCATTTCTGTATGTAATCGGGATGCCTTTGTGTTAATTGACTCTGGATCAACGCATTCATTTGTAACATATGCATTTGCATCTAGACTGAATAGACCCTTAGAATTACTACCATATCTACTATGTGTATCTGCTCCATCTGGGGAATTTGTGTTGTGTGAATCTATATACCGATTTTGTGAGATGTGTGTTGAGGATGCTATCCTATATGTAGATTTGCTGCCTTTGAACTTTAGACATTTTGACGTAATTTTGGGCATGGATTGGTTGACCAAATATTGTGCCACCATAGATTGTGGGACAAAACGGGTTATGTTTAAACCACCGGAACAGAAATAGATTGTGTTTGTGGGAAATGGGGTAGTGCCTCCACCTTATTTGATATCTACAATGAAAGCATGTAAACTGATCAGGAAGGGGTGTCAGGGTTATTTGTGCTATGTGTTGTCTGAACAGTCTGCGAATGTTGAATTGAATGATATCCTATTGTTAAAGAATTTCCAGATGCGTTTCCGAATGAATTGCTAGGGGAATTGGTAGACAGGGAGATAGAATTTACAATTGAGACTATGCCAGGCACCCAACCTATTTCTAAAGCTCCGTGCAGAATGGCTACTACCAAAATGAAAGAATTGAAAGAACAGTTGCAAGACCTGCTTGACAAGGGGTTTATCCGACCTAGCACTTCGCTTTGGGGTGCACCAGTACTATTTGTGAAAAAGAAAGATGAAACTTTGCGTTTATGCATCGATTACCGGGAATTGAACAAGGTAACAATAAAGAACAAGTACCTCCTACCCCGTATTGATGATTTATTTGACCAGTTGCAGGGATCACAGGTGTTTTTCAAGATTGATTTGAGGTCTGGGTACCATCAGTTGAAAGTAAAGGCAGAAGATGTTGAGAAAACAGCGTTTAGAACAAGGTATGGTCATTTTGAGTTTCTTGTTATGCCATTTGGAGTGACTAATGCTCCGGCAGCATTTATGGACTTAATGAACCGTATTTTTAAGACCTACCTTGATGAATTTGTTGTAGTCTTTATTGATGACATTTTGATATTCTCTAAAGATAGATTTGAACATGAACAACATTTGAGAACTGTCCTGCAAATACTTAGGGAAAGGAAATTTTTTGCTAAACTAAAGAAATGTGAGTTTTGGTTGGATGAAGTTGTTTTCTTAGGGCATGTGATCAACAGAGAAGGGATTTCAATGGACCCACAGAAAATAGAGGCAATTGTGAATTGGCCTACACCGACCAATGTAACAGAAGTTCGCAGTTTTATGGGTTTAGCTGGGTACTACAGGAGGTTTGTGAAAGATTTCTCAAAAGTAGCTGTACCTCTTACTCAGTTGACACGCAAAGGGCAACCATTTGAATGGAATGAAGAAAGAGAATCAGCCTTTCATGAATTGAAAACATGATTGACCACTGCACCAATTTTGACACTACCTTCAGGTACAGAGAATTTTTTGATTTTCAATGATGCGTCTTATAAAGGTTTGGGTTGTGTGTTAATGCAGAACGGAAAGGTTAATGCCTACGCCTCCCGACAGTTGAGACCACACGAGAAGAATTATCCAACGCATGACCTAGAATTGGCCGCAGTTGTTTTCGCTTTGAAAATCTGGCGGCATTATCTGTATGGAGCAAAGTGTGAAATCTATACGGATCACAAAAGTTTGAAATACTTCTTCACACAGAAAGAGTTGAATATGCGTCAGAGGAGATGGCTGAAATTGATAAAGGATTATGATTTAGAGATTCAGTACCACCCCGGAAAAGCCAATACAGTTGCTGATGCCTTGAGCAGAAAATCAACAGGGAGTATGGCTTGTTTGCTTACTGAACAGAAGGAGATTTTGCAAGATTTTAAGAAGTTTGAAATTGAAGTGGTATTGTGTAAAAAAGGCGGATTGATAGCCGCTATCTCAGCTGAACCAGCAATCGTTGATGAAGTCAAGCAGAAACAGAAAGAGGATGAATTCCTCAAGAAAGTGATTGATGAATTTGAGACAAGTCCGAAGGCAGAGTTCAGTATTGAAAGTGAAGTGTTGAAAATTTGAAACCGAATGTGTGTTCCAAACATTCCGGAACTCAAGAAGAGGGTTTTAGATGAAGCCCACAGATCCGTGTTTGCTATGCACCTGGGCAACAATAAAATGTATCGGGATTTGAAACAAACTTATTGGTGGCCTAAAATGAAGAAAGAAATTGCAGAATATGTGTTCAAGCGTCTCCAATGTCAGCAAGTCAAGGCTGAACATCAGAAACCAGGCGGTCTACTTCAACCTCTCCCTATTCCTGAATGGAAATGGGAACATGTGACTATGGATTTCGTTGTTGGCCTACCTCGGACTTCTCGAGGTATGGATTCTATTTGGGTTGTAGTTGATAGACTGACTAAATCTGCGCATTTTCTGCCAGTTAGAACTACGTTTAATGCTTATAGATTGGCTACTATTTATGTTGAGGAGATTGTCCGTTTACACGGAGTTCCAGTATCCATTGTGTCGGATAGAGATTCGAAATTTGTATCTAGATTGTGGAAGAGTTTGCAGGAAGCTATGGGAACAGAATTGAGATTCAGTACTGCATTCCACCCGCAGACAGATGGGCAATCGGAACGAACAATACAGGTTTGGAAGATATGCTTCGGATGTGTGCTTTGGATTTTCAAGGGAGTTGGGAAGACTATTTGCCACTTGCATAATTCGCTTATAATAACAGCTTCCACTCCAGTATCGGTATGGCACCCTACAAGGCTTTGTATGGTAGAAGGTGTAGATCACCTATTTGTTGGACAGAGGTCGGAGATAGAGCCTTACTTGGGCCTGAAATTGTGCAAGACACTTCTGAGAAAATCAAGATTATTCAACAAAGGCTCAAAATAGCTTAGGACCGACAGAAGAACTATGCAGATGTTCAGAGAAGACCTCTTGAGTATGAGGTTGGTGACCATGTGTTCATCCGTGTATCTCCGATGAAACGCCAAGTCAGGTTTGGAAAGAAGGGCAAGTTGTCGCCTCGTTACATTGGGTCGTTTCAGATTTTGGAAAGACTTGGTCCAGTTGCTTAAAGAGTTGCTTTACCACCGGATTTGAACAAACCCATAATGTGTTTCATGTGTCGATGTTAAGGGGTTACGTCCAAGACCCGTTTCATGTGATTGATTATCACCGGGTAGCTATTGATGAGAATATGGAATATGCCGAATGGCCGAAACGAATTGTTGATCGGCAGGTGAAACAATTGAGAAGCAAGTTCATCCCAATGGTGAAAGTAGAATGGAAGGAACATTATGGGACGGATGCTACATGGGAAAAAGAGGAGGAAATGCGACTATGTTATCCATATTTGTTTCCCGACGAAGGTAAATTAAGTTTGGAAGACCAAACTTCCTAAAGGGGGGAAGACTGTGATACCCCTGTTCCGTAATTTGTTAATTGGTCCTTAATACGAGTATGATTATGTGTCTAATATGATTTTGTGTGCCATTATGTGAAAATATGTGGTTTTGAATTTCTATCTGTTCACCGTAGGAATATCTGTTTAATTATCTGTTGTGAAAATTAAATTGAAGGCCTTATGGGCCACAAAACCCGAAATTGATTGCGCCATTGTGATTGGCATAATTTTTAGAGCCTACGGTGAAGTTTAATTGAAAAATTTATTTGGATCAGATTAAATTGATTTAATTAGTGATCTAATGCTCTATTATTATATATCAAGATAATATAACAAGTGGGGCTTTTATTTGAGCACTACACACTCTATATCCCTTCTCTAGCTTGACTTGGCTGATCATAACTCTAAGGAAAAAGAGAGGGTCGGCTGAGAGAGAGAGAGAGTGAAGGAATTGGAGTTTTGGCCTTAAAGCTTGATAATTTGTAGACCAACTCAAGAATTAAGCTTAAGTTTGGAAGATTAAAGCTCTTAGGTGAGTGATCAACCCTTAGCTCATGAGTTTGAGTTGTGTTCTTGTGAATTAAAGACTAGATGTTGAGTTTGATCATGAATTGTGTTGATTTTGATGAAATATGCACAAGCATGCATAGATTTGTTATGAATTGCCATAAATTTGTATAATCTAACATGTAGCATGTCAATTAAGAAAGATTGAGGGTTGGATCATACATGCAAGCATGTTTTTGTTGAAATTCATGTGAATGAACACCAATTGCATCAATTGAAATGGAAATGAGATCAAATTTAGCATGCATGTTTGATTATTAAAAATGTGGAGCTTAAATGAGGTTGAAAGCATGAGCCATGAGTGAATTTGAAATATTGAACCATGATTTTGGAAGATTGGCTTCATATTGTTCACATCCATGTGTTAAATGGTGTATTTACATGTTTTGGGTACCTTAGTTCGAGCATATAAGCCTTTTGAATATTGAAATGAACTCAAGAAGGCATTCTGGAAAAAACCCAGAATTTTGATGTCCACTCAAGCGGGAGAACCGCCGCCCGAGCGGATATTTCGAGCTCCCAGTATTTTCTTGCAGGCTTGGTGTTCGCTCGAGCGGGGATCGATGTGGAATCAACTTCCGCTCGAGCGTCATAGTTAACGCTCGAGCGTAAAAATGAGGTATCCAGTACTTTTTGCAGACATAGCTTCCACTCGAGCATGTAAGTTCACGCTCGAGCGGGGAGCTATGTTGAAAGGCCTTCCGCTCGAGCGCCAGAATGAACGCTCGAGCGTAAATTTCACCTATACAGTACTTTTGCAGGCCTCAAGGGTCCGCTCGAGCGGGGAAGTCCATGCTCGAGCGGGGACCCTGTTTTCTGAAATTTTGTATGCTCGTTCTGTGTTTCGTTTTCCGTTCTCTTTCACTTGCAAGCACTCTTAGGCATACTTTGAGCATTGTAATTGAATTAAAGAAATAAGAATGAAGCCTAAAGAGGAAAATGTGAATTAAAGAATGGATTGAATTATTTGTGACCCATATGTGTTATGTGATATGTAGGGTCAAGCTCCAAGGCAACTCCACAAGCCGATCACTGTGAGTAATATCTGACATATATTGTTGTCCAATTGCTACTTCTATGTAAGTTTTGTGAAGTTCATTAATTTGAATGGTGGACATAGTTTGATATGAAAGTCTGAAAGGCCTATGCGCCAGTTTGATATGAAAAGTTTGAAAGGCCTATGAGCCAGTTTGATCTGAAAAGTTTGAAAGGCCTATGAGCCAGTTTGATTTGAAAAGTTTAAAGGGCCTAAGAGCCAGTCTGATATAAGGGCCTAAGAGCCAGTCTGATATAAAGGCCTCAGAGCTAATCTGATATGCAGGCCTAAAATCCAGTCTGATATGAAAGTTTGAAAAGGTCAAAGGCCAGTTGACATGAATGAATTGGGCCCAAGGCCGTCTGTTGTATAATGTTTCAATGCATTTCCCTTACTTGATATTATTCACAGGGCTTTCGCTCACGCTCATTCATGTGTTTGTAGGTGAGCCAAGAGAGGTCCAAACCCAGCCCCAGTAAAGCCTAAGTGGATCAACATAGGTTTTGGAAAGTCTGCCCTCATGTCTCACGCACGAGACCCATCTTCGCCCTTTTGTTATGTATTTATATTTTGTCATGTTGGCAAAGTTTTGTATATGTCTGTATATAGTTCCATGGGTTGACTTAGTTTTGGATGATCCTGTCTGTACAGAACTTTTTGATACTTTAATCCTGTTGTGAGTTATTAATGTTCATACGTGTGACTTGCTTCATGTGCCATGTAAGCACAGCTTTAAGGACAAAGTTTTTAAATTTCTTTCGTTTGGCCCCCATTAATTCTGTTAAAATACGTTTGGTTCGGTTTGAGGCCGTAGGTAATCTCACGATTACTGGCCAGTTATGTTCTTAACCCACTGGAGCGGGTTCGGGTCATGACAGATTTTTTCCCAACATCGAATGCGTTGGAAGCCTTCAGGTCGGTTGTTTCCTTCGTCGCCTTCATCTCTTCCAACCCAGCCTCCAATTTAGAGATCGCCTCCTGGGCCAATTTGAGCGCGTTGTCACTCGCATCTGCCCTCTTCTCGACGACTGATCTCAATTCTTCAGCATTGCGGGCTCTCTCCATCTCGGCCATGGCACGGGCGCCCTCCGTCTGCGCCCTACTCCTTTGGCCCTTAACCTCCGTTTGTAAACGGCCAATTAGCTCGACGGCATCGTGATAGCGACGACCCATGTCGGCTATCCTTCCGACGGCCTGCAAAACAGGAAGTTAAGAACAAAATAATATTTGCGTAAAAAGAAAAGACAAAGTGCAGATATATACCAAAAGAGCCGATTACGTGGCCAACCCAATTGCAACCAGATCCGGCTCTACCCGAAAAGGTGCCTTGTCAGCAGGCAGTGAAACAGACGTCGCTAAGCTGAGTGCAACCGCTGGATCTTTGATCACCGAAGCATCGGAGGAGATCGACATATTCTTTATGTTGGGCTGAATAACAAAAGGTACGATCACATCCGAATCCTCCAAACGAGGTCGTTTGTCGGCACGGTCTTCTTCTGAGCCGGCCTCGACATCGGTAGGGCACTTCTCCACCCTTTGCTCAGCTTCAACACTTGCTTGCACAAAAGGTTCTGCCTCAGTACTTCCGTTCTTTGCCGTCTCCTCAATAACAGGCAAGGAGGACTGGGACTGAGATTCAGCAGCCCGAATCTCCTCCGCCATTCGCCGCGTGACAATCCTTTCCGCGTTCACCTTCTTGGAAAGTTTAGTGAGGCTCAACCCAGCCATATCTTCTGGAAATGCGCCAGGAAGGTCCTCCAGACCGTGAAAAATATCGTCAAGCGGACGGTCCTCTCGACCCGAGGTGGACGGAGGATCAGCCGAATTGAGGCCGGCTTCTTCAAATGCTAACTTCAAAGCCTCGTCAACCTCGGTTTCGGATTGGTCTGACTCGGCGGCCTCAACAACTTCTGGTCGCTCCGAATCTGATCCCTCGCAACCGACTTGCCTGAAATTTTTGAAATCAGTCAAGATAAGGGCGATAAGAAACTCCTCACCCTTTGGAATTGGGATGTTTTCCGCTGTCGAAAAGGTGGTATAAGTCAGCTCGTAGCGGAGCAGAACGTGGGCCGCCCTCCCCTGCTTCTGAAGACTCGATCGGCCGAAATACTTGAGCGCAGTCTTGATTTCTGAAAGGACGGCGTCATCAGTCGAGGTCAAGACTTTCTTGAAATCATTTCCTGTAAAAGCAAAACTATGAGGTCCCGAAAATAAGGTTTTATAAATATAACAAGTAAATAAATAAAGAAGATACTCGGCCACCTAGTTCGCTCCTTCGCCGAATTCTCAATTTCCTTGGACGACGACCATAACATCATCGACTCACTTCCCAGAGCTGGAAAGCATAGTCACTAGTTGATGGTCGGTGTCTTTGGCCCTAAGGAAATAACGCTCGTGCCGACCAATAGACTTGGCCAAGGTGTAGCAATGCCAAATAGCGGGAATGCCAAGGTTAAGCCCAAGGCGGCGGTTTAGTGCGATAATCCCCATCACGACCCTAAAGAAGTTGACGTTGGGTTGGGAAGGGATTAACCCCCAATGGCAAGGCACGGCCCTAAGGAATGGGTGAAGAGGGAAACGGACCCCACCCTCTGCGATTGATAGAAGAGGGAAGACGATCGTGGTTTCATCAACCCTCTCCATATCAAGGGTGCCATCTGCCACAAATGACAGACAGACGTCATCAGGAATGGAAAAATGGCGTCGGAAGCCAAAAATTCGATCTGGTGAGAGGAGATCTTTTAAATGTTTCGCCATTCGCCCCAGCCAATAGGATTATGCTAAGCCAAAAAGCAAAGCAGAGAAGGAGAGAACTTACAAGAGGCGAAGGAAATAGAGAAGAGTAGGAAGTTGCAGAGGTAGTTCGGGAGGCAGTCCAGCGACGAGCGTCTAAAAGCGTGTATGTATTTGAAAAGACGTTGAAATTTTAAATCACAATAAATAGAAGTGTACGAGGAGGCGGGAAGTTGAAATGATAACCGAGAAGCGTGTGTACAGACATTTGCGTTGGAATGCGGTCAGCCGCCGAATTTCTGCTCGGACTCTTCGAATTTGAAGCCAAACACTCCAGCCAACTATCGTTAGTGGAATGCTTGGGGGGCAATTGTGGGGGCCGAGATTCGGGAGTCGTAGAGATTCCGGATAGTCGAATCTGGGAGAGTCGAGGTTCGAAGCACTCGGCAATTGGCTGGAAAGCTCAAATCCAACCCTACTCGGCCAAATAAGCAATTAAGCGAAGGGCCGAGTGAAGATCGGTCCATTATAAAATGTGCCGAATATGAGGTGGGGCATGGACCTAATTCTGAGGCCCAAAGAAGAAAAGATATAAATAGAAGAGACATCAGCCAGAAGCAGGTATGTGAGAATTATTATGCTTAACTTAGAATACAAGCATTCTTGAGTGTAGAGACTAACTTGTCCGTTGAAGTGCTAATTCCGGCACCCCCGACCGGAGTGTTTATCCCATTTCAGGTGACTATAAGTGGATCTCGAGCGCTCCCCCAGGATCAGAAGAGTATTTCCAAACCACTTCTCCACAGATTCGGTGGTGTCGGTGCTTTGTCCATATACGACTTGGGTTGGTGTGGGTTTGTCACGCTTTTTAACTTTTTTTCAAAAATCACTGATATATGCTTAGATCAAAAATTTGTAACTTCTTGTAGTTTTTACAATATACCCATCGGATATGCACATAGCTAATATATATATACTATGTTATACAATTTTTAATTTGAGCAATTTCAGTGAACTGCTACAATAAGATATCTTCTCCAACTGCTTGGCAAAAAATGGTTTGTGTTAACACTGTTGACCTAAGAAGGTTTTGATCTAATGGTTTGGATGTGAGAATCCAACATACATAAATAAACAATGATTTGGATGTCACAAAATGACATTTGTGCTAACATTTGCACTAGTAATGTAACGTTTTGCTAAAATTTAACATTTTAGTACTATAGCATTTTTTTTAGATTGTCGACAAAAGAGATTGTTACCGATGATGATGTGTGGTGGAGTTGACCTACTGATAGTAGTAGCCAACAGTGGTTCTTCTCATAGTGGAAACTTGTGTATGGTATTTTGGTATTACAACATATCAAATTATAATTCTGTTATGATTATTTTAGCACTAACTAGTGGAGTTTATTCCTATAAACCCAAATTAGAGAATCTCTGGTGGTGTCCTAAAACATCTGTTAATAATAAATGTATATAATATGATAGTGGCATAGATATAAATGTATATAATATGATAGTGGCATAGATAATGGGTTATAATGGGTTCTCCTTTCGGCTCTCCCTCATGATGATGTTTGTAATAGCACATTGGTCTCTCCTATATAAGGAGTGTAGTATGGTCTTGTATATTCAGAAGATTGAATACAATTGATATATATATTTCTCTTCTCAACTCTCTCAAATTATCATGGTATCAGAGCCTAGAATTTTATTCTAGCCTCCTCCTTTTTTTTTTTTTCTGTCTGGTAGATCGCTTCCTTAGCCTCTGCATATCTAGTTCTTTTCTGTTTCACAGTTTGGAACACACTAGACTTTTCGTCTCTTCCTGATGAAGCCAGAGCCACCGAAATCATCCTCAAACGACGCTTAACGCGCCGCCACGCGCCGCCAGAACATTGGTCACGCGCTGTCCCGTTTTCAACGCGCCTTGCGCCTCCTACACTTGTCCCGCGCTATTGTGCGCCGCGGCTTCATCTGCTAACGTGAGCCGCGTGTTTCTGACGTCAGCTGACGTCAGCCCTGTTGCTTCCGTGCACTCCTCCTTTCTGCCTGCTAATGTGCGTCGTGCCGCAGTTTGGTCAAACCCTTTGACTGAACCGATTTGAAGCCTTTTTGGGTCCCCTTGATCCCATTCCCACTAATTTCGACCTTCTGAATTCACTGGTACCTTCAGTTTTTCAGATTCTGCATCTATCGTGTTGATTTGCTTCATGGATCGCCCGGACTCTTCTCATCACCCTATTTCCGTTGTTCTTGACGGAACCAACTATGTCTTATGGGCACAAGCCATGTCTGGCTTCCTCAAAGGCTAGAAACTTTGGCGTATTATTACTGGGGATATGCGCAAACCCATCCAAGCGACCACTGAATCCGATGACAAATTTGTCGACCGCTTGGAGGATTGGGATAGTAAAAACTACCAGATAATCACTTGGCTTCGGAATACATCTACTACCTCCATCGGCCTTCAGTTTGGCCGGTTCCAACTTGACTCTATTTCCACTCCAGCCAAAGACATCTGGGATTTTCTAAAAGACCGATATCAAACCACTGGTCTTGCTCACCAATATCAGCTTCAAAGCCATCTTCACCGTATGCGCCAAGAGACAACTCAGCCTATTAATGATTTCCTCTCCCAAATGTATTCTGTTTGGGATCAGGTTGCTCTCTCTGAACCTCCTTGGGCCCACACTGAAGATGCTACCTTGTTTACTACTTATCGTGATCAACAACGATTGGTTCAGTTTCTTATGGCTCTAACTCCCCATTTTGAGCCGGTCCGTGCATCTCTCCTTCATCGCACTCCCTTACCCACTCTTGAGCAGGCTATTTCTGAACTCCTATCCGAGGAAACTCGCCTTGGCACTCTCCATCCACACCCTGTGGACTCTGTTCTTACTACTCCCCAGACTTGGAGTTCTCCTTCACCACAACAGTCTTCTACCTGCATCTACTGTCACAATCGCGGTCTTCCGTCCACTCATCTTCTGGTTCATTGTCCAGTTCGTCTTTGTCGATTTTGCAACAAGACTGGTCCTGGTCATCTCCTGCAAGATTGCTTCCGCAATCCAGACCGAGCCTCTTGCACTGGTCCCTCCACCGGGAATTTTTCACGCTTTTCACGCAACAACTCTCACCGTTCCAAGCCTCAGTCAAAATCTATGCTTGTTCATCGCACTACTGCTGCTGCTGCCTCAGAGGATTTACCTTCTTCTGTCCCTATAGACCTTTCCGCTCCGGTCTTCTCTCAAACCGATGTTGAAGGCATGTTCCAACAATTTCTCTCCACTTCCGGTACTCCTCCCTCCACTGCTTTGTCTGTCACCTCAGGTAACACTTCCTGGTACTTTGACTCAGCTTGTTGTAATCACATGACCTTTGACTCTACTGTTTTTACTTCTCTCTCTTCTAAACCTCTTGTTCCTTCGATTCATACTGCTGATGGGTCTCTTTTGTCTGTAAGTAATGTTGGGTCTGTTTCCACCTCTCACTTATCCTTATCCCATGTCTATCTTATGCCTGCTCTTACTTTAAATCTTATCTCCATTAGTCAATTGTGTGAGCATGGTCTAACTGTTACATTTTCACCCACTGGTTGTTTGGTTCAGGACCCTCAGACGGGACGGACTCTTGGGATCGGCCGTAAGCATGGATGTCTTTATGAACTCATCCATCTTCATGTTCCGGTTTCTTCTCAACTTGCCGCTCCTACTACCACTACTCCTCTTTTCTCTCCTTTTCAGCTTTGGCACTGTCGTTTAGGCCATCTTTCTGTTGGTCGGTTAAAGTCTTTAATTTCTAGTGGTCAATTAGGTCCTGTTAAATCGGATCCTTTGGATTGTTTGTCCTGTCAACTTGCCAAGCAACCTGCTTTATCATTTAATAAAAGTGACTCCGTTTCTCTTGCACCTTTTGATCTCATTCATTCTGATATTTGGGGACCCTCTCCTACTCCTACTATGGGCGGTGCATGCTATTTTGTTGTTTTTATCGATGATTTTTCCTGTTTTACGTGGTTGTTTCTTATGAAACATCGTTCCGAACTCAAACAACTTTATTACAATTTTGCTAAAATGGTTCAAACCCAATTTTCTAAAACTATTAAAATCTTTCGTTCTGACAATGCCATGGAATATAAAGATTTTGACTTTCTTTCTTTTCTTCAGAGTCATGGTACTCAACCCCATCGTTCTTGTCCTGGCACGTCTCAACAAAATGGACGTGCTGAACGGAAACATCGGCATATTCTCGACACTACTCGAGCTCTCCTTCTCTCTTCCTCTTGTCCAGAAAATTTTTGGGGCGAAGCCGCTCTCACTGCTGCTTACACTATAAATTGTATCCCTACACCTGTCATTCATAATCACACTCCCTATGAGCGTTTGCATGACACTCCTCCCCCTTACCCCAATCTTCGAATCTTTGGGTCTTCATGTTTTGTTCTTCTCCAACCTCATGAACACACCAAACTTGAACCTCGTTCCCGTCTTTGTTGGTTCTTGGGGTATGGTATTGAACATAAAGGGTATCGTTGTTGGGATCCTATCTACCAGCGTCTCCGTATCTCTCGTCATGTAGTTTTTTGGGAACACAAAATGTTTTCATCTCTCTCCCAATTCTGCTTATCCACTCCCTCACCCTCTCTCCTTTTTACTAACCCTTCCGCCGATCTCTTTTCTGATGATCTTGCTCCACAGCCCTGCCTGCACCTTCGGAGACTCCCTTACCTACTGGTCTATCCCATGCTCCTGCTCGCTCTGATGGTCCTGCTCCTGCTCTTGCTCCTGCTCCTTCGAGCTCCTCACCTCCTGGTGTGTCTCTCCCCTGCCCTCTGGCTCCTCCGCCTTCTGGTCGACCACACCGGGGAACCCAACCTTCTACTCGTCTTCGTGATTTTATTGTTGGTTCCACTGCTTTCTCTACTCATGAACCTACATCCTATCATGAGGCTTGCTCTAATCCTCTTTGGCAGCATGCTATGACTGCTGAATTGCAGGCTTTAGACAAGACTCATACTTGGGATATTGTTGATCTTCCCCCTGGCAAGACTGCCATTGGATGCAAATGGGTGTACAAAATCAAGACTTGTTCTGATGGCTCTATTGAGCGTTACAAAGCTCGCCTTGTTGCCAAAGGCTTTAACCAAGAATATGGTATTGATTATGAGGAGACCTTTGCTCCAGTTGCCCGGCTCACCTCTGTTCGCAGTTTGATTGCTGTCGCTACCTCCCGTCATTGGGACCTTTACCAACTGGATGTGAAAAATGCTTTCCTTAATGGTGTTCTTCTCGAGGAGGTCTATATGCACCCTCCTCCTGGATCTACTTATCCACCTCATCAGGTCTGCAAACTTCGGCATGCCTTATATGGGCTTAAGCAAGCCCCGCGAGCATGGTTTGACAAGTTCAGCTCTACTATTCATGATTGTGGTTTTACATCCAGCTCTTATGATACTGCTCTTTTTATGCGGAAAACTGCTCATGGGACCACCCTGTTTCTACTCTATGTGGATGACATGATTATCACCGGTGATGATGTGGCTGGGATTCTTCGTCTCAAACAGTTTCTTAGCCATCATTTTGAGATGAAAGACCTTGGTCCTCTCAACTATTTCTTGGGTCTTGAAATCTCACATGATTCCACGGGTTCCTTTCTCTCTCAGGCGAAGTATACATCTGATCTTCTCGCCCGTGCTGGCCTTACTGATTGTCAGACTGCCTCCACTCCCCTGGAGACCCAGAGTCGTCTCACTCCTCTTGATGGCACTCTCCTCTCTGATGCTACCCTATATCGTCAGCTGGTGGGCAGCCTTGTCTATCTCACTGTTACTCGTCCTGATATTGCCTATGCCATTCATATTGTCAGCCAGTTTATGTCGGCTCCTCGTACCCCTCATTATGCTGCTTTAGTTCGTATCTTTCGCTATCTCAAAGGTACCTTATTTCATGGTCTTCATTATTCCGCTCACTCATCTCTTCAGCTACGTGCTTTCTTTGATGCTGATTGGGCTGGGGATCCTACTGACCGCCGCTCTACTACCGGGTTCTGTTTTTTCTTAGGCGACTCTCTTATTTCTTGGCGCAGCAAGAAACAAACTCTTACAGCTCGTTTCAGTACCGAGGCTGAATACCGTGCTCTTGCTGATACTACTCAAGAGCTTGTCTGGCTTCGTTGGCTTCTTGCTGACATGGATGTTACCCCCTCTGGTGCTACTGCCCTCTTTTGTGACAATCAGAGTGCTATTCAAATTGCTCACAATGATGTTTTTCATGATCGCACCAAGCACATTGAGATTGACTGCCATTTTATTCGTCAACACGTCACTCGTGGAACTGTTCTTCTCCGTTCAATCTCTTCTGCTGATCAACCTGCTGATCTATTCACCAAAGCTCATTCTCCTGGCCGCTTCGTTGACCTTGTTTCCAAACTCCAGTTGGTTGATGTTTACCCTCCTTGAGTTTGCGGGGGGCTGTTAATAATAAATGTATATAATATGATAGTGGCATAGATATAAATGTATATAATATGATAGTGGCATAGATAGTGGATATATAATATGTAAGTGGCATAGATAATGGGTTATAATGGGTTCTCCTTTCGGCTCTCCCTCATGATGATGTTTGTAATAGCACATTGGTCTCTCCTATATAAGGAGTGTAGTATGGTCTTGTATATTCAGAAGATTGAATACAATTGATATATATTTCTCTTCTCAACTCTCTCAAATTATCAACATCCACTAAAGTCAAAATTAGGAAAGAGTTCTATTAAAACATCTCCAATATCTATCTTGCTACCAAATTATATCATTATCAAAACTTACACCAAATTAGGGCAAAAAAAATGAAGAATGTCAAAAAAAATTTTGATAGGCGTACAAATATTATTTTGTCGGGTATTTTGTGAAAAAGAAAACAATTGACATTGGTTTTATTAGAGTAGAATTGTCAAATCATAATATTGAAATGTAATATGTCAAAAATTGAGAATTTTGTTTTTTTGGGTCGGAATCAAAATTTGACTTCGATGTTGCTATTTGTACCGGAGATTCTCTCATTGCATTAGCACTAGCATATACAATATTACTATCAGTACTCCTCTTTGATCATGACAAATTTATGGATTGAAATCACCTGTCCCTCCATGGATTCAGATCACCTGTTCTTTTCCATGTACAATTCTCTATCCCCTTGAATTTGATTGGTTTGTAGGATCACTTTTGACGACGTGGATAACTCTATGAACCAATAAAACATAATAGGACAGAGAAGGGAGTATAGAAAGGAACATGTGATCTTGATCTTGATTCCAAATTTACGCTTTTTATTGGGCTTTTGTTTGCGCAGAGAAGTGTTTGGACGTTATTCAATTGAGGTGAGGAAGCTTGGCTTGCAAATCAGGATACTTTAGGGAAGGACTGAGCCAGGATCAGTTGATGAGTACTAACCATTACCCAGCATGTCCAGACCCAAGCTTGGTGTTGGGATTGCCTAAACATGGTGATCCTTTCCTTCTCACCCTTGTTAACCCAGGGGAAGTGTCTGGCCTTCAAGTCTTGAAAGATCAACAATGGCTTTCTGTTGAGCCACTCCCTAATGCCTTTGTGGTTAACATAAATCACATGTTACAGGTATTTTCTCTCTTTTCCCTTAATCAACTCTATTGTTGCTTCAATGTGTCACATATTCCATCTCATGCTTTATATCAATGTATTATCGGTAACCCTTAGCACCCTTACACTTTTATTAAAATCTCAATTTGATTCCTCTACTTTAACACTGAGTACCCTTATACTTTTATCAAAATCTCACTTTAATCCCTTATACTTTTAGTACCCTCAGTTTCTTAGTCAATTTTTTAAATGAAATTATTCGACTGGAGTGTAAAGTATAAGGGTTCAAAGTGTAATTTTTCTTAGAAAAAAATTAACGGAATGATTGAATTGAAATTTAATTTAAAGTATAGGGACTAAATTGTTTAATTTAAAACAATAACAACCAAAGTGAAATTTAAGTCAAATTACAATAATGCAGAGTATAGTTTAACCATTTTGTTTTTAATGACATTTTGGTTAATAATTAAAAAGAATACATATGCTATTTTTTAGATAATCAACAATGGGAAGCTGAAGAGCGCAGATCATTGGGTTGTGGCAAGCTCAGTTGAGCGAACAACCGTAGTAAGCTTCATCCAACCTAGTAATGATAGCTGCATCAAACTTGCAAAATCACTGGTTAATGAATCTAGTAATCCCCCGTTATATAAATCTTTCACATTCTCAGATTTCAAGACCACCAATACCACTGATATTTGTGAAGGCAAAGATGGGCTCGAGCGTTATATGATCAACCCATCTCAAGCATCATGATGCGTCTGCAAATGAGCACATTGTTTAGATTGGAAAACTGTTGAATCCATGATTATTCTTGCATCTATCTATATCTCTATGTGGTAGAAATAATGCTCTCCGTGATTATTCTTGCATCTATCTATATCTATGTATAGTAGAAATAATGCTCTCTTTGGATCTTGCGAATTGTGACAAACAAAATAAATGATTGTACTTTTTCACTATAATTTTTGGGTGAATAATAAATAAAAAAAGATACACTACTAAAAAAAAGTACTTTTTGCGACCGCCACAAGCCGTCGCAAATAATAAAAAAACAGTCGCAAAAGACCTTTTGCGACGGCAAATTGGGGTCGCAAATGTGGGGGTGACAAATACTTTTTGCGACCGCAAAACAGCAGTCGCAAACTATTTGCGACCGCCTAATCTACTTATAGCGACCAATGTTTTGCCGTCGCAAAAAAATTAAAAAAATTCCTACAATGTATTAGCAACCATCTTGTTACCGTCGTAAAAAAATTATTAAAAAAAAAGGCCTACAATGTTTTAACGATCTATATTCTCATATATATATATATATATTCAAATATTATATACAATAAATGTAAAGTGATATTTGCAAAAACTCTAATATTCATGTATTATTTTCCATCATTTCCCTCAACAAAATTATCTTTCTTCAAAAAAAAAAAAAAAAAAATGTGCATACAAAATATAAACTTCTATACATGCAAAACAAATATCTATCAACCATCCTTAAAAGTATTTATACAAAATACTAATAGATTCAAGTACTCAAAAAAAAAAAAATAAAATAAAATAAAAAATTCTCAATCTAAAACCCAAGTTATGTGTAGGATTATTTTGTTGGATAGATTAGTAATTAAATTAATTTATATGGGTCATTTATTAATATCAAAGAATTAGTTATGAGATGTCATTATATTTTCTATTACTTAGATGGGTAATTTTGTAACTTTGAGAAATTAGGTTAATAAGCCCACCTATATATTGTGGCTTTAAGTCTTGGGAAACAAACAAAACAGAGGCTAGGAATTGCTCCATAGGCGGCTAGGGTTTGAGAAGGTAAAAGAAAAAAAAGAAAAGAAAAAGAGAAGAGAGGTTCAAGTGAGGCTACAATAGGGATTGGAGGCAGCACGTTGGTGATTTTGGGACACCCATTGGTTAAGGTAAAATCTATCTTTACTGTTAATTATTAAGTTTATGTTGAGGAATTTAACAATCAATGCATTAAGGGGGTTTGGAAGATCTATAGGTGGCTACTTAGGTTTTGAGAATTGGGTGCAATGTGTAAGTGTAACTTTGGGTGGGTAATAGAAACAATGGAGTTTGTATCATGGGTAAGGGTGTGTTTGGCTATAAAGTTGGGTTGAATGGTTTGATCTCTTGGATATTAAAACAATACATTAATCTAATATAGTGGGGCTTTTGTGGGTGTATATAAGATATAAAAAATATTAATTTATTTGAGATTTTATTTATTAGGTTTGTGTGATTGAAGTGGTGGAGCTGGGTGTTTGGAGTTGGTGTTGGGGTGTTATTTCTAAGCTTTTGAGGTAAGTAACCCTCTATCACTGTTGGTTCATTTTTATTCCTATCGAATCGTTTAAAATCATAAATATATATTTATAGCCTTCGTGTTCTCTTAAAATAAAACATGGGTCAAGTATAAAACAACATCGAATATTATTATGAAAGTTATTTGAATATTTTGTAAAACTATTCTGAAAATTGTACCAAATGTTTATTCCGAAAATATCGAATATTTTATTTGAAAGTTGTGTATTGTTTGAATTTTGAACATCACTCTAGTCTGACTATGATTTGGACCCTAGCCAATGGGGGTTATTTATTGGCACAAAAACTAGTTTCTTTTGGGGCTTTACCACCGGCCTATGTGTGGTTCTGGGCCTTGTCACGGGCTAAGTGACCGTAGTCATTAAGACTTGGGTTTTGTGAATCGAATAATTGAACTATCTGAATATCGAACCATCGATTTGAACAACGAATTACTTTGAATTATCACATTGGCTTTTCATTTAAAACGTATTGTACATTGTTTATTTTTAGCTATGAAACCATCTTACAAATAATTGTTTATTTATTGAACTGTAGAAAAATTATATTTATTGGTCATCGATTTATTTATTTATTTTTGTATACTTGATCCAGCTAGCAGTGATGGTTGGTTATTTACTGGGCTGTCTGGCTTACCCTTATTTTATTTTTCAGATTCTGAGGAGTAGAGCTGCGCGGGGTTTTTACTTGTGGGAGTGCCGAGAGTAGGACTATGATTTAAGTATTTGGATCATTATTATTATTATTATTTTATTAGTGGACTTGGTGGACAATTTCATATGATAAGAATTATCTATTTGTATGGTTTTTAGCATTATGATATTTAAGGATTTAATTTGAGTATTTTACATTGTTGGTTATGTATTGGACTCTTAGCCTTGCATGCTCACTTAAATGAGTGTGCGGCGTTGTCACGAAGCTTGGGGCGTGACAATTTTATGGTATCAGAGCCAGGTTGTAATTTTAAAAGTTGGTATAGAATAGTGGTGAGATTGGGTAGATGTAGGATTGGGAACGCTTATAATTTGGTAAAATGTTAATTTTATTTACGTGTTATAGGGACTTGAGAATAGAATAAGATGAGGTTTTATTATTGATGCATATAGGTTGCAATGGAACATGAGGAGACATTGGCAAATATGGCTAGGAATACACGCCAGGGTCAAACGAATCGACGAACTGATAATAACAATCGGTGAGGGAATGTGACTAATATTGGTAGTGGTTCTCAAGCAGTCGGAGGAAATCAGGGGCAAGAGTTGAAGGAACAATTATAAAAGTTACTAGATAAGGGCTTTATTAGACCTAGTGTTTCTCCTTGGGGTGTGCCCGTTTTATTTGTGAAAAAGAAGGATGGTAGTTTTTGCCTTTACATTGATTATAGAGGGTTGAACAAGGTAACAATTCGAAATAAATATTATTTGCCTAGGATAAATGACTCATTTGATCAATTGCAAGGAGCACAAGTCGTTTCTAAGATTGACCTTCGTTCTAGATATCATCAGTTGAAGGTTAAAGCGAAAGATATACCTAAGACAGCCTTCCGAACTAGATATGGGCATTATGAATTTTTAGTGATGTCGTTTGGGTTGACCAATACGCCTGCAGCTTTTATGGATTATTTAAACCCTTTCTTAGATCTGTTTGTGGTAATTTTTATTTATGACATTCTTGTGTACTCAAAGAGTAAATAGCAGCACGAAGAACATCTGAGAATAGTGTTGCAGTTATTAAGGGAGAAGAAATTATTTGCTAAATTAAAGAAGTGTGAATTTTGGCTGGAGAGTGTATCATTTTTGAGTCATGTGATATCTAAAGACGGGGTGTCTGTTGACCCCAAGAAAGTGAGGCGGTGGTAGAGTGGAATAGGCCTACTAGTGTCACTGAAATTCGTAGTTTCTTGGGTTTAACAGGATATTATAAAAGGTTTGTTGAGGGTTTTTCCCGAATTTCTATGTCTTTGACTTGTTTAACACAAAAAGGGGTTAAATTTGAATGGTCTGATGATTGTGAGAAGAGTTTCCAGGATCTAAAGAGTCGATTAGTGTGTGCTCCAGTACTTATAGTTCCGTCTGGAGATAAAGGTTTTACCATCTATAGTGATGCATCGAAGATGGGCTTGGGTTGTGTCCTGATGCAGAACGATAAAGTAGTGGCATATGGGTCTAGGCAGTTCAAGCCATATGAGCAGATTATCCTACGCATGATTTGGAGTTGGCTACAGTGGTGTTTGCATTGAAAATCTAGAGGCACTAACTGTATGGGGTGAAATGTGAGATATTAATTGATCATAAAAGTCTGAAGTATATTTTCACTCAAAAAAGAATTGAATATGAGGCAAAGGCGATGGTTGGAGCTATTAAAGGACTATGATTTGATTATCTATTATCATCCAAGAAAAGCCAATGCAGTGGCTGATGCCTTGAGTAGAAAGACCCTGAGTAATTTGACTACCTTGATCACTGACCAAAAGAATATCTTGGAGGACTTGCAAAGGTTGAATATCAAGATTAGATGGCATAACCATGGAGTGCAGTTGGCAAACCTTAGAGTTCGACCCACATTGATTGATAGAACTAAAGATGCTCAGGGAAAAGATCCTC
Organism: Camellia granthamiana; assembly: GCA_036172215.1. Taxonomy (NCBI): domain Eukaryota; kingdom Viridiplantae; phylum Streptophyta; class Magnoliopsida; order Ericales; family Theaceae; genus Camellia; species Camellia granthamiana. The sequence continues at coordinate 81,738,213 of CM069916.1, forward strand.
AGTTGCTAAAACTTAAGGCTAAAATGGAAATAGGGCTATAGATGGAATTTTGTATGCATAAAGATGGAACCTTAAGATTTGGAGAGAGTTTGTGTGTGCCTAATGATTTAGAGCTCAAGAAAGAAATCCTAAGAGAAGCTCCCAGCTCAAGATATACGGTACACCCAGGAAGCACTAAAATGTATAAAGACTTGAAGAGGAACTTTTGGTGGAATAATATGAAGAGGGAAATTGCTTAGTCTGTTGCTCAATGTTTGGTATGTCAACAAGTGAAAGCTAAATATCAGAGACCTGTAGGTAAGTTACAACCTCTTCCTATTCCCGAGTGGAAGTGGGAACATATTACCATGGATTTTGTGACGGGGTTGCTTAGGACCCAAGGTGGTAACAATGCTATTTGGGTTATTGTTGATCGATTGACCAAATCCGCTCACTTTTTAGCATTTAAGGTAGGGTTCTCCTTAGCGAAGTTTGCAAATTTGTATATCAAGGAGATTGTGAAGTTGCATGGTATTCCGGTGACCATAGTGTCTGATAAAGATAGCAGATTTGTATTTATGTTTTGGAGGAGTTTGCATACAGCTTTGGATACTAGTTTGAATTTTAGCACGACCTTTCATCCTCAAAGTGATGGACAGTCAAAGAGAACTATTCAGACTCTTGAAGACATGTTGAGGGCCTGTATTAATGATCTTGGAGGTTCTTGGGATGAGCATTTGGCCTTAGTGGAATTCTCTTATAATAATAGTTGTCATGGGAGCATTCAGATGGCACCATATGAGGCTTTATATGGACGGAAGTGTGGATCACCTATTTGTTGGGATGATGTGGGCGAAAGGAAGTTATTAGGGCCTGAGATTGTGCAACAAACAGTGGACAAGATCAATCTTATTAGAGAGCGACTCCGCACTGCACAGAGTAGACAGAAAAGTTATGCAGATAATAGGAGACGCGATTTGGTGTTTGGGGTTGGAGACCATGTGGTCCTTAAGATGTCTCCTATGAAAAGAGTAATGAGGTTTGGTGTTCGTGGTAAATTGAGTCCTAGATTTATTGGACCATTTGAGGTTTCAGATCGAATTGGAGAGGTAGCTTACAGACTTGCCCTACCATCTTTACTAGTTGGAGTTCATAATGTCTTCCATGTTTCGATATTGAGGAAGTATATACCGAATTCCAATCATGTGATTGATTATGTACCGTTGTAGTTTAAGGAGGATTTGACCTATGAAGAACACCCTGTAAGAATTGTTGATAAGAAGGAGCAGGTTTTGAGGCGTCGAGTCATCCACTATGTTAAGGTTCAATGGAGCAATCACTCGGAGAGAGAAGCTACTTGGGAACTTGAGGATAAAATGAGACAAAAGTATCCACAACTTTTTGAGACTACATGTATGTCAAATTTCGAGGACGAAATTTCTTTTAAGAGGAGAAGAATGTAAAACCCAAGTTATGTGTAGGATTATTTTGTTGGATAGATTAGTAATTAAATTAATTTATATGGGTCATTTATTAATATCAAAGAATTAGTTATGAGATGGCATTATATTTTCTATTACTTAGATGGGTAATTTTGTAACTTTGAGAAATTAGGTTAATAAGCCCACCTATATATTGTGGCTTTAAGTCTTGGGAAACAAACAAAACAGAGGCTAGGAATTGCTCCATAGGCGGCTAGGGTTTGAGAAGGTAAAAGAAAAAAAAGAAAAGAAAAAGAGAAGAGAGGTTCAAGTGAGGCTACAATAGGGATTGGAGGCAGCACGTTGGTGATTTTGGGACACCCATTGGTTAAGGTAAAATCTATCTTTACTGTTAATTATTAAGTTTATGTTGAGGAATTTAACAATCAATGCATTAAGGGGGTTTGGAAGATCTATAGGTGGCTACTTAGGTTTTGAGAATTGGGTGCAATGTGTAAGTGTAACTTTGGGTGGGTAATAGAAAAAATGGAGTTTGTATCATGGGTAAGGGTGTGTTTGGCTATAAAGTTGGGTTGAATGGTTTGATCTCTTGGATATTAAAACAATACATTAATCTAATATAGTGGGGCTTTTGTGGGTGTATATAAGATATAAAAAATATTAATTTATTTGAGATTTTATTTATTAGGTTTGTGTGATTGAAGTGGTGGAGCTGGGTGTTTGGAGTTGGTGTTGGGGTGTTATTTCTAAGCTTTTGAGGTAAGTAACCCTCTATCACTGTTGGTTCATTTTTATTCCTATCGAATCGTTTAAAATCATAAATATATATTTATAGCCTTCGTGTTCTCTTAAAATAAAACATGGGTCAAGTATAAAACAACATCGAATATTATTATGAAAGTTATTTGAATATTTTGTAAAACTATTCTGAAAATTGTACCAAATGTTTATTCCGAAAATATCGAATATTTTATTTGAAAGTTGTGTATTGTTTGAATTTTGAACATCACTCTAGTCTGACTATGATTTGGACCCTAGCCAATGGGGGTTATTTATTGGCACAGAAACTAGTTTCTTTTGGGGCTTTACCACCGGCCTATGTGTGGTTCTGGGCCTTGTCACGGGCTAAGTGACCGTAGTCATTAAGACTTGGGTTTTGTGAATCGAATAATTGAACTATCTGAATATCGAACCATCGATTTGAACAACGAATTACTTTGAATTATCACATTGGCTTTTCATTTAAAACGTATTGTACATTGTTTATTTTTAGCTATGAAACCATCTTACAAATAATTGTTTATTTATTGAACTGTAGAAAAATTATATTTATTGGTCATCGATTTATTTATTTATTTTTGTATACTTGATCCAGCTAGCAGTGATGGTTGGTTATTTACTGGGCTGTCTGGCTTACCCTTATTTTATTTTTCAGATTCTGAGGAGTAGAGCTGCGCGGGGTTTTTACTTGTGGGAGTGCCGAGAGTAGGATTATGATTTAAGTATTTGGATCATTATTATTATTATTATTTTATTAGTGGACTTGGTGGACAATTTCATATGATAAGAATTATCTATTTGTATGGTTTTTAGCATTATGATATTTAAGGATTTAATTTGAGTATTTTACATTGTTGGTTATGTATTGGACTCTTAGCCTTGCATGCTCACTTAAATGAGTGTGCGGCGTTGTCACGAAGCTTGGGGCGTGACAATTTAGCTCTCAATATCACCCACCCAATCATATCAACTACTCCCTCAACACTACCTGCAAAAATATACATCAATATATTAGACATCATTCAAATTATCTTTGCTTGAGTAATAAATACCTATGAGGTTCATTTTAAACAGTCAAACAGTCTAGACCTTCAGGCTTAAATGTTATGCAAAGCAAACCACTCGAAGCTATTATATATCCTGCAAACAAGAAATAATTCTTCTTGCAAATAACATTTGAGCTTCCTGTACTAGAATATAGATAAGAAACAAGACTTCCAATGTACATACAAAAGCTGTAAACAAGACATAATTCTTCTTGCAAATAAGAATGTAAGAAAGAAACTAACCATATTGTTTTGCAATTTCATTCCAATCAAGTAAAATTTCCTCCCTCCCAAATCCTCCTCTAACGTAATTGACAACAGTCTCCACCCAACCTTTGTTTTCAGTCGCTAAGCTCCTACAAAGAACCGGGTATTCCTTACCCTCTGGAATGTATTTAAGCTTTGAAAAATTGTAGTTCAAAAAAATCCAAATGCAACTAAAGATATTAAAATATAATGATGAATGAGGTATTGATATTAATGCTAACTTGTGCTATTTCTTCATATTGTAGTATAATATACATATATGATTTTATTTTTAGAAACTGACCTTAATTCAATCAAGCCTTCTCAATAAATATTCAACTTGAACTTCCTTTGTCAAGGGCATGATCCAGTCCCCATATAGGTCAGCAACCAAGCTTGGTTTTATTTTGCATACCGGATCAACTCCATCTTCCTCTACATTATTATTATCAGTCACCTCTTTCCCATAAGTTTTGGCTTTCATCTCTACTCTCCTCTTTATCGCCTCTTCCACAGTGGGATACGTCAGCAAATCCATCAGTCGAGTCCTGTCCTGCAAAATCACAAGCACCACAATTTAACAAAATCAAAGTGATCATGACCTGTTTCAGCACACAAGGTTTTGAAAAAGTTATACTAAAGGAATGGATGCACTGGGTGCATCTAAAAAATAAAATATAAACTTGTGCTCTAATGGCAGCTTCATATGCATCTGGTGAAGCTCGGAATTTAGCCTCTGCTACAAATTTACCATAATGAATTCTCTTTGAGAGAGCTTGCAAACAAAGTACAGCAATACATAGAATGAAAAGTTGCAAGTTAGAATGATTGGTTAATCCCCAACACTATGTTAAATGCCATGCTTCGGGATATATTAAAAACATATTGAAAAACGTTATGCTAATATATATATACACTACTAAAAAAAAACGCTTTTTGCGACCGCTACAAGCCGTCGCAAATAATAAAAATCCAGTCGCAAAAAACCTTTTGCGACGGCCCATGCGACGGCAAATGGGGGTCGCGAATGTGGGGGTGGCAAATACTTTTTGCGGCGGCAAATCAACGGTCGCAAATTATTCGCGACCGCCTAAACTATTTATGGCGACCGCTATGTTGCCGTCGCAAAAGACAAAGAAAAAAGAGGAAGTCTAAACTAGTTTTAATTAGATATATATCACAAATGATCTAACACAAACCTTTGTCATCCTTGATTTGCGGGTAGCCTCTTCAGCTTCTCGGATTTTTCTTGTCTTCAAAAATTAATCTGCTCATAATTCCAGTTGATGCAATTAAAAGAACAGAAGTATCCAACAGTAACAATCTCATACATGCATATGTATGCTTAGGAACATATATACACAATAAGGCTTTATATACATTATTTATTTCCTATTTCTATACAGCAAGAGAAAAAATATGGCCCAAACTTAGACTCAAAACAATGATATTTGTACATGCATAGATGCACAAGCAGTACACGAGTTTGAGTGCGCACTTGAAAGTTTGGCAATCGAGGAGTGCTTCTTTTTGGGAGTAACGATGACGGAGCTTCAGAGAATACATTAACTTTTAATTTAGGCCAACATTAACATTATCAAAAGAGATAACAACAATATAAATTAGCTCCAAAGCAAAGCCACAAGCTATTATGACAAGATGAGTTTCAGGTTGTCAATGTCAATGGTTATTTCCTCCAAAACAGAAAAAAAATAAAATTTATCATAACCAAATCCTTCAAAGGCTATCATAAATAATAATTTACCATTTGTATTGCTAATTAGTGCTTGTTCATTCAAGCACTTAGTGCCAAACAATAACGTTAACAAAGTGATATATATATATTGTAGGATACATCTCAGTTCTTAGTTTCAGCAGCTTCTTTGCCTTCTCGATTTCAAGATGATGAGGATGACTTGTAGCAGCAACAACAACAACAATAACAACAAATAAATAAAAAAAATTAAAAAGCATTAAACGAATATAATTTCCAAAAACTACATCAAACAAAGTGAAATGATCAACGTAACATATATATAATCAGCAGACCTTGAACCTAAATGTTCAGATTATACAGAGCTTTGAATTAGAAATCGAAACTCGAGAGATTCATGTATCTAATTGAGATAATCAAATCATCAACCACAACAAGCAATGTAAATTATAGTTAACATTCGAATCAAATTGTTTACCTGAACTGAAGCTTGAGTCCCAGCTGACGCAATCGCAGTCACAGCAGCACTTATCGTATCTAGAGCGATGTTGTTCGTGCTTCTCATCTCTCTGTTTTTTTCTCTTTGCCCGATCAAACACTTAACCTAATTTCACTCAACAATTTCTGTTTCATCGTCGATCAAATCTCGTAGACGCTGCATCTTTCTTGAGAAAATTCAACTTAGAAAATCAAATTTTGAGTCGGAAAATGAAATTGAAGATCAGAGAAACAGAGCATGATAAAGAAAGTGAGAGACCGAGAGACAGAGATTCATACCACTGGAGCTGCGACTATGGCGAGCAAGAGAGTGAGAGAGACAATTTGTGAATGTCGTGAGAGTGAAAGGGGCTAGGGCATTGGTATATAAAATAAATAAAAGAAATAGAAATAATAAATTGACCAAAGTAAAATTAGGTAGTTTTGGACTATTTTCATTCATTTATTTTTTTGCGTCCATCTTTTTTACAGTTTCAAATATTTTCTTTTTTTGCGACGGTTAAATAGTCAGTCGCAAAAAATTAGACGCAAAAGGTCAATTTTCTACTAGTGATATATATATAATTAGTCAGCATATATCTGCAAAAGCAACAAATCCATCAATTACTTTACTTCTATCATGAGAAAGAATGTTGGATCATTAATGTAACTAGTGAACACAGTAGGCAGTCACTAATACTCGGCAAATGGATCATTTACAGTTTTACAACGGGGAAAATGTCTTGTTTATAATTCAACGTAGGATATTCAGTTTAGGCTGCTTGCTTTACCATTTGTAGAAAATTAAACATGATGAGCTTCATGGACAAAATCAAATTAAAAACAAATTATCATCTACAAATAGGTGTGTTAAAGCAAGCACACACTCAGAAGCATTAAAATGCAGTTCACAGTACATTACTCCAGTAAAATCATCTCATGTTCCAATAATTCACAGTTCAAACTAATCGAGATTAATTATATGTTAAAAATGTATACCTACAAGCAAATTGTGTCACAGACTACAGCTGAACCGTAGTTACCATCATCTCCTTCCCTGAGTAGTCTTGTAAGAAGATCCCTAAAATACATATCCCATATTTTATTGTTGATATTGATTGCATCAGCGATGGGATGAAGAACCTATTTGAATATATAAAACAAAGGGCTATGTCAGCGATGGCTGGCATAAAAATTTGCAAACACAAACAAGTGCACAGTGAGAAAGAGAGAGTTCAACAATTGTAATAGTTGATACCAAGATTTTACTAAATTAACATCAAGATTACATTCTACACTTGGATTTGATAAAGTTTCATGCATGTAGCAAATCTATGTGGTTGACTTCATCAAATTAAATTGAGCTCAAGAAGTCATGAACAAGCACCCTCCAAGTTTGCCATGTTCCAATCCAAACTTCATAAATTTACATGTTACGCATTATGTTACAAGCTATGTCAATGATAATTCTGGCTCAGAGTAAATTAACTAAAACCATTGTATCTATTGTCTTACCTGAGGGTACTGCAAAGGTGGCAGGATTGGATCTTGTAAGTCATCTGGGAAGAAAGGATGCTTATCGGGACTCTTGTATCTTCAACCTGATATGCACTAAAAAATAAATCAGAAACTAGCAATAAAATCATTCTATTTTCCTCCTTTCATAAATTAAGGCATAACATACCTGAGCATGAAGCTTTTCAGTATCTTTGACCATGAAATCAACCGAGCGGTGGAACCTATCCAGGAAGAAAGCATTAGGGTCATATGTGTCAACATTGAAACAATATTGTGCTCTCTCTAGGAGGCTAAATATGATGTTGTCCTCTTGTCGAATTAAAGAATGTCTTATACCCTCTAGAGTAATATGAACATTAAAATGTTTCCAACAGATTGAGTACAGCAACTACTAAACAGCAAAGTCGAAAAAAATAAAAAGAGAGAATGATTTTGAGCAGCCACTGCTCGGAAGGATGATAACCAAGCAATACACATCTGCTCCATCATATGGATTTCATCAATAAGCAGAGCATTAACAATTGAAAGTAAAATCATATCATATATACAGATAAACAATGGCCTCTAAGTGCCACAGAACAATGCATCAGTAGTTTAGCATATTTATTTCTTGAAACCATTCTTGTTGCAGGTTTCCAAGTAAAACATTCATAGATGAACAATGGCCTCCAAGTGCCAAAGAACAATGCAAATGAAAAGATCAAAAACACTAATCTATTCAATCATGAGCGTCTCATCCAACAGAAAAAAAAAAAAAAAAAAGATTGACTCACTGAATATTACAGCTATATAAACAATAAAGGATTGGATTGAACAACTATATAATCTATTCAATTTTGTTATTTATCGAACACTATAAGGTCCGAATCTATTGTCAAGCAAATTACATAAGAGATGACAGAAATTTGGATATAGAAAATACACATTCATCATTTTCGCAGCACAGAACTGAAATCAAATACACAATTAATGATAGAAAATACACAATTATTTATTGAATGCTATAAGGTCCGAATCTATAAAAGCTTCGTCAAAAATACACAATTATTTATATCTCCTTGCTCTAACTTTCAAATCCAGATTAGCTGATGTCACACATGCTCCAATCTAACATGACAGAAAATAATAATAATTCGAATTCAGAACTAAAATCAAGCAAGTTCAGAGCAAGTTCATCATTTTCGCAGCACAGAAAATACACAATTAAGAATTCAATGGTTCAACTTGTACCTGTAGCAGATGAGGAATGATTGATTCAAACCAAAGCTTCATCGAAAGGTGATCTACGGTTGTGACTACAGTGAGTTCAGATGATAAGAAACAAGTGATCGAAGTAGAGAGACGAAGAAGTTAAAATACGCATGAATGATTCGAAGAGACTCACTGAGACGAGAGAGAGAGAGAGAGAGAGAGAGAGAGAGAGAGAGAGAGAGTTCATGTTGTTGGAGGTCTCTTCTTCAGACGACCATGGTGATCTATAGAGGGAAATCGAGAGAGGGAAATCAAATTCTTTTACTCACACATGATCGAGCGAAATCAGATTTGGGGGAAATGAGAGTCTAGGGGAAATCAGTATTTGTTAGGGCATAGGCATTATAAAACGAGGGTGCTATTGCAAATATTAGTTTTTGCGACGGTCAAATAATCAGTCGCAAAAACATTAGTCGCAAAAAGCCAATTTTCTAGTAGTGATACATGTGTTGTTTTAGTTTATTTGGTTTGTATTTTGAGAATAATTTTGGGCACTTGGAGGAGGTTATAATTAATTTTGAAAGTTTTGAAACAATTGGCGCAAATTCTATTATTTTATTGTTATAATGAAAACTATAATTTAAAACATCATATTACTCTCAACTATAATAATAGTTGCAGGAAAAATTTATTGTGATGGTGAAAATTTTCTAACTTTATACAATTTTTTATAAATTTAGTTAGTGAAATTTCTCTAAACTAATTCAGACGGATTTCTCTTACTTTTTCATAATTTTGACATAATTATACGGATCTCTGTTTTAGTAATGTTTAATGGATTGACACTAATTCAGATGGTGCGAAAATACAAAAATAAACAACGTGATATTTTCATGTAAAATAGATGATGATATCATTTTTTGCATCCATATAACTAACAAATTATTGATGAAAATAGAACTAAGCGGGGCGACTTTGGCCTAAAGCTAGCAAAGCCGCCACTTTGGGCCCCAAAAATTGAGGAAAAAAAGCAACCACTTTTCTTCTAGTTATTATACTAGTCCCAAAAAAAAAAAAAAAAAATGAATTTGAAAAGTGTGGGTGTTGATTTCCGACCACACAACTAAATAGAGAACTTAGTTAGAGAGCATCGGCAGAATAGATGAACTAACAACCTGCAACAAGACAATGAAAATATCGCGATGGCTCATCTACCCGGGAGCACTCCGACGATCAAGTCAGTAATCTTTATCTCTCAAAGATAACAGAACACAAGTACTTAAACTCACAATTAAAGCATATCTTAGACCCATGGGGGTACCTCTCTTTTATAATCAACACTACTCTCATCCCCTAGTAGTCTCACTTCATAGGTCTGAGAGCAAAGAAGGCCGAGCTGGATTTTATCCAGAAGAAACTTGGGCCCTGCTATCATGGTGGGAGATCGGCCTATGAAAGTCGGCGACAGCGCCATTGATAGTATAGAGGTCGGCGTCGCTCTGTCTATAGTGATCATGCTCCAGCCGATATAAATCGAATGGCCGAGATAAATCAGTATGAGAACTTTGCTCTCATGATGCAGCATTCTGTCTTGGTAAGTTTTTTAACTTGTGTTTTTCCAATTAGTTTTCATTTTAGTCTTCCATACTTAGACAAATTTTGATAACATTGCATTTTTTCTTGCAGGCCATTCAGCACGCGCACTCCTTCACTGTCAAAGCTGAGGAGGTGAAGGAGTTATCAAAAAAGACCAAGGAAGAAACCAACCTCCTTTATTCACTAAATCAGGCCGAGGCTCGCGTCCTCCATTTCATGGACAAGGCCAAAGTTGCCCAAGACGCATAGAGCCAGGCGGAGGAGAAGGTAGGACTCGCCGAAGCTATGGCCAAGGTCACCAGGGCAGAGGCCAAGGAGGCTGAAACCAAGGCGGCCAAAGTCGAAGGCGAGCTAAAGGAGGCCCTCGCCACTAAAGAGGCCGAAATCAAGGTAGCCAACGAAAAGGCCTATGCGGAGGGGGGCGGCCGATGTTCGTGATGATTACAAGAAACAAGTGAACTTAGCCTATAACAAAGGCTATTACCTCGGTTGGATGGTAGCACTCAAGAAGCTGTTCGTCCCCGAGGATTCACCCCTTTGAGACATCGGCCAGCTCGAGGTACCTTCCCCTCCCTCTCCCAACAATACTGAAGAAGAGGTCGAGGAGGAGGAGGAGAAGGCCGACGCCAAAGTTGATGGTGCAGAACAAGTGACTGAGGCGGCTGCTGGGACCAAGTCCCCAACTTTGAATAATCAAGTCTTAGACTTGACTCAGGATGAGGGGAATGAGGTCTCCAAATATGCCTCTTCCAAAGTAAGTTCTGAAGCCGAGGTCCGAGCTACCGAGAAGAGCCTTGACCAGACTCTCCTCGAGATCGACACCGAGAAGTCTGCCCAGTTTTCTGCCGAGACTGTAACATTGCCAATTGCCGAGGTAGGATAGACTGAGGAAAATGTTCAAGATTCCCATACTCAGAATTTTTTTTTCCTTTTCTTTGTACTTTTACTTGAAACAGCTGTAGTCTTTCCTTTATGAACCACGTCTTTCTAGCCGATGTGCCTGTGTTTGTAATCAGACAAGTTTTTCTTTATGAATGCATGATCTCTTTCTTTCTTTTCTAAGTGTTGGGTATTTGTCTTTGTATACTTCATACCTTATATATTTTTATACTTAGATATTTTTTGAAATCCTTCTGAGTACAATTTTCTTGAGTGACCACCTTGGATGAGCGCATGTCGAGCACAGATCACCTCGGATACAAATCATTTCGGATAGCATTCTTTGCAATTTATCTCAACTAACTGGCATTTACCTAAATTTTTTCAAATTTTTTGTAAATGTTGTTTCTTCACTTGCATTTAATGTCTTTTAACAAGACTTCACCCTTTCATATCTAGCAAACTGGTCGGTCATCTCGGGTATGGCATTAGTTAGCCATTTCGGACTAATTTATCTTGGATAGTATATTTGTCAATGATCTCGGATAACTTCAACTTTGAAAATTTTAGCAAAATTTTCGCAAGTGTTATGCTCATTCCTGCATCCTGCCCCCTAATGTGAACCTAAGTATCACTTAAGGATACATCACCTGGTTCTTGTCCAATTTATTCATGACCAAGGTCATCATGTTTGGCTTGCCCAAACTAAGCACGTAAGGCTTAACCTTAGTGCACCGAGAGTACTTACTTACCTCGGCTTTTAGTTCAAACTAACCATTGTTGGCCAGTTTCATCTTATTTCATACAGAAACATCATTTGACTTAGTTCAACTTTACTATATGGCAAGTCTAAGTTAATCGTCACGTTTCAAGCTTGAAACATTGTAGACTTAGTTCAACTCTACCATATGGCAACTCTAAGTTGTTCGTCATGTTGACCATGGGAACATCATCTCAAGACTGTTTAGTCTTATCATACAAATTTCATAGATTTCAAAAACATTCCGAACAAAATTGAGCTAATATTTTATTAATATTTTGGCTAATAATAGTTTACAAAAAACCAAAATCAATGATAGAAAAAATTCAAGTTGCATGTATTCTAGGATCTTGGTAACTCTTTGCCATTTGTGTCTTCAAGCCGGTAAGCTCCATTGCCGGCAGCTGAGATAATACGATATGGTCCTTCCCAGTTTGGGCCAAGCTTGCCTTGCTTGGGATCCTTTTTGTTGCCAACAACCTTTCTTAGGACAAGGTCCCCAATCTAGAACACTCTAGGATTGACCTTTTTGTTGTATGCCCTGGCAAGTTGCTGCTGGTATGCCCCCCAGTTGAATTGCAACTCTGTCTCTTCTTTCCTCTATCAGATCAAGATCTCGGGCAAGGAATGCTTCATTTGTTCTATTCTCCACTCCCTGGGTTTTGATTCCAGGGTTGCCGATCTCCAGTGGAATGACTGCCTCAGTGCTATAAACCATGGCAAAAGGGGATTCTCCAATTGATCTTCTCGGTGTTGTCCGATATGCCCATAAGACATTGGGCAACCCTTCCAACCTTTTCTTTATTTCATCCAAGATAGTCTTGTTGGATGCCTCGGCTTGGCCATTACTTTGGGGAAAACTAGGAGTAGAATAGTAATTCTTGATCTTGTACTTTGCACAAAAGGTTTTGATCAGCTTACTATCAAATTGGATGCCATTGTTTGTTTCAATGGCTCTTGGTATTCTAAATCTGGTGATTATGTTTTTCTAGATGAAATTCTTCACATCCATATCTCGGATTTTGACAAGGGGTTTAGTTTCTACCTGCTTTGTGAAGTAATCAGTTGCTACCAACAAGAACTTTCTTTGTCTAGTTGCTTGTGGCAGTTGCCCAACAAAATCCATGCCCCACTGGGCAAATGGCTAAGGGCTGGACATAGGATCGAGATCTGCAGCTGGCTGATGTATCAAAGGGGCACGCCTTTGACACTTTTCACACTTCCTGGCATAAGTTTCAGTATCCTTCTGCGTATAAGTCACCAGTATCCCTGGGATATGGCCTTGTGGGCAAGTGATCTACCCCTTGCATGGCTTCCACATACTTCTTCATGGATCTCATACAAAAAGTCCTCTACCTAGGAGGGGTGCACACACTGCATCAGAGGTCTAGTGAAGGATCTTCTGTAGAGATAGCCTTCTGCAGACAAGCAGAATTTGGCCGACTTCAACTTGATCTTGTGTGCTTCTCTTTTGTCTTCTGGCAACTTGCCATCCTTGAGGTAGATGACTATTGCGTCCATCCAACTTTGTCATATCTCCACGCAAATTGCCTCATATTCCATTATCAAGGGTTCTATGCTTGGGCCTAGCAAGTAGTCTATTATGACTGTCCTGGGCTCTTCTGATTTTATTGCGCTAGCAAGGTTTGCCAGGGCGTTGGCATGACTATTGTCATCTCGGCTAAGTTGCTGCAATTGGCAGCTCTGAAAGTGTTCTAAAAGCTTGATGACCTTCTTGACATAGGCTACCATTCTTTTATTTCGGGCAGTGTACTCACCCATTGTCTGGTTTACAATGAGTTGGGAGTCATAGTAGACTACCACCTCCTCGGCCTCAATTGCAACCGCCAGTTTTAGCCCTGCAATTAATGCTTCATATTCTGTCTCATTGTTCGAGGCCTTGAACCCCAAATGGATGGACTGTTCTATCATTTGCCCATCTGGTGACACCAGGACCACTCTTGCCCCCGCTCCTTGTCAGTTTGAGCTACTATCAACAAAGAGGCGAAAGGAGTCACTGTTGTAAATATCGTAGGGCTTTATTTTCTCTTCACTCTTTCTCTCTTTTGCCGAAGTGGGATTGATAGTCCCCAGTTGGTTTTCTTCTTTTCTTTCCTGGGCAACCTGGGCCGAGGTTCACTGGGACCTGTCTTGGGATTGCCTAGTGGTAAATTTTGCCATGAAGTCGGCCAGAACCTAGCCCTTGATCGCTATTCTAGGCCTAAATTCCAAGTCATACTGACCTAGAGTTACTGCTTATCATGCTATCCTACTTGTTAGATTCCCCTACTACAACAGGGACTTCAATGGGTGCTCTATCAGTACAATAATTTTGTGAGCCTGGAAGTAGTGGTTTAACTTCTTGGAGGCCATCACCAGGGCCAATGTCAATTTCTCTAAGGGAAAGTATCTTGTCTCTGCCTTTGCCAACGTCTTGCTGACATAATAAACTACCTTCTATTCTCCTTGTTCTTCTTGAATTACCACGGCACTCACTGCGTGGTCCGAAACTACCAAGTATAGGAATAGTTCTTCTCCTGATACCAGATTTGACAACACCGGCGGAGTTGTTAGGTACCTTTTCAAGTCGGCCAAGGCGATTTCGCACTTTTCTGTCCATAGAAAATCTATGGCCTTCTTTAATAATTGGAAGAATAGCTTGCATTTATTCGAGCTCCTGATAATGAATATGTTCAAGGCTGCAGCCTTACCAGTCAGAATCTGAACTTCCTTTGTTGTCATCGGGCTTTTTAGATCAAGGATCGCCTTGATCTGATCTGGATTTGCTTCTATTTCTCTCCTAGTTACCAGATATCCCAGGAACTTACCGGATTTGACTTCAAATGCACACTTTGAAGCATTGAGTCGTAGCCGGTATGTCCTGAGGATATCAAACACTTCCTTCATGTTGGCTAGATGATCTCCTGGCTCTTTGCTCTTGACAACCATATCATCAATGCAGACTTCAACTATTTTCCCAATCAAGTGCTTGAACATTTTAGTTACCAACCTTTGGATGTTGCCCCTGCATTCTTTAATTCGAAGGGCATTACCCTGTAACAGTAAAGTCCCTTTGGGGTGATAAATGTCGTCTTCTCTTCATCGGGGTGATAAATGTCGTCTTCTCTTCATCCGGGGCATACATCGCTATCTGATGATACCCTATATATGCAACTAGGAAGCTCATTCTTCCATGCCCTGAAGTGGCGTCCACAGGCTGGTCAATCTTTGGTAGGGGAAAACAGTCCTTCAGGCAAGCCTTGTTCAGGCTTGTGAAGTCTACACATATTCTCTATTTACCATTCTTCTTTTTTACTACCACCGTATTGGACAACCAGGTGGGGTAATGCACTTCTCTGATGGCTTGTGCTTCCAGCAGCTTTTCTACTTCTTCTTCAACTGCCTGCAACATGGATCAAAGTTGGCCTTCTCGCCCTTTGTGTAGCAGGTTTAGCCGACCTGTCCACATTAAGCCCATAATAGGTGACCTCGAGGTTGATGCCTAACATCTCACAGGGTGTCAAGGCAAACACTTCTATGTTCTTTCTCAGGAAAGCTTTCGATTTTTTCTCTTTTTCCTCAGCCAGACCAGTGCCAAGGAGGAAGAACCTTTTCTCATCACCTTCTTGCACCAGAACCTTCTTCAGAGGCTCTTCACTCTTGTCAGCTGGTTCTTTGCCGACGTCTTCCAAGACTTTCTGGCTTTCATTTTCAACCTCTACAGTTTCTGCTTCTCTCACATTACAGGTGTACTTTATTGTTGCCATGGATCAATTTTTCACATGTACTTCGTCTCCTTTTATTTCCTCAATCCCATGTTCAGTTGGGAATCGTAGCAATTAGTGTAGCGTTGAGGGAACAACCCTCATCGCATGCAGCCAAGGTCTTTTCAAAATAACATTGTAAGGGGAGGGGGTGTCAATTACTGTGAACTCCGTAGCAACTTTCTTGCTGCCAGCCTACAACTCCAAGCTTGTGACCCCAAGTGGCCACGCCGACGTCCATTGAATCTGACGATTGGGCTGTTGGATTGCTCTAAGTCATCCTTGTGGAGGCCGAGCTCCTTGTAACATCCGATGTACATGATGTCGTAAGAGCTGCCTTGATCAATCAAGATGCGCCTGACTTGGCAATCTCTAATCTTTAGTGTTACCACCAAGGCATTGTTATGCTGATGTTGCACCATGTTTATGTCCACTTCGGTGAAGGATATTATCTGCCCTTGTTATCCACATGTCTGAGGTTTCTTCTACTGGACCTGATAGACATGTTGCCGATGCCTTACCCTCTGGGTTTCCCCATGGACTTCATTCTCATTGACCTTTGAATGAATCACATTGATTACCCAAGGTCCATCTGCCTGCTATGATGGCGGTGGAGGTGCTACCACTACTGGTGGTAACTTTGGTTGCTCCTCTCTAGTTTTTGAATCATCAACTAGGTCCCTCGGGTGTCCCTGTCTGACTAGTCTTCCAAGTGCTGCTTCAGGGCCCGATATCCTTGAGTCATATGTTTATTCTCGTCATGATAGGCACAGTGTTTCCTGACACTTTTTCTCATGTATTTGTCCAAAAATTTTTTTGGTGCCCTATAGTAAGGCTGATTCCTAATTCTTTCCAAGACCCCGTAGATCGAGATCTTGAAGACTGTGCTAATTGCCTACATAGACTTCAATGCTAACTCCGACTTGTTGGAGCCCTGATTTCCTCAGCTACGCTTCGGCGATCTATTTCTTTTCTCCTATTTTGCTGCATGAGCCTTCTTGGCTTTCTTGTCTTCTTCTGCTCTGGCATACTTCTCAATCTATGCCATGAGCTCCTCCATGTTTCTTGGCAGTGTTTTTTGCTAGGGATTGCTATAGCAGACAATCATCTTCTAGGCTGTTTTTGAAAGAAACGACCACTAGCTCCTGGTTACAAGCCGGGATCCGATTGTAAGCCTCATAATATCTCTTGGCGTATGCCCTAAGGCTCTCGCAATCGTTGATCTTCAAAGCCAGTAGGGAATCTGCTCTCAATATCTGTGACTTGTTGGTGACAAACTTGGCCACAAACATCTCGGCCAAGCCATCCCAGCTCTTTACACTCCCTTTTAACAATTTGTGGAACCAGTTTGATGCTATCTCACCAAGGAAGATGGGAACACTTTGCACAGTAGCTGTTCATTCCCACTCCACAAAGCCATTAAGTTCAAGTATCCAACATGAAAATTAGGATCAAACTTACCGCTATAAATCTGAAACCTTGGCATGCTGAATCACTTGGGTGCCTCGAATGCATCCAACTCCACTGAGAATGGCATATTCAGCTGGGCGTTGGAGGTTATCTCGATGTCATGTCTCTTCCTCTGTAGGTAGTCTCTTAAGTCCTCCTTTGTCCGTCTAGTAGCTCGGCTGTCAGTAGACTTTAATCTCTTCAGTGCACTACTTCTTGTGTTGGGTTGCGTCCTCTTGAACTTCCTAACATCCACAGTCTCATAGAAACAAAGACCATGTCTGTGGATCCGCTAAGATCCCCTGATATTGGTCCCCTTCATCCGCGGCATTCTCTAAGACTACACTCGTCTGGACTCCGTACTCCTGGCATCCCGTGATGGCTGACGTGAGTTCCCTTGTCCCCTTATCATACTGTGGAACCGTTGGGATTGCCTTATGTCCTCCCTTCTAGGTACCAGTTTTAGCAGCTGGTGCCGGCGTGTCTTGTAACAAGAACGTCGGCTACATTATGTTGTTTTGCATCATGAAGTTGGCCACTATCCGTATGCCAATCAACTTATTTGCCATCTCTTTTAACTCATCGTCTCTCCTGAGGAATCTTTCCTTCAAAACCTGCAGATCATTCTGATGGTAGTACTCATCTTGGGTGCCCCTCCTGGCCCTGTTTCGGCCCTTGTTGATGTCATTTGCCTCATGGCCGACTTCCTGTACCTCTTCATTGTTATCCCCTCTCTCAATACGGGGTTCGTATGTTCTTCCTCCTTGTTATGGATGTCATCCCCTATTCTCACCTCCTGTCTGTTGTCAGCCATCTATCCTTACTAAGTTCACACAGACGGCACCGAATTGTGGGTGTTGATTTTTGACCTCACAACCAAATAAGGAACTTAGCTGGAGAGCACGCAGTAGAATAAATTAAGCCAGCACCTATGTACAAGAAGACAAGAAATATTGCTGTGGCTCGTCCACCCGGGGGCACTCCGACGATCAAGTTAGTCAACTTATCTTACAAGATATCATCAACTCAAATCAAGAGCTCACAGAATAAATCACATATCTTAAACCCATAGGGGTGCCTTACTTTTATAATGATCAGTGCCCAACTTTCCCTAGAAGTCTTATTTCATAGGACTTTATCCTTTACAAGGATAACATCTATCACTACTCACACTATTTAGATTACGATGAACTTCCTCAAGAGTCCCATCTCTATCTAAATGGGTAGGTTGGTGTCATCTAGGACTCTAGTCCCTCATTCTAACCTCTCGAATTCAGAATGTGGTTTGACCACATCTCGACCAATCATAATCATCCATGTGGCACTTCGGCCAACCACCTAGGCCATATGGACAACTCAAAATCATGTCCCCATAATTTCTCCCTATTTTCTATTACCTCGTTGTAGACGTCCCCCGAACGCCCCAAGAGGGTTAAGTCCCGTTCTGTTCATTTGGGTTCACTACAGTTCAAGGACTCGAATGTCACGGTTCTTAATCTTGAACCAAAGAGTCCAACTCTGGCAAATCGTTTTGAAGAAAAACTGATTTTTGAAAAAGAAGTGCCAAACATGGACTGCTTTGCCAGATTACAGAGTCGCCACCTAAATATTTTAAAATGGGAAAATTTAGGAAACCCTGACTCGGTGCCGAAGGCCACGTGTCCGTCATCACCAAAGTGATCTTGGCTCGGGAGCTTGGGTACGATCGGGGAAGGTCAGCTATGAGCACCCCCTCTCGCCCGGTCCGAAGACCGGCCTCTACTAACCGTGATATCCGATTTTGAAAACATTACATGTTCTTATTCCGGTTATTAGCCTAGAATTACTATGTTATGCGCACAGCAAACAAGTATAGACCAAATCGCCTAAATTGGAACAAAACATTGCATGTTTGTTTTGAAAAGGGTTTGCTACTCGTAAGTAGGCTAAAATGCAGATTTTGCCACCCTCAAGTGGGCTTTTAGAAAAGATAGTTTTGCCACTATCTAGTGGGCTTTAAAACTCACAGTTTTTAATGCATTGTCCCAATTTAGGTAATTCAACCTCCATCCACAGGCATTCAAGTAGTTATATCACATAAGCAGCTAGCCTCATGGTAATCATGCTATCATGGCAATAATCACACACATGTGATATGCTAAAGCATAAAAGCTCAACTAGTACTCCGAGCCAAAACAGCAGCTCATTAGAAATCCATGTATGGACCTAAGCATACTGAAATGTCTAATGCAACACATGCAAAGGTGTAGTCTAGGCAGGCTCGGCTATCCTAATCATGGCATATGAAGTGCTACAAGTAACACGTATTCAATTTGGAAATTGAAATACAATGCAGTTTGTATGATGTACCGAGCCCGGTGCATGTAAACAAATGCATGGATGCACGCATGCGTTGCATAAGGTATGCTAAAATAAATATGCCCTAATCTACCATCATAAGCAGGTAAATAAAAGGGAGAAAGAAGTGGGGGGTGGAAGACATGCACACCACTCACACACACTTATTACAGATTCGCCCCTCACTCGGAGGGACCAAAATAATAATACAGTCCAAGAAAAATAAACAAATAAATTATTACAAGACCTCTAATCTAATTAAATTAAATGCAAAAAAGAGATGGCCACAGCCTCCGCCTCAGGATGCGCGAATGATGCATGCTTCAGCCCGCCTTGCCCGAAAAATCCGCATCGTGCCACTGCTGCCTCTGTTTTACTGTCTTACTTCTCTGGAAAATTGCCAAAGTCCTGGGGCAGATCCCCCGAGTACCTCAGAACATCACCGGCTGAAGCAAATATCCACCGGCTATAGTATGTGTCCATCGGCTGCTTCTGAAGTTGTCAGCACAAAAAGTGTGCCGGTCGGCACAAAATATTACCGGCCGGCAATAAATTCCTGCAGGAGACAGTTTTTGACAGCAACAGCAGACCAGCAGTGCAAGGTATGGGATTTTAGGACAAATGTATGCACGGACACACTCCCTATCATGCAATGGGCTCAAGGGAGCATGGCCCTCGACCCCCGGGCCATCAATCACGCATTTCAATGCATGATGGCCCGAAAGCCAAGTTAGCAACTTTGATATCAAATGAAACATAAGTACAAGACAAATCCAAAGGCCCCCAACCCCTATCATGATTGGTCAAGAGGCAAGGGATGCATGCTCAATGGAATGCAACCTAAGCATGGCGGCTAAGCATGCAACATGAACATACAAATGGGCAATGTATGCTAGGTGCGCAACCTAAACATGTAAACAAACATGGTATGCAACAACATGCAACAATGGACTTAAACTAACATGGATAGCTCGCAAGCATGCCAAAATTAGTGGTCATAATCATGGAAATGAAGGCACAAAATGCACACACACATGCATGCAATCATGGTCCAACACCTTAAGCATAAACAAGGCAACTCTTAAGCACACTTAAAGACGCTAAGTATGGACATATAGCATGCAACGTAAGCTCTGAAATCATGTTATAGGAGGTTCCAAACCAACTAAATAAATCAACAAAGCATGCAACAATGCTCACACATTCACATATTTGAAGCATACAAGCCACAAAATGCAAAGAGGCTATATAATGCATGCTAGGATCGACTCAAACAACTTAAGACAGACCTAAAGCATGGCAAAATAAGCACAAAAGTTTCACAAATCTAAGCCTAAAACATGCTCGAACAAAGGCTAACAACCTAGGGCATATTAAGGCAATTACAAGGCATCACATGGTAGGTATGCTAAGCATGCACCAAACTGAAAAATACCCTTCTACAATACTGATGAGGGACCAAAAATATGACTACCCACAGTAGATGACAAGCCCCAAATCAATATACAAACATGCTCAAAATGCAATGCAAGATTAAGGCCCACAAAGGGGTATAACATGAAGTACCAAAAGGGTGCACCAAACAGCCAAAGACCCTTCATGAGACATGTAGAGGGAGGCAAAATAAGACACTTTTCAGGCCTGTCGAAGGCCCAAAAACAGAAGCATGGTAGGCTAAAGAAACATGCACAAAAATAGGGACCAAAGAGGGTATTGAAGTTAGTCATGCATGGAGGTCCCAAACAGTGTTGAGCCCTTCTTCAATGTTTAAGAAGGGCTCAAAATAAGCCTCTTTGTAGTTTACATCGAAGCTCAAAAATACATGCAACTATGGCTTAGATATGAACCAAGAAAATGCTAGTTTTGGGAAAAAGTGTGCTTACCCTTGTAGACCAACAAACCAGCACCTCTTGGACCAAGTTTTGGTGCTCCTAAGCTCTGCAAATGACCTCCCAAATTCTGGAAATGGAAGTGGTGGTGTTGTGCTATGGGTTGGTGAAGGAATGGCCCAAGAACAAGGGTGTTTGGAGGTTGAATGAGAGAGATATAGTGAGAGATGGAGGGATATGTATGTATATATCAGATATACATGGTATATCTCTAGTTTTTTGTTCCAAACATCCAACCTTTTGCAATGGAGGGGGGGAGCTCCTTTTATAGAGCAAGGAAATGGCATAAAGCTTCTCCAAGAAGCTATATAAAAGGGTCAAAGGGACCAAGGCTTATTCAAGAAGCTTTGGACAGCTGGTAGGCTTCTTGAGGAAGCCAAGACAAGGGGTCAAAGCTTCCTCAAGAAGCCTTGAGCAAAGGGTGCACAAAAGGGGCCAAAAGGTGGTTAAAGGGTGCAAAATAGGCACATGTATGCACGTGGATCTGGTTCTGTGCATCCCAGCTGGCACAGCTAGTATGCACCAGGCTTGGAGGGTGCAAAGGGTGCAAACCGGCCAGAAAATTTGATCATCGGCCAAAATAAAGTGCCGGTCGGCACTATATATTGCCGGTCGGCAAAATATAGTGCCGATAGATGATTCTGAGGTTAAAAAAGTGCCGGTGCGTATGCAAATCGAAGCCCCGGAAGTTAGCTTTCCAATGGCGCAAACCTTGCATCAAAATTCCTCCTATGCAAAAAGTTATGCCCCTTTTCCGTGAAGTCCGCGCAGACTCGATCCAACCGGGATGATGCCCAGCTTCAACCAATCATATCTCCTCCACCCTGACTTGGCTCTAGGAGATTCTTGAATGAAAAATGAAGCCCCGGAAGTCTTCTTTCCAATGGTGGTGGCCTCATAGCTCAACTCCAAGTATGCAATTGAATAAGCCTGATTCAGCGAGGGCCTGCTCGACTCCCTTCTACCCAGATCTTTGCCGATCTTCTTCTTCAACCTGTTTTCTTCCCTCTTCTCCTCTTTTCTTCAATTCCAAACCTCTAAACAAAGTGTTTTGAAAGACTTGCCCCTCTCCTTGCTGAAGAAATCGGACCTGTGCCCTGCACATCTTTCAACACCGAGCAAACCATCAGTAATGCCCAAGTCTTAAGGGCGGTCAAAAATGGGGTGTCTACACTCACCAACCAGGAACCTATATTGTTTGATTTTCCAACATATTGACTAAACAACATGCTAGAGATACTGCTCTTGTGGGGAAGTATTTTGAGATGACGTCACGTAGCTAAGGTAACGCTGAGGTGTCAGTCGAGGTGCCATGTGGGCAGATCATGTTTGCCGAGATGTTTAGGGCACTGCCGAGGTATTTTGCAGAAATATCGAAATCCGAAATATTCGAATAGGGGACAAGAGTCCTGGATAATAGAGGGTTCTAGTTTGGATAAGGATAAGGCTCAAGAGGAGTTTATCCCTATCCAGCTGAGAGTCTTTGATGAACATGGTACCTAAGTCCTATGAAGTGAGACTTCTAGAGGACGAGGGCAGTGTTGATTATAAAAGAGAGGCACCCCCCATGGGTCTAAGGTATGCTTTAATTGTGAGTTTAAGTACTTGTGTTATGTTATCTTTGAGAGATAAAGATTACTGACTTGATCGTTAGAGTACCCCCAGGTGAACGAGCCACCGTGGTATTCTCATTGTCTTGTTGCAGGTTGTCAGTTCATCTATTCTGCCAGTACTCTCCAACTAAGTTTCCTGTTTGGTTGTGTGGTCGAAAATCAACACCCACAATTTGGCACTGTCTATGGGAACTTAGTAAGAATAGATGGCCAATATCCGACAAGAAGGATCATCTTGATTCTTGATGATTGGACATTTGAGTCCTTGTTTTACGAAACCGACAAGTCATGATCTCGGTCAGAGCAGTATCTCTAGCATGTTGTTTAGCCGATGTGTTCGAAGATCAAACAATATAGGTTTCATCACCTCAGGTTGCCGAGATAATATAAGTTGGGGGCAGTTATAGGGACATGATTTTGAGTTGTCCACATGGCCTAGGTGGTTCACCTAAGTGCCACATAGATGATTATGATTGGTTAAGGTGTGGTCAAACCACATCTGAATTCGAGAGGTTCGAATGAGGGACCAGAGTCCTAGATGACATCAAGCTACCTATTTAGATAGAAATGGGACTCTTGAAAAAGTTCATCTTAATCTAAATAGTGTGAGTTGTGATAAATGTTATCCTTGTAAATGATAGAGTCTCATGAAATAAGACTTCTAGGGAAAGTTGGACACTGATCATTATAAAAGTAAGGCACCTCTATGGGTTTAAGATATGTGATTTATTCTGTGAGCTCTTGATTTGAGTTGATGATATCTTGTAAGATAAGTTGACTAACTTGATCGTCAGAGTGCCCTCGGGTAGACGAACCACCGCGGTATTTCTTGTCTTCTTGTGCGTAGGTGCTGGCTTAATCTATTTTGCTGCGTGCTCCCCATCTAAGTTCTCTGTTTGGTTGTGAGGTCAAAAATCAACACCCACAAAAAGCCTCAATAAAGTTTCGTTAAAATTTGAAACTAGTTGATTGATGTGGTGAATTACTTAAAATAAATAGATGATTGTTTTTATTAGCAAAAATTAAAAAGTCGATTGATATGATGAATTATTTTAAATTAATGGATGATTGTTTCTAAATGGATTACGCATAAAACACGATTAGTTATAACAGTTACATTTGTTTTCGGGAAATAATCTTTTTAAATTTAAAATTGGTTGAATTTTACCTTAATGTCACAAAAAAAGATTTAATGTATTAGCAATTTAATCAAGGGGCATTGACCCATAAATCCTAAAATCAAAATTTATAGACTAACTAGTCCCATAATTATTTTAATGAATACCTAAATGCTTGTTTATGTAAATTGACATATTTATCACTGTTTTTATGGTGTGGTCAATTTGAAAATTTTCTCCTTAATTTTAGTATTTCATATTTCAAAAAAAGTAAACTAAAGGATTTTTGTTGCCATATTGCTAGTTTGGACAAATCCCATCCATATTCAATCCATCTAAATTTGAAGATTTGTTTATGTCACATTTCAAAAAAATACACTAAAAGATTTTTCGTAGTCACATTGGTAGTTTGGACAAATCACAATCCATATTTAATCCACCTAAAATGTAGCATGCCCATTATAGAAATCAACTCTTTTGCCACATTCAAAAATCACATTAAAAAAAAAAAAAAATGAGCCTAACAATCAATAAGGGCAAAAAGGTCTTAACGTGACACAATAATATATTAAATAGGATCTCATAGAAAATGTTTTCAAATGATCAGGACATACCGATCTATTAAAAAAAAGGGAATTCATAGTATGCAAAATTTTGAAGTGAGATTTTCAAGTAAATTTCCCTTTAATGAATTAAAAATGATTAGTTAATAAGTCGAATTATGCAAGGTTGATTAGCAATTTTGTAGATAAAAATACGAAACGAGTGATATTTAAATATATATTCTGTTCACTTTTTATTTAGTACTTCAGCTTGAATTATTTTAGTTTTTTTATTTATTGTAAACTTTTTTACATAGTTAAATAAATTTTAATAATTATATGTATGATCAAAATTTAAATACATAATCTTTTTATCACATTATTTTTTTTAAAAAAAATGTATGAGGAGTCCTATATTAAGAGTTCGCTTTGGACCCTAAAAATGTTAGAGCTAACCCTAGAGCTAAGTGTTATATAAATTAAAATCAAGACAATTCAATCTAATTATGTCAAAACTGTAAAGTTTATTATATTTATTTTTAAATATCAAGAAAATGTTGAGTTTTCATATAATTTTATTTTTTAAGGAAGAAATAATTTTTAAAGGGGTAAATTACACTTACATTCTTGAGATTTAGGTTTAAAACATATCACTCCTTAACGTTTGAGAAATTACAGACCCTCTGTCATTGTAATTATTTAGACGGAATTAATGTTGATATCAAAAAGATATTGAATTCATACACTCTCTCTTTTCGTAAATTGCTTTATTTCTTCTTCTTTTTTTTTTTCTTTTTTTTCCCCCTTTGTGTTACTTTCCCCCCCCCCCAATATAATTTCGTTTGTTTTCTATCAGGAGTTGTTTCTTTTTATATAGGCAGGGGGTTTGTGCAATGAGACTATTAACCACAATAGTGAGAATGTAATTTCTATAACATCAGGGGGTGGAATGTAATTAGATCAAACCTAGGGGGTGTAAGTGTAAATTACTTTTTTTAAAAGAGGGCTGCTAAATGCCCCTACCTTTTTACTTTGGACCCCCCATTTTTTATACTTTATTTTATTATAATTTTGTCCTAACATTGAATTCCAATTTTGTCCTCATCCTATCCTCCCAAGTCTAACCCTAACCCTAATCCCACCA
The DNA here is from genome assembly GCA_036172215.1 of Camellia granthamiana. Lineage (NCBI taxonomy): Eukaryota > Viridiplantae > Streptophyta > Magnoliopsida > Ericales > Theaceae > Camellia > Camellia granthamiana. The sequence continues at coordinate 81,763,697 of CM069916.1, forward strand.
CCACTTCTACTCCTACCGACGGCCTCCGTCAACCAACCCACCTCCGTTATTTTCCTCCTTCGGCGAGCCTCTCGCCACCACTTGTTGTTCACAGAACTATCAATGAGAGCAAAGGTTAGGGTTTTGGCGATGGTCGCGGAGAAGGAGCGACTGATTCGCGAACTCTCTTTCACGATCTGAAGCTTCATCCTTTGGAACCTACTCTATTTTCTATCTTTTGTGCACGACTTCCTCTCTCTCTGTCGTTTTCTCTCTCACAGGTTGGTCAATTTTTCCTTGTTTGGTTATATCAAGCCGAACTTGTTGAATATGTTCGATGCTCCATAACCGAACATATGTCTTTTATTCAGCTACATAGTACTAAACATTAGGCTTTTGTTCAAGAACTAGTTTTCCAAACAGCGGTGAGCAAAGGCAAAAAAATGAATTTTCTAAACTGGTTATCTATCATTCATCTTCAGTAGCATCAATGTAATTATCTACAATAGAGGAATCACCCTTCGAACTTGGACCCATTACATTTCCAAGGTTGTTACATTTCTTGAAGCATAGTCCGTATATGTTTGATACTTTGAGGAAACAAACAGTTGCTCTGTTGTTGTTGCTGCTGCCGCTGTCTGAGTAGGTTGTCAGAGAATGAGGGCCATTGAAGTGGGAGGAAGGAAGGGGGAGTTGAAGGTGTATGGTGTAAGGGTGGAGTTCAAAGGGTATATTTGAGATTATGGTAGGGGTCTAAAGAAAAATAAAGTGGAAAGCAATTTTGATCGTGGGGAGCCAAAGAAGTGGGCGATCCAAAGTAGAAAGGTAGGGACATTTAACATCCCTCTTTTAAAATAGGCTTCTTGAGTTGACATTCCGAAATTGCCTTTTCTCTAAATTTATTTTGCAGTAAGGACCTCTCTCTCGCCATCTAGGTGATAACCATGTTCAAAACTACAACCAACCTTAACTGTTCTTCGAACCCAAAACTCCAGATTGTGATTGAGCTATTGAAGACATGTTCAAGCTTCAAACACATCGAATTAGCGTATGCATTCATGTTCAAGACCAACACAAATGACAACTATTTCTTCATGAACCAATTCGTCACTACTTGTTCAATCTTTCGTTGAATCGATTATGCACTTCTTACCATTACCCAGATGAAAAAACCCAATGTGTTTGTGTATAATGCAATGATAAGAGGCTTTGTTCATTGTTCTTCTTCAATTCAAGCTTTATAGCTTTATTTGCAAATGTTGAGAGCCCACATTTGCCCCACTAGTTATACATTTTCGTCAATAGTTAAAGGTTGTGTAATAATATCAGCTTTTAAATTTAGAGAATCTGTTCATGGGCAAATTTTGAAAAATTGGTTTGTTTCATATTTGTTTGTTTAAACTACTTTGGTTGATTTTTATTCAAATTTGTGTAAAATGGTTGAAGCGAGACAGGTGTTCGATGAAATGTCTGAAAGAGATGTTTTTGCATGGACTACGATGGTTTCAAGTCATGCTCAAGTTGGGGATTGGGGTTCTGTTCGAAGTTTAATGAAATGCCTGAAAGGAACAATGATTCGTGGAATAGAATGATTGATGGGTATGTGAGAGTGAGGGATGTAGAATCTATAAAGTTATTGTTCAATGAGTTCCGAAAAGGGATTTAATTTCTTGGACAATGATGATCAATCGTTACTCGTAGAGTAAGCAGCATACTGATGCATTGGCCATTTTTAATCAGATAAAGAGCTATGGGATCAACTTTGATAAAGTGACCAGGCGCTGTTATCTCGGCTTATGCCCATATTGGTGCTCTGGACTTGGGAAAGGAAATTCATCTTTATGTAGTGCAAAATAAGTTTTATCTTGATATTTACCTTGGGTCTGCGTTACTCGATATGTATGCAAAGTATGGGAGCTTGGATAAATCCCTTTTGATGTTCTTCAAGTTGTGGGGAAAAAATCTTCTTTGTTGGAATTCAATAATTGAAGGGCTTGCTGTACATGGTTATGAAGAAGAAGCATTGGCAATGTTTAGTAAGATAGAGATGGAGAAGATAAAGCCAAATGGTGTTGCTTTTATTAGTGTTCTTAGTGTTTGTACTCATGCAGGACTAGTTGAAGAGGACTATAGGAGGTTCCTAAACATGACACGTCATCTTTCCATTCCTCTTGAAATTCAACATTACGGGTGCATGGTTGATCTATTGTGTAAGCTGGTTTGATCAAAGATGCATTGGAATTGATACAGAGCATGCGAATTGTGCCGAACTCTGTTATTTGGGGTGCTTTACTAAGCGGGTGTAAGCTTTACAAGAACTTGGAGATTGCTCAAGTTGTTGTCAACAAGTTGATGGTTTTGGAGCCAAACAATAATGGGTATTACACCCTTTTGGTTAACACGTAAGTTAAATCAAATCAATGGAATAAGGTTGCTAAGATCAAATCAACCATGAAGGTACAAGGTGTAGAAAAAACATCTCCTGGATCCTATTGGATTGAAATGGATAGCAAGATTCATCTGTTTGCAAATTTTGATAAATCTCACCCGTATTTGGCCAAAATATATGCGGTGCTAAAAGAACTAGACAGACAGCTGACGCTAGCTGGCTATCAACCTGAGGTTAGGTTTATGTAGTGGTTTGTTTTGAACAAAAGAAATGTCATTTGAAGACATTATGTTTGTAAAGTAGATGCAATCGAGCACAAGAGATGGATTGGAGGCACGTGTGCAATTCAAGTTTTGGGATGGTTGCAAATAAGCATTTGTAGTTGTGGCAATACCGGTCAAGGATGGATAGCTACTTGAGATGCAATGCTAGTGCAACAGAACTTGGATAAATGAATGTAACATTGATCTCCATAAACACATGGTACTTCAAATGATCTAAACTCACATCCTATCTGCATGTTCTCAGTTTGGCTATTGCTTTGATGGTTCATATCATAAAACTTGAACCCTGCCCATGGAATAGTTAGCTAACAAAATTTCTTTTCTTTTCTATTCAATTTTGACAGGAAACATAATGATGGTCCCACTAGTGCTGAGAGAGAAGAATGACATGTCTTCTCATACTTCTAAGGCTTGAATTCAAAGAGAAGATGAACTATGGTTTATGAGAAGAGCACATATGATTCTGCTATTAAATTGAGAGACTTTGGTTATAGTGACTAAAATTTTCTTGGCTAACATGAGCTCTTGAACTAGAATTGTTGTTGCATAGGTGGGTTGTGGAAACAATTGACCAACTCTGTTAAGCCATGCATGTTCTCATATCTGTTTATAAAAATACCACCTATGAGTTTAAAATAGGAGGTTCTGAAGAGCTACTGTATATTGTTTGCCCGTAGTAGTTGTATGATTAGAAGTTTTAATTTAATTTAAGGGAAACAAATCTTCCTTTCTTTATAACATATATGTCTGCTTCATTTGTCAATGTCATTTACAGAGTCAAAATGTTACCTAATGTTTAATGTGCTTTGTCAATATGCCAGGTAGAAGCTAATTCAAAGTCTAATTTTCGTAGATAATAAACCTTACTGTAGTCCGTGGTCCAAAGATAGGAAAGTAAGAGTGAAGATTAGTGCCCAATTACCTTTTGATGGAGTAATATCTTTGTGCTTGGGGCAACAACACAGGTTATGATTAAGGGCTCATCAATTGCTGGTTGAAAACTATTTTCCTAGGCCATTGAGAATTTTTGGAATGGCTCATCTTAACCAAGAAGTAATGTCCATACAGTAGAAAATTTAATGGCCTTTATTAAATGGTTACTTATTTGAACTTCTATTAGTAAAGGACTGACATAAATAATGATAACACTTGTATCACTATTTATGTATTAGTTATTTCTTGATGATAGTTATAAGTTGAAGCTCCTCTTGAATTGTAGTTTTGCAAGTTAGGATAAACACATATTCTCCACCATCAATTAGCAATGCAATATCTAGCAAAGACATCATGTTCAGTGTGCACAACAAAAGTTTTAATTCTGTGTCTGCTATGACACAAGCTTTAAGGTAAGCATGAAATTTTTGGAGTCCATGGGCAACTGCATGCTACAATATTATATTGTTTGCATTGTTTTTTTCAAGAAATGAATAATAGTAGAAAGTTGAAAACTGCTTGCTTGGTGCCTCCACTGTGAGACAAGGAAATAGTTTTACAAGGCTTGCCTAGTTGTAATCAATGTTCAAGCTCGGCAAGAGAAGTGGAAAATCCCCTGAAAGTTTATCTGATAATGGTTGAGAACATCAACACAAATGGCTGAATGCTGATTGATGTATATACTTTTGAAATATACAAGGCTCCTTTAGAATTAAAAAAATAGTGGCTTTGAAGTGAGCATATTATCACGGACTGGGCGCTTGTCATCATCCCGAGAAGACGACTACACAAGTGGTACTGTATACCCCTGTGAATTAAACCCAAGGACTAACCTAGGAAATGTGATAGAGATCTACCCTACCTACCTTGCCGCTTACAAACTAATGCTCTTACAAGGTGCTTTGTGTAGAACTCACATCCCTAATGAGTTGGTACGTGGTAGGATACCACCGCAAATCCTTGACGCCCTCGTTAGGGGGACATTACCCTACCTACCTCCATGCTTGTCTATTCCCCTACCTGCCTCTCACGGACACCACCCTTGGTGCGAACCCCACAATAAAGGTGCTTGGTGTAAGTCCCACGCATCGTCCCCATCACAGTGCCTGTAGGCTGGCACTGATACGACTTGTTACGGACTGGGCTCTTGTCATTCTTCCGAGAAGCCGACTCCACGAGTGGTACTGCATACCCCTGTGAATTAAGCTCTAAGGACCAACCTAGGAGATGCGATAGGGATCTATCCTACCTGCCTTGCCCTTCACAAACTAATACGCTTGCAAGGTGCTTGGTGTGGAAGTCGCATCCCTAATGAGTCGGTACGTGATAGAACAATAGCCCAATTCCCTTATAACTTGCAACAAAGTGAGTCCACCAACCACAACCTATTCAAGCTGGCTACTGGACAATAACCACTAACACCCCGCACATTCACGTCGAGCTATATGGGAAGGAGTCTAGCTACATTCAAACTTGCCAAGGGTTGGTAAGAGCAGGCTGATGTAGCACGAACATACCTAGATAAAGCATCCAAGAAGATGAAGAAATGGGCTGACAAAAGGAGATGTGCAGCAAAATTTCAAGTTGGGGACTTAGTGCTTGTCAAGTTACTACCTTAACAATTCAAGTCCCTAAGGAAGGTGCACAAAGGGTTAATATGGAAGTACGAAGGCATATTCCCCATTTCAAAGAAGGTAGGTAAAGTTTCATACCAAGTACAACTACCCCCAAGACTCAAGATCCATCACGTCTTCCATGTGAGCTACTTATCATGTCGACAAAGAAGATCTAAGCCGCGGAGAGTCATATAGGGCACCAACAGCAGTCATGACCTCATGTGACAAAGGAGCAGAATACATGATGGCCGATCGAGTCATTTGAAGATGTAGAGTACCTCCTTACATTGAGTACTTAGTCAAATGGAAAGGAATACCAGAGTGTGAGGCTAGCTGGAAGCCAGTAGATGCTTTGTGGTAGTTCTAAGGGTAAATACAAAAGTTCCTCAAGGAGGATGCGACGAGGACGTCGCTAGCATAGGTGGGGTAGAAATGTTACATCCCTACAGAATTCTCCAATATAACCAGATGAGAGCTTGCAAGAATGAGGAGCCAAATGAAGAATCTAGAACTCCCCTAGCAAAGTCTTGCAAATGAGAGACCATGGAGAATTCTAGAAGACCCTAGGGAATTCAAGAACATATCCACTTGTACATATATTTAGACATGTAGATATTTGTATAGATATTTCTAGAAGGCATTCTAGAATACTCTTGTAGCTTGTAAGAAGACTTCCATGGTAAGCTCCTACATACACTTTCTTGTATGTTCTAGAATGCACCAAAGGAGTCTATAAATAGGAGAGGAGTTCATTTTCTCTAATCCATCCAAGAGTTGTACAAACATTCTCAAAGTAAATACAAAGGCATTCTCTCAAACTCTCTTTGTCTTCTTACGTGTCTTTCTTGCAAGTTTGTGAGGTAGGCTGACTTAGCATCATCAAGACTTGTGATTGTCTAAGTGCCGCACAGAGTGCTTGGAAATAACTAAGGCTGTGACAATATACTTCTCAAAGCAAAAAATTTCTTTTTGCCTCTGATTCTTGGTGTTACATAATATTTTGCTTCATCTATGTAGATGTTATACAAGGAATGCAATACTTTTTTCTTGAGATAGGAGAAGCCACCGGAAGCAGCTTTGCTCTGATGATTTTGAACAACATAACGAAACCTGTGGCAGAAGAACGAGGATGTGTTTTATGGATGAGGTACAATTCTAATTATGGATGAGATATATTTAGCCTAGCAAGGAACAAAATTTGCCTATTTTGATCCTAAGGATGAGATATCTGGATTATTGAGGAACAAAATTACTTGGTCTTTTTCTTTATGATACATTTTTGCCTTCTTCACTTATCTTAGTATATTCTGTATGAATGCTTCCAACTTGTTCCACTGTTTTGACACTTGTTTATGTCATGGATTTACATTTCAAAATTACCTCTTCTGAAATGGAGGTAAGGCTAGATACATCTTACTCTCCCCAGATCCCACGTGCACTATATCTCCTATATATATAATATTGTTGTTCTGCATAATGTAGCTAAATGCCTCATTCTAATAATGTATATGGACTCCATGGGAAAAATCCATCTTGCTTTAGTTCATTGAAGTATGTACAAAAGCCATTTACATGTAATTTAATCAGTTTAGTATTAATATATAATTTTTATAAATATCATAATCCAGCTAAAATAGAAAGCAATATGAACTTAGTCACCTGTGGCATGCTATTAAATAATTCATGTCAATCAACAACTGTAACCCTACTATACATGTCATATAGCGATTCTAGTTTAGACCCAACCTATTGTACGTTCTTGATTCGGGTCTCTTTATTTTGTATTGTTGTTCATGCCTCATTTTTCCTTATTCCTCTTGAGTTTAGCTTTTGGGATGTGGTGGTTGCGTTTGGAACAGGTTAGTAGCTTGTTTTTCAAAAACATTATTGCCAGAATTTGGCTTCTACACTCGAGCGTAGCTTCTTGTGCTCGAGCGGTCTTTGACAACTCCCAACACTCTGGCAGGTTTGCAAAACATCTGAGAGTTCGTATTCTCTGCTCGAACGTCACTTCTTGCGCTCGAGCGGTGACACCTTTTTACATTATGTCATGATGCTCGAGCGTCACTTCCTGTGCTCGAGCGGTGATTATTTTTGTGTCTAGATGCTTGAGTGTCACTTCTTGCGCATAAGCGGTCTATGCGTATATCAGATCGCAGAACCACATTTTTGGGTCATCTTTTCATTTCACTCTCTTTCTAGACATTCAAAAAACCCTAGATCTAGACACACTCTCTATAAACTTGCATTCTCTCTATAAAAACACCAAGATCTAGTGATTTCTTCACCCTACTCCCTTTGTTAAAAGTTAGAACACTCTGTGGGCTCTCTTTTCATCCGAACAAAGTGTATTTCGGCTTCTTTGAGGTTTCTCCACTCTCTCCTTGGTCTTCTACCTTCGAGGTAGGGATTCTTTACACTCTTGTATGAGTTTTACTTTGGTTATTTGCTATTTCAAAGTATTATAGTGGTTTGGGGAGGTTTTGGTAAAACCTAGGGTTTGAAATCAAAATGTAAAAGAGAGGCCTTCAAATGGTTTCTTGGAAACGGTTGTGGGTATGAATTTGGGGTTGATATATGTTGAAATGAGATATTTCTTACATTAGAATTGATTTTCAAAGAGAAAGGGGTTTTGCCCTAAATTGTAAATGTTGAGATTGTAAAGAGAAAATGGAATTGATATTAGAAATTGTGAAATTGAAATAATGATAATGATGAGGGTGGAGTTGGATATATATTATCACTTCCATTTGAGATTTTGAAAAAGTATATCTTTAATGAAATTTATCTGTCTGTTTAGAGATATCTGCTTTGGACTATCGGTGGAGGATAACTGTGTTGTAGAAATTGCATGACAATTAGGTGAACTAAAACTAATTTCTTATCCATGTGCATTGGACATTGTTGCATAATTAATACATTGAAAGTGTATATGATTTTGAGAAAAATGAGTGAACATGGGAAAGAGAGATGTATCACCAAAACAAGCTGGCATGTGTGTCCAATATGAAAGTCCCAAAAAACGCGCGTATACATGGGTACTAATTCCCGCGGATGGAATATCTATAAAATGCCAATAGTAGTGCTTGTATAGGCTACGTTTACATGGGTGTCATTTGACGATTTACCGAGGATGAAATATTCGTGAAATGGCAATAGTAGTGCTTGTATAGGCTACGTTTACATAGATGCCGTTTGACAGTTTCCCACGGACGAAATATCCGTGAAAGGTTGTACCCATTTGAGATTTCCCCCTATTTTCTAATCATAAAGGACATGACTTTGAGAATTGTGATATAAACTTGGCATATCATGACTTTTGAAAAAGAGATATAAAATGTTTGACATGGGCATTGCATATGCATAAAACCTTATGGCTTTGTTAAGATTTATACTTTGTGTTGGATTATTTCTATTGAGCTTTGACTCTCCCTATATGGGAAAACCATTTTCAAATGCTGGTGAAATGCCTCCCCCAAGGCAATAGCTTGGGAGGACCATGGAGCTGAAGGCACATTGTTATTGTTTTGTATTTACTTTTGTACAAGTCTAAGACTTTATTTGTATTGAGCTTAAGGTTCACTTTTGATGTACCCAAGAATTGACTTGGAAAGATGTAAGCCATTAGGCCATATGATTATCTGTTTAGCTTTCATTTTTTTCACTACCTTGTAACACATTGCTATAGATTCAGGATGAACTATTTATGAATGTATATCACATGTGTCACCTTTTGTATATCAAACTCTGATTAATGAAACCTAATCATTTCATTTATGTTGTTATTAGTTAGTTGTTGTGAGATGGTTATATATATATATATATATTGTGTTTATTTCGGGGCGTGACAACTTGGTATCAGAGCGTACCAGGTTTGAATGCTTTGGGTACATGAGAAATGGTTTTTACTACAATGGGTTGTCTCGCTTGGTAAAGATGTTTGTATGTTTGACATGCTATGTGGTAACATACTTATGTGACTGTATAGGTATATGATTTAATTTCTAATTGATTGGGTCCACAAATTTGTAGAAGTCCTATTAGAAGAACATTTGATCACTGTTATTTCTAATTGGAACTCTGGCAATATCGCGGGATGATCATTATCTTGAAAGAAAATTCGTATGTGTTTATGTGATTATGTGCCTACGTGGAGTGGATTAAATGTTGTCCATTGTGCTAGGACTTGAGTAAATTGGCTTTGACACATTTGTGAATGTGCTAATCTTTGGGTATTTATTAAGATGCCTAGACGAGGAAATGACAATTTCCCTCCTTCCACATGGGAAGAATTGAGGAAACAATTTGTGGAGTTACGCCAAGGTACTACAACTTTGGTATAGTTTTGTAGCATAGTTTACTAACCTGTCGAGATTTGCTCCGGAGTTGGTGGAGACTGAGGAACTTCGTTGTTCAGAGTTTGAGAGTAAGTTATGTGACAACATCCGAGGAAGGATTACCTAGTCTTTGCATAGAAGTTATAGTGTGCTTGTTGAAACTACGGCTCATGTAGAGGCCCCTTCGGACCAAGAGACGTAACCGGATGGTATGGGCCTTGCTTGAGTACGAGATTATATTAATATTCCTAGTATCAGATGCTATAGTTATCATTCCTCATATTCTTCGTTAGATTGGCTTGCGTACGAGATTGCATATCATGAATGTGGAGAATTTGGTGAATTGACCACCGATAAAGTCAGTAATAGTCAGAAAAGCATCAAGTATAGAAGATACACCCTATTGCCGCTTTAGCTGAAACCTTCACCCGTGCTATGGATGCTAAAAGCTCCATCGTATTTACTTACCTTGGTGATCCGGATCACTATATGGTTGTCAGGCCTACACCAGAAGACCACATTATGCTACAGGGGCTCGATTTTATGTTAACCCGTCATTTTAACAAGATCAACTATCTCATGGATAATTCATTTAGCTTGCAAACACCTATGAATGATTATTATCATTCAGTCTATGACAAAGGAAAAGTATGTATACCGTGCGGAACGGAGTAGGGAGGAGGCCATTTCGGCGACCCTTGTAACTCGGGGTGATGGTAGACCTTTTAAAAGGCAGAGGGATTCCAACCCATAGCAGTCGTAAGGAGTATAGTCCAGATCCACCTTTCCACTGCCGAGTTCAGGTTTGAGGAGAGGTAATCAGAGAGGTTTCACTTGTTACAAGTGTGGTCAACTGGGCCACAAGTCTCCGACTTGCCCATAAAGGAAGAGGGCAGGGTTGATGGCTCAGCCAATAGTTGCACCACAGGGATCATCTAGCAGATCGGGACTTGGAGTGATCGAGTGCTCATTGGGGGAGCAGTCATTGGGATCCTCACCAGTTCAGGCTTCGAACCAGTCACGTATTCGGGGACCACTTCTTTGTTGGGTGTGTAATTAGCCAGGTCATGCTAAATGTTTTTGTACCCAACCAGGGACTTCTTTGGGCATTTCGCAAAGTACTCGGGTTCAACCTTATTCGTTCGGGCAAGGGCAATACTGTTATAGGGACCAAGCAGGCCAAATTTTGAGGGCCTCGGGAGAGCCAAATTCTCAAACCTCCAGGGGGAAATTATGCGTTTGTTCCAGGTGTGACCAACTAGGACACATTAGCAGTTCTTGTCCTTGACTTGTGAGCTCTTAAGGTATCTCGGGTTTGAGAATAACCAACTTTAGTGGTCCAGTGAGGGGACAGTAACGATGGTAGTATCGGTGGGGTAGTTTCGTTTTGGTTATTCTGTTTTGTAACCGGTGAGTTATCGTTTTGTAATCATTAGATTATGTTGTGTAACCAATGTGTTTTGGAGATGTTGAGACATCATAACTGCTTGTTTATATATGTACCTTTGCTTGGTTATCTCCATGGATTGGACGAATCGGAGCATGTAATGACTCTAAAATTTAATTAATATGATAAGTAGTTGTAAAATCAGAAAATTTTCCTACTAATGAGTATATACAATTGTGATTTGGTGTGGGAAGGTGATGGCTGGTGAGCCATATTTTGAAATTGAAAAGGATTGTTAAGTGATGCATGTTTTGGTTAGGGTTACCATGGGGCGAAAAGAATTATACTTGCTGAGTGTGTGTAATTTTGTGAGCGTTCCTTATTAGCTTTTATGTTCGTGGTAGAGGTTTTGGTCTATTGTTGTGAAAATTCCTCGAAGGGATGTGAAGTGTGCGATGGGCACTAGGTTTTGTATAATATAGCGTGTTGTTTTCAAGGGTGAATAGCGTGGGGTATTGTTGTGTCCGGTATTGATTGTGAAGAATTGGTAGTAGTGTGTTTGTGTGGCTTGAATGGTGCTAGCAAGGGAGAAATAGTAGTTGAAACCAATGCTCTTAGGGAACTCTTAGGAAATTCTTGTAGGAACGTTGGAAGTTAAAGGTATTGGTGTTTAAGTATTTCAGCATCGTTGGCATAATGAAAGATGGGTATTCTCGTGGAATTCTTTTCTTGACCATTAAGGGAAACTAGTGTTGTTCTATGTAGTTACCTGTACCCATGAGGCAACCTTTGGTTTTAAGATTGACGACATTTGGAAGTGTGTCGTTTTGAAACTCTAAGTGTTGTGTGTGTTGTTGGGGGTTAGGTCAGGTTACTTGTTCGGTAAGTGTTGGCAACTGGTTGGTTGGCCAAGAAAATTAGTGTTTGGATTGAACCGCATGATGGGTGGTGGTATAGAGTGTAGGACATAAGGTTGACACTATCGATCACCAAAGGGTTGGGGTGTTGTGTTTGTTTGTTATTAGATGTAGTTTTGCTCTATGCTAATGGTAGTGTGGAACGTGTTATACTCGTATGAGTTGGCTCAGTGTGAGAAAGTAAGGTTACGTACTTCGGTTGTGATAAATTCAGTGGGGATTGAGGGTACATTGGCAGAATAAGGAACTAGAATTGAAGTAACCCATTTAGGGTTGAGGGTGAGATGTGTGTAGTGAGCAACGAGATTTCACTTTACGTGGTGTACCAGTATTGGGCTGGTGGTTGTTAGATGATATGTCGAAGAGGATTGGTCATGGGACTATCCCAGGAGGTTGCCTGGGTGTGTCAATAATGTACTTAATGTATTAATAAGAGTGCTCTAATGTTCGATAGTGCTAAATCACTTGGGTGTGTATGTTGTTGTTTGGTTCAAGAGTGAAACTCCGAGTGATGTAGTAAGATGGTGTAGAGTGTTTGATGAACTATGCCAGGGTTGTTTTGACCTTATCGATCTGATATATGTAGTGCGAGGTATTGGTTGCCACGAGTATATATGTGAGATGATCTAAAGGTGCGGGTTAAGTGTTTTGGTCTTTAGGAGTCTAGCTCGGACTCATGTGTGTTATGAGGATAAGTTTTCCATATAGGCGTGTGTGTGATGGGTTAATTGAGATTAAACATAGTATGGGCTAACTTTGAGGAATCCGGTGTGATTTAACAAATATGAGAGCTTGTATAAGAAATTCCATCTTGGAGATAGTGAGTAGCGCCAACATTGGTATTTGGTGCCAAGTTTGAAATTATTGTATATGGTTGATCGATTGATTGATATTTGGATGGTTGACATATAGTCACCTCGAGAACAGATTAGAATTGAGCCTGAGGGTTCGTGTTTATTGTGTTGTTGGCACTTGGAAAATTTTTAAGGACTATTTCACTATGGGTGTGATGAGTGTTGTTGGGCACTATTGGCGAGTTTGATTTGCATCTTGGCGAGTCCATTGAGTCGGCAGCTTTGTTTACCATGGTTGCTCAACGTACACTTGTGAGTCGAGTTGTAGAAGCACAGCAGGGTGATTCCGAGGTAGAAACCTTTCAGGAAAAGATCTCTAGTAGAAAGGTAGAGAAAGGCTTGAACATATATTCTGACTCGAGTATTAGATACCTTGACCATCTTTTCGTGCCGAAGTCTTGTCGAGAGGAAGTATTCCGAGAGTTTCACCACTCACGCCTTGCAGTGCACCCGGGAGGCACAAAGATATATCGTGACCTTAGTCACCAGTTTTGGTGGAGGGGTATGAAGAGAGATGTAGCCTTATTCGTTTCGAGGTGCCTTACTTGTCAACAAGTGAAGGCCGAGCATTAAAGGCCAACTGGGAGCATATCACAATGGATTTTGTTATGGATCTTTTGAGGACTCAACGGGGTAATGTGTGATTTGGGTAGTAGTTGACCGGTTAACCAAGTCAACGCACTTTGTACCTATGCGTGTGAGTGACATGGTAGATTATCTTGCGACCTTTATATTAGGGACATAGTGAAACTTCATGGGGTCCCTGTGACTATCGTTTCAAATAGAGATCTGCATTTCATGGCTCAGTTATGACAGAGTCTACAGAATGCCTTGGGCACTAGATTGACTTTTAGTACAGTCTATCATCCTTAGACTAACGGGTACTCAAAGCATACTATTGAGATCCTAGAGCGGATTGGAGAGGTAGCTTATCATTTGGCATTGCCGCCACAGCTTTCCGGGATTCATGATGTGTTTCATATCTATGTGCTCCAGAAGTATGAGCTGGATTCATCACATTTGTTGGATTGGACCGGGTTAGAGGTAAACGAGGTGCCTCGTATGAAAAGAGACTGGTAAGAGTTTTACATACTCGAGACCAAGTCTTGCGAAGCAAGATGATTCCTTTGGTAAAGGTATTGTGAAGACATCAGGGAGTTAAGGAAGCAACTTAGGAACATGAGTTGGAAGTCCATGAGAAGTATCTGGACGTATTTATTAATATTTGAGCATGTATTGGAACTTTATTATGTAGGTTTAATATATGTTTTGGAAATGTGAATTGTATATTCAGTATTGAGAACTTGTTTATCATGTTGACATGAATGAATGACCGATGGATGGGTCATGGTAATGAGATTGGTTGATTATCATTGTTGTAACTAGTTTAAATATGGTTTTAAAGTTTGATTTAAAATTTCAGGGATGAAATTCCTTAAGGGAGGAAGGTTATAGCGATTCTGGTTTAGACCTAACCTATTGTATGTTCTTGATTTGGGTCTCTTTATTTTGTATTGTTGTTCATGCCTCATTTCTCCTTATTCCTCTTGAGTTTAGCTTTTGGGGTGTGGTGATTGTGTTTAGAACAAGTTGGTAGCTTGTTTTTCAAAAACCTTGTTGCCCAGAATTTGGCTTTTACGCTCTGTAGACATCCCATTTTTTACTGCCCACAAGACTTAGGTGCTTTTATTCTGAGCACCCGATGATGAAAGTTACATTGTGTCATTGGTTTGAATTCTCAATGAAGGAATCCGGTTTTGAGCTCTAAACAATCCCAACCTTCCATACCCACATTGTTTTTACCTCATAAATCCATTTTTGAGCACTGTGCCAACCTGTATTGAATCTGAAACTGAACAGGGGAGCCACATTGGGGCCCGGTTGAGCCCTATTTGAGCCCGGTCGTGTGCATTAGAGCCGACCGTGCCTTTTGGGCGAGAAACACTGTTCTGGGCAGGAATTCTCCAGCTTTCTATTTTTGAAGATATTTGTAATCTATTTATCTCAAATTCTATAAATATGAGCTAATGCCTCTGTGTTGAGGGTTAGAAAAATTTCAAAGAACCGAAAACACCTTTGAGAGCTCCTTATTCCCTTGCAAGCTAACTTTGTGTTCTTATATCAACCTTAAACCATATACACCCTTAGAGCTTAAGCTTGGAGCCTTGGTTGAGACTTTAAAACCATAATTCAAACTTGAGAGTGCCCTAGGGTTGAGTTTGGTTTAGTCCATACTTAATGGTTTAATCTCTTTGAAGGTTCATTACCAGGGCAATACATCTCTTTCACGCCAAAAATAACTTTTTGTTTGAGATTTCTCTTCATTAGTGGATGTAATTCTCATTTTGGGACTAAATGACTAAAGAATAGAATGGTAAGTTAAAAGAGGCTAATAAAAAGCTAAAATAGATCAAACCGGCATAAAGAAGATTAATAAAATTGGTTGGATTTGGTTGGACGTTATGCCGAATCCATAGCTTCTAGAGTCATCACATACTAATTTGTGATGTTTGATGACTCTCAAGGCGTGTCTACCTCCGTTCTTGAATTAATTTCATGATAGAAGGGAGGGGTAGTGTGTCTTTCATTGCATTCATAAATTTATGTCCAATCTTGTCCAAAACCATCACGCAATCAACTTGCGACCATTGATATTTTCGGAACCTAATCCATTCTTCTCTTGAGTTTCTCTATGATAGAGAAGAGCAGAAGAGACAAACATGGTTTAAAGCTGCTCTGTCTGCACTGTTTTCACCTCAGAGCACAAAAATATTTTTCTGCAACAAAATAAGGCATGACCGGATGTTTTTGGACCCGGCCGGGCCTTATTTAGGGCCGATCAGGCTCCAATGTGTGATACACATAGCAGTTTTAAGAAATACAGAGCAGTGGCTGAAGGTGAACACAATGCAGTTTTCCAGTAAGGTAGACATAGCAGTTTCTGAGGAACATTGTGCGCAATCATTGGTTTATTTCTTGGATTATTGTAATATTATTGTTATAATAAATTAGATAGTCCTTCATTCATTATTGGGTTTGTAATAAGTAGTTAATTCGGACACTTGGATATTCAGACCCTCTTGCATGAAGGCAAAATATGTAATAATTGTGTATGTCTTCCAACCCCTTTTTCCTTTCTTCCTTTTATTTACTTGCTTTTGATGGGTACCATAAAGCATCATGTTTCCTTAGCATTTTCCATGATTTGCATTCATTCGTCTTGCATGCATTAGGGTTCGGCTCATCATACTAACCAACGTCAATTTCAAATTCTTCACTCGAATCCATGCTTTATTGCATGTCTTGAATTGACTCACATACCATGCTAGTAGCCAAGCCTATTAATTGCATGATTGCATACGTTGCATTAGTCATGTTGCATTGTTTAGGAGCATGCATTTCCTCTAATTATTTTAGCTTTATTTGGCTTGCCATGGAGTACTAGGTGAGCATTTCTTGCTTTATCATATTGCATGTATATTTGTGTTGCCATATCGAGCATGTTTTCCACGAGGCTAAGTGCTTAAATAATATACCTGTTTGAATGTTGGTGGATGAAAGCATTTTTACATAAGTTAGAATAATAATTTCATTAATGCAAATACAAGCTCGCTTTTTCAAGTGACATGTATGCAAAATACTTTTTCAAAACAAACATAAAATCAATGCATTCCAAATTTTGTGAATTGGCCTATACTTGTGTGCATCACCTAGTAAAGATAGCATAATAACTAGAACAAGAGCATATAATGTAAATAAAAAATCACATCAAGATTAGTAAAGGCTGATCTTTGATCGAGTGAGAAAGGTGTTGTAGATTGCTTTTCATGCTCCTTTCAGATACAATAGCCCTACAGTTCGGACTCCCGTGGTTCTGAATCTAATTTCACAAGTGCAATGTGAAATAGATAAGTACAAATGAGTCCAAATCCGGAAAATCTTTTGAAAAATCGATTTTGAATCAAAAATGTCAAAAATTGACTGCTTTGCAAGATTACAAAGTCACCACCTAAATATTTTTGGGAAATTTAGGAAACCCATGACTCGTGGCAAAGGCCACATGTCCGTCATCACCAAAGTATCTCGGCTCGGGAACTTAAGTATGAGAGAGAAAGGTCATACATTGAGCACTTCACTCGCCTGATCAAAGATCAGCCTCTGCTAATCATGATGTGACTTTTATTTACATTATATGCTCTTGTTCTGATTATTAGGCAATTCTTACTGTGTGACTCACGCAAGTATAGACCAATTTGCAAAAGTTGGAACACTTTGATTTCATATTTGTTTGAAAAGAGGTTTTGAATATGTGCCACTTGAAAAAGTGATCTCATACGTACATGCATCAAATTATCCCAATTTGAGTAATTAGCCTTCATCCACAGACATTCAAGAGTTATATCAATTAAGCACTCAGCCTCATGGTAATCATGCTTGACATGGCAATAATCACACGCATGCAATATGCTAAAGCCATAAATACTCACCTAGTGCTCCAAGGCAAGCCAAAAGAAATAAAATAGTTAGGAAAAATGCATGATCCTAATGATGTAAAATGACTAATGCAAAATAGGAAAAAATGCAACTAATAGGTTCGGTTGTCTAATATGTCATGTAAATCACTTTGAGAGCATGCAGTAGCGCACGTATTCAACGAAGTAATAAATGACAATGCCGTTAGAATGATGAACCGAACCTCATGCATGCGAGACAAATGGACGCAAATCATGGAAAATGCTAAATGAAACATGATGTTCTATTCTATCCATCATAAGAAAGTAAATAAAAGGGAGAAAAAATGGGGGTTGGAAGACATACATGCATTATTACAATTTGCCCTCGCACAAGAAGGTCCAAATAAATGTCCTAGCTAATTAAGCTAATTATTACAACGCCACAAATTAACTAACCATTCTAGCTAATTAATTTAATTACAACACAAAAATTAACTAGCTATTATAACTAATTAATACAAATTAATTAAACTAACTAACTAGTTACAAGACGAAATTAATTATCTAAGGAATTAATTATTACAAGTCCACTACTTTAAGTACAACATACTACTTTGAAAATATTATTTTAACAGGCCTCGAGAAACGAGGAATGGTTCATGCATAGATGCGGATTTTCACCTAAAAATGCTCTTTGTTTTGCTGCCATAATGCTTCTGTTGCACAGTCAGAAAATTGAATTGTTTTTTTGTCTCAGCCTCAGCTCTGTTTTGCAGGAAAAAGGGACATTGCCTAGCTGAAAAAGGTGGGCCAGCCGACCAAAAGAAATGGACAGCCGTACAATAAAGGTGGCCGGCCAGCCACTAATGTTTGGTACTGCCCTACTGCAATAGACACAAAACAGAGCACAAACAGAGTATTTTCAGGGAATGTTTGTCTACCTTACCTCTTCTTATCATCAAACAGGTCAAATGAGGGGTAGGCTCAATTCGTAAGCCATCAATCGATGCAAACTCATTACATGATGACTTGTGAATCGAGGGATACAATTTCGATAAATGACAAGGAAAGATTCATGAACCTCCTCCCTATCATGATATTGATCAAGGGAAGTGGTTGACATTGACTCTTGAACCGCCCTAAGATACTCTAACCACGCTGAAATCATGAAAAGATGTCCTGAAAAAACCGCTCAGGGTCGCATTCCTGCACGCCCTGAGATAAATTCCAAACACGCTGAAATCGTGTGAGGAAGGGAACACTCTAACCACGATGAAATCATGGAAGAGGTCCTGAGAAAACTCCTCAGGGTCGTGTTCTACACGTCTTGAGATAAATTCCAAACAAGCTGAAATCATGTGAGGAAGGGAACACTCTACCATGCTGAAGTCATGAGAAGAGGTCCTGCCGCTCAAGGTCGCGCTCCTGCATGCCTTGAGATACTAAAAGCCACTCAGGAATGCGTCCCGTGTGTCCTGAGAAAAGCCCCGGGGGACAACAATCCTAAACACTGTTCAGCGTAAAAGGATAAATGATACAAGATAACGCAAGATGCAAATAAATGCAATAAGTGTGGTTAATAATATGATATGCGTGACAAGCAATGTAGTGGATGATGTTTAGGAAATACAGCAAACAAACAAAGCGGCGCTTTAGAAAACACCTCATAAAGTGAGTGGCGATGAACTGCTCTACTCAGACGGGAATCTCCCTCTTGTGTTTTTTGAACTCTTACCTTCAACTCACAGTTCAAAGGTCCTAAAATACTGGCAAGGGGTAACACCTACATGTAGAAGCCACTGATGCCACTTGCCCTAATCATAATTACAACTTTCCCTATTCTCTAATGGGGTGACAGACTAGGTTGATTCAGTATCCAGAATTGAAGCGCATACACGCTACCTTAACCTATAGGGCTGCCATACAGAATTCAAGCCAAGGATACACCCCTGAGTATTTAAACCAGACTTTAGTCTCAAAAATTCCAAACCTTTGTGTTTTAGACATCGCCATTCGAACTCTAGTTTCTACCGTGGCAGTTAGTCTCCTAGGAACTCATTGCAAACACAACCAAGATGTCTTTGGTGGGGAATGGTGTTCGGGAAGAGCACTTATGATCGTCATTCTGACTTGAAGCAGGCTTGAACTTGAGGTTGAGGTACACTCATACTTCGGAGAAATGACAAGGCTTAAAAAGGTGCCTCCAGAATGCAAACTCAGAAAATGCTCACGTTGAAACAAACTCAAATGCTCCAATTTTTCCCATTTTTCCTTTGCTTTGCAGTCTTAAACCTATGTAGCTTCAGATAGGTCCTGGCTCTGTTGCTCTCTCTTTTGATCGAGGTTGGACCCTGTAGTTTTATGAAGGAACGAATCATGTTTTGTACATCATGCTAAGAACAGCACGACACTCTGAGCACAAAATGATTTATTTTTTGAAATTGGAACTAAGAATGAGTTCTTAACCGGGTATTGAGCCTAGTACAAAATACGACTCAACAAAGGAAAAACAACCCAAACGCATCGATTTACACCTACCGAAATCAAAACGACTCAAAGCAAGAATTGAGACAAACAAAAACAACAAACCCAACACTTAGATGTTTTCCACCGGTGGGAGACCTCTCAGTTCATAGGGAGCCTACTTCTCCAGGTATTTTTTCCCACCCTTTCTTATTTATGGCCTTCACATCACTTTGGTCCTCAATCTCTATTTTTCTGAAAAGCCCTTTCCTTTCTTTTTTCTCTCAACACACATCTTTTTATTCTTTAATTTCTCTTATTTTTTATCCCTTCCTAGGTGTGGTTGATGGATAAGTTGGAAGTTGTGGACCTTTGCCCTTAGTACTCTGCTAGATTCTATTTCTTCTACCAGCGGTTAGTTGACTTTCCCTTAGAGGGATAGTAGTGCAACTGGATGTGCAACAAATCTACAGTTGAGATAGCTCAGCGTTGCCCCTGGCTTAACTTGACCGAGATGAGCTACAGCATGTCCCACCGGCCAGGTATACAATTGATTGGTCTAACACATTACGTTTTCTACTTCCCTGTTCCGATTTAGACACCAATTTGGGTGTGATCAAACCCATCCAAATGAGGGGGTCAAATATCCAGCTCCATTTCTACTCTGTGCTTCGCACTTGGCTCGATAACTCACTGCTTGGAGGATGAGAAAGCCTTTTGGCCCCTGCTATTAGCTTTAGTTGTGCCCTTTTTGGCGAGTACATTAATAATGGAGAAAAGACAGAAAACTTGACTTGACGATGCCCCTAGTTCATCACTTTGACCATTTTTTGTTTGTTTGTGGCTTTTTGCTAAAACAATTTTGACCAACATGATAGTTAGATTAACATGCTTGTTCGACTTTCTACTTTAAAATCATGTAAATCAGGCTATGAACACTAAAAATTTTCCTTTTTTGGGTCTAAGAAATGGTCTAATTTTGAAAAAATTGAATAATTTTCAAGAAAATTAGTCAACTTCATTAAAAATCCTCAAAACTATTTTTTGCAAATGGTCGCTACTCGACCAACGAAGAATTAACTCTTGAGATGCACAACCTCAGATCTGAACTTGATTTGTCTTACAGCTAAATCTTCCAACAGAATAGGACACCCAATTTTGAACGAAGATGAACCAATTGGACATGGATAGAATAGCCGAGTTTGAATAAGGATAAGCCAATCAACATAGATGAGACAAGCAGGTTGAAAATGGTTGGGGCCGAACTTCAGGATGAAGTTGCTTATGTATACCAGAGATAGGAATCATGCCTTACGTAGTTCCGGGGTTAAGGTGCACTTGAGTATTAACTCTCTCCTTTTGCACTCTAACTTTTGCCAAGGCCGCCCTTTCGAGTTTTTAACCTTGTGAGCTATACTTTATTTTTTTCTCTCTTTTTTCATTTTTGTTCTTGCTCTTTTTCTTTTCTTTTTGTTTCTTTTCTTTTTTTCATTTTCCTTTTCTTTTTCTCTTTTTTTTCTTGCTCTAACTTTTGTTTGGGTCACCCTTCCAAGTTTTTGGCCCAGCGAGCCTCTCAAGGATAGAAAAGTTTAACTTGTCCGTGTTGATTGGCCATAGGATCTTAGCTATCCAAATCCACGAGAATCGCCGCTATCCCTGACTAAATAGTCTTGATGATGTAAGAGCCCATCCAATTAGGTCTGAATTTGCCCCTGTGTCGTGGATAGGAACTTGATTATCCTTTAGCAAAAATTTTCTTCTCTCAAATTCTAGAATTTGACTTTCTTGTCGATCTCCATTGGCTTGAGAAATGACCCATTTTTTAATCTTCAAGCGTATCTGACCTTTTTTTGCCCCTAGTTCAAGGGTTGTTTCTCATCTAGCTATGCAAGCTTCCTTTGATAACATCTGACCTTCTTGCCTCCAGTTCAAGGGTTGCTTCCAATTCGGCTATGCAAGCCTCATATTTTGGTTGACCGTTGAGCATTCTAAATCAAAGTTTGAAAGCAAAGGGGTTGAGTCTTGAGGCTGAGAGTGATCCTATGTTGTATAATCTCAAGATCAATTCCAGGCAAGTCTTTGAAATCTTTTAATAAAGCGACCAGTCGCTCGTACTCCTTTGAAGACAATGTAGAACCAATCTGGACCAAGCCAGGATCCTCTTCAGTGCTCATATTAACAGACATGATCTCATTCATTAAGGGCTTAGCACGCCTCTCTTCCTCCCAGTTGATCAAATTTTTACAAATCTTGAGGAATTTCTTCCTCTTTGTTTTCACCACATTTTTGGAAACAATTTTGAAAAACTTTGGTCAATGCAATGATTTAAAGGCACAAAGAAGTAGGTGAAAATCACTGTCGTTTCATTCAGATCTTCTAGCTCAATTGGCTCAATGATAAAAACAGAAGCAAAAGAAAGAGTGAAAAGACAAACAAAAAACAAGAAAGTGATGTTCAAGCTAACACCCCCAAAATCACCAACCTCTGACACAACAAGACTGACTCAATACCCAAGTCTGAAAGGAAAATAAACAACATTTTCAAAGTGCTAAAACAGTGCATGCCATCCACTACATCTGGAGTAAAATGAGCGCCATCAGCAGGTGGTTTATTCCTGGTCACATAGTCACATTATCCCCCAAATTCTTTGATCCAGTGTCGATAGACTTTGTAGGACTTGGTGAAGTGATGACCTTCTCGTCAATCAAATTTTGAACTTCATTGCGAAGGTGAAAACATCGATCAGTGTCATAGTCGATTTGTTGATGGAAGGCACGGTACTTGATAGCATTATACTTGGCTGAAAAGGAATTAAGGAGAGGCCAGGGTCAAAGGGTTTGAGATGGCCTTGTCCTATGAGGATTTGGAGAGGTTTGGACAAGGTCATTAAAGGGGATTGAAGGAGCGGTTACCAGTCCTAGAAGGATTGACAGAGGTGTTGGCAGGTGTTGCCTGGGTTTGGAGATATCTGACGAGTGTAGGATTGGAGCTGAAATGGGTGTTTCTGGTACGACAGCCCTTTTCATGGTTTATCCCAGAATTCAAAATACCCCCAACCTGAATAACAAAAGTGTCATCCACAGTCTTTACAACAACGACAAGCAGTTGCTGTTTGTTCAGCCCTTTGAACTTCAAAGCCTTAATAGCCCACTAAAGATGTTCATAAGGATCAATGCTTACCCCAACCTTGTTCTTGCCACTTGTTTCAGCTTTGCCAAGAGATTGGGTGGCTATATCGAAGCGAGGCCCATTCATTATTGACATGTCATTACCCAGACTTGAGATAGCTTTGGGTTAACCCTTTCTAACTACAACTCGTCCCAAGATTGGGGAGCCTTTTGACATGAAATTGTTGGCATGTGATGTGGTCGATAATGGAACCAAAATCCCAAAGGCTAAGTCTACCACAGTTCTCTGAAGATCTTCAATCATGCTCATTAGCTCAGAAGTAGTGGGTTCGGCCATTGGTGCCTGCGATGTATTAGATGGGGTTTGAGATAATTGGGGTTCAAGTGCATCCATCATACACAAGTCCGTGCTTTCTGGAATGAATACCTCAGGCTTGGGTAAATGGGCTGGGATGATGTATATACTGGGGTTGTAGGTGGATGATAGTATATGGATTAGGTTGAGGTGTGGAGGTAATGGGTTAGTAGTGGCCTGAGGTTTTTTTGGTGGAGCTATGATCTCTTCATCAATAAGATCCTAAATCTTATGACGGAGGTGGATGCAACAGTTTTTATCATGACCATGTTATTGATGATAAGCACAGTATTTAGCGGGGTCATGTCTTGGTGGAAAAGGATTTGGAAAGGGTCGGGGTTCTAAGAGCTCTAGGTGCCCTTTTTCAAGTAGCATTTTCAAGGCTTGAGAGAGACTCATGTAAAGAGAATGGAAATTTGGGGCTTGGGGCCAAGTTGAAATGGTTGGTTTTTGGCTATTATCAAGAAAATGGTTTTTGATGGGACTAGTGACAGTGTTTACTTCTGAGCATTTCACAGCTATGCTATCACTGGTAACAACATTGGAACTGCGAACAACATTCTTCCTCACATACTTATGGCCTTCCACAATGATTCCTTGCCTAATGGCGTCCTCGATTTGAACCCCAATTTCTTGGAGGTCCTTAAAGTTGAATAGTGGGAGGACTATCATTTTCCATAATAGCTTTTCGTGCAGATTTCTAACAATTATATAAACTTGCTCTTTCTCTAGAGGTCTGTTTGCCATCATAGCCGCCTTTGCCCTCCATCGAGTAACAAATTCTGAAGAGCCCTCCTTTGGTTCCTGACGCGTTGCCTCAAGATCACGAATTGTGACCTTGATCTGCGTGTTATAGGAATATTGGGCAATGAAGGATTCGGCCAACTTGCCAGCTCTATTTCACAGAGTCCTCCAATTTAGCATACCAAATAGCAGCTATCCCCGACATGGTTCGGCCGAATAATGACAACTTCTGAATTCTGGTCAAACCCATTGGTCGTAGGATATCAGAGAAAAGGCGTAGATACACCATTGGATCTCCAGAGCCATCAAAACGGTCAATATGCGGCATCTTGAACCGCTCTGGGAAAGTAACGGCGGATTCAGTAAATCCATCCTTAATACCCGGAATGGAGCTAACCCCCTGTGCTTTCTTGAATAGTTTTTCAAGTTTGTTGACTTTGAGCAGGGTCAGGTCAAACTCTAACTTGCAAGGTGCCTCATTTGGAGCTCTAAACATTTGAACTGAGACTGGATCTGCCTGGACTAGAGAAAAAGGAACACCTGGTGGATCCTGAGCTGTATTAGCACCGGTGCCTAGCATATGAGTAGCCACGTTAGGTGCATGAGAAGCAGAAGCCGCAGCCAGTTGCTGTTGTTGTTGTTTAAACCTATTAGTGACCTCAGATTGTCAGGTCATATCCTGCTGGAGTGAATCTACTGTTTGCTGAAGACGGATTAGTAAATCCTTTAGATTCGTCAGAGGCTGTGCCATGATAAGAGTAGATCCCCGAGATGAATTGAACAAAGGTGATCTAATTGGTGAATGTCAGAAGAGTGGAACTAGTAAACCCTATCTGGCCCTTCTTCATCTCGCCACCAGTGAAAGCGAAGCAAACACTGGCTGCCTCTGAACTAAATTTCCAACCTGACAAAGTCTATCGACAAGAGTCCAGAGTACCTGGGGGATATCAAAGCCTTCTGAAGCTATGGTTCTAGGACTACCTTGCAAAAGAGAAAACAGATAGCACCTTAGCCTAATTTCACTAGAACGGATATGATCATAGCTGAATAAATGTACTCCCCGCTAAATTCTGCCCCACAAACTAATACCGACTGTACCACTGATATGAAACACCCCTGTACAATTTCACTGTAAAACACATATCAGGTAAAGAGAGCCAAAACACCCCTATGAGGGGGTAAGGTTATCCTGTCCTAGTTTTGGCATAAACTAGGGTTTCACCACTTCAAGCAAGTAATTTCACAAAATCTTGCATACGGGTGAACATCTTGTCCTAAATTGGAACAGTCACTATAACTTTACTATATGCAGTTAGGCCAAATGGTCAAAGAAGGGTACCTTAGCAACACTACCTAATATACCTCTCACACCTAACACCGAGAAGTGAAAAAAGGATTAAGCGGTACAGCGGTAATCTAGGTCCAAGGGTTGTGTTCCCAACATGGCAGAGCCTACGACCGGTTAGCCTTTTGGCAAACTTTTGGGCAAGCCTTCAGCAAACCGTCCAAGAATAGCAGATTACAAACACAGTGACTTAAGCGCACCAATGCAAATGCAATGCAAAGAACATATAAGTGTAGATAAAATTTCAAATCACGAAATTCGAGTCAAGTTCTCTATTATCCCCAACATAGTCGTCAGAAACAATAACTTGTTTTTCGTGCTCCTTTCGGATACGATAGCCCTACAGTTTGAACTCCTGAGATCCTGAATCTAATTTCACAAGTGCAATGTGAAATAGATAAACATAAATGAGTCCAAATCTGGCAAATCTTTTGAAAAATCGATTTTGAATCAAAAATGCCAAAAATGGACTGCTTTGCCAGATTACAGAGTCGTCACATAAATATTCTTGAAAAATTTAGGAAACCCATGACTCGTGCCAAAGGCCACATGTCCATCATCACCAAAGTGTCTTGGCTCGGGAACTTAGGTACGAGAAGGGAAGGTCATGAATTGAGCACCCCACTCGTCCGATCAAAGATCGGCCTCTACTAATCATGATGTGACTTTTATTTACATTATATGCTCTTGTTCTGATTATTATGCTAATCTTACTATGTGGCGCACACAAGTATAGACTAATTTGCAAAAGTTAGAACACTTTGATTTCATGTTTATTTGAAAAGAGGTTTTGAATATGTACCACTTGAAAAAGTGATCTCATGGATACATTCATAAAATTATCCCAATTTGAGCAATTAGCCTTCATCGACAAGTATTCAAGAGTTATATCAATAAAGCACTTAGCCTCATGGTAATCATGCTTAACATGGCAACAATCACACGCATGCAATATGCTAAAGCCATAAATGCTCACCTAGTACTCCGAGGCAAGCCGAAAGAAATAAAATAGTTAGGGAAAATGCATAATTGTAACGATGCAAAATGACTAATGCAAAATAGGAAAAAATGCAACTAATAGGTTCGGTTGTCTAATATGTCATGTAAATCACTTTGATAGCATGCAGTAGCGCACGTATTCAACGAAGTAATAAATGACAATGCCGTTAGAATGATGAACCGAACCTCATGCATGCGAGACAAATGGATGCAAATCATGGAAAATGCTAAATGAAACATGATGCTCTATTCTATCCATCATAAGAAAGTAAATAAAAGGGAGAAAGAACCGGGGTTGGAAGACATGCACGCATTATTGCAATTTGCCCTTGCACAAGAGGGTCCAAATAAATGTCCTAGCTAATTAAGCTAATTATTACAATGCCACATATTAACTAACCATTCTAGCTAATTAATTTAATTACAACACAAAAATTAACTAACTATTCTAACTAATTAATACAAATTAATTAAACTAACTAACTAGTTACAAGACGGAATTAATTATCTAAGGAATTAATTATTACAAGTCCATTACTTTAAGTACAACATACAACTATGAAAACATTATTTTAACAGGCCTCAAGAAATGAGGAATGGCTTATGCATGGATGCGGATTTCCACCCGAAAATGCTCTCTGTTTTGCTGCCAGAATGCTTATGTTGCATAGTCAGAAAATTGAATTGTTTTTTGCCTCAGCCTCAGCTCTGTTTTGCAAGAAAAAAGGACACTGCCTGGCTGAAAAATGTGGCCGGCCGACCAAAAGAAGTGGACGGCCGTACAGTAAAGGTGGCCTGCTAGCCCCTAATGTTTGGTACTGCCCTACTACAACAGACACAAAACAGAGTATTTTCAGGGGATGTTTGTCCACCTTGCCTCTAGCCGTCAATCGATACAAACTCATTGCATGATGGCTTATGAATCGAGGGATACAATTTCAATAAATGACAAGGAAAGACTTATGAACCTCCTCCCTATCATGATATTGATCAAGAGGAGTGGTTGACATTGACTCTTGAACCGTTTACATCACCAACAAGTATGAAACGAATCAAGAATCAATGGGTTCAATTAACGTCTGATTGAACCCTAAACCATTTTATTATCTTACGTCATTTTAGCCCCAATTTTATTACTCCATTTAATTACCTTTCTATTCATTAATCGATTGAGTCCAAAAACAAAGACTGAGTCTACTAATGAAGAAGAGTGTCAAACCGAGGTTTGTTTTAGGCATGAGAGAGAGATCATGCCATTGGTAATGAACCTCCGAAGAGATTAAACCATTAAGCACAAGGTCACCTCTCAAGCTTAAAGAACACTCACTTTGAAGCAACTTTCAAAGTAAAGAAAAATCCAAGAAAAAAGGGAGGTTGTAGAGGTGATTATGTATGAACACAAGGATGGAAAGCATAAAATAAATGCTATCAACTCAAATAGGTTGATGGCTAAGGCCTAAACCACCAAACCTATAAAAACCACTACACTACAAGCATGCTACACAAAGCATAAATGAAACTAACAACCTAAAACAGTCAAAAATAGGACTAAAATTCACATGGAAAGGCTTGAAAAAGTAAGCTACAATGTTGAGGAAATTAAGCTAGTAAACAAGCATGAGGAGGGGAGGCTAACCCCTCCATTTTTGGGACTTCAAAACACCAATTTTAGCCTCAGAAAACCTCTAAAATCAATGGTAAAAAGTTGGAAAAAAAAAAGTTGATGAAGAGATGGGAAACACATGGGGAAAGGCTTATGAGACAAGGTACAAAGAAGAGTGATTAACTCTTCTACCTTTAATAGCCTTAAACCATAAGCTTTAGCCCATAAAAATAGTTGAAAAACAGCCCAAAAATACCAAGTAAAGATAGAAAAGAAGTAGTGTAAAGATAGTCAAAGTTATACCTCTTGAAGCAAGGTAACTCCTTTGTTAACAAACCCACAAGTTCTCACTCTCAATGGCTAAGATTTGAGCTCTAGAACCTTAGCAAGATGAGCTAAATTTTTGGTTTAGTAAGTACAGAGAGAGAGTGTGTAGGTTGCAAGAGAAAGAGAGAGAGAGAGAGAGAGAGTGTGTGTGTGCTATGCAAGTTTTGGAGTTTTTTGGATTTTTTTCTAACCTAAAACCAAGAAGGAAGGTCCCCTATATATAGAAAAACATGTTACTAGGTCAGAAATATCAGTATAGAGACAACTGGTGCATGCATGCACCTGTGGAGACAGTTGGCACAGTTGGCAAAAAGATTTGGTTTTTTGACACAAGTGACCGGTAGGCCGCTAAAGGGGACGGCTGTACACGAATTTGTGGCTGGTCAACCACTAGTGGGTCTGTGGGGACACTTGTCTGGCCAATCCACTTGAAATGGCCTAATTTCCACAACTGGCCAGCCGTACACTATTAGTGGCCGGCCAGCTACTGGTAGACAAAAATCTGTTTTCAAGCCCGACTTCAAACGAGCATATCTCCCTCATCCGAACTTAATTTTAGGTGATTCTTGAGTCTAAATTGAAGCTCCTGAAGTATACTTTCCAATGGAGGTAGCTCACATCTAAATTATAAGTGTGCAAAGAGATATATCTATTTTAGTGAAGGTTGCTCATTTCTCTCTTAACGGTTCAATGCCCAACCTCTCTCCCAACTAGTTTTCCTTCCTCCCCTCCTATTTTCTTCAACTCTAAACCTATAAATAAGATTTTTTTTAAAGATTTTTCAAAGAATTCACCTCCCTTTCATTTATTTGCACTTTGTCCTTACTCGGTTTACCGAAAAGTGCAATATTTTAAACGAAATGCGAGTATCGGAATATCGTAGAAACATTTGGAAAAATATTTTTAAAAAGAGAGTTTTAAAGTCTAAAATAGTTTTGGTCAAAATAGGGTGTAAGGTTGGGATCTAGGAGCTCTTCTTGTTGAAGAAATTGAACTTTTGTATAGCATAACTTTCATCATCGAGTGATCAACCTGAAGCGCCCAAGTCTTAAGGGTGGTCAAAAATGCAATCTCTACAGGTGCTCAATTCATGACCTTGCCCTCTCATACCTAAGTTCCCGAGCTGAGACACTTTGGTGATGACGGATAAGTGGCCTTTGGCACGAGTCACGAGTTTCGAGTTTCTTAAATTTTTCAAAAATATTTAAGTGGTGACTCTGAAATCTGGCAATATAATCCATTTTTGGCATTTTGATTCAAATCGATTTTCCAAAAGATTTGTCAAATTTGGACTCATTTTTGTTTTTCTATTTCATATTACACTTGTGAAATCAGATTCAAAACCATGGAAGTCTGAATTGTAGGGCTAATCGTATCCGAAAGGAGCACGAAAAGTAAACTACACACTCAAGTGTAGCTTCTTGCGCTCGAGCGGTCTTTGACAACTCCCAGCACTTTGGCAAGTCTGCAAAACTTGTAAGAGTTAGTATTCTCCGCTCAAGCGTCACTTTTTGTACTCAAGCGGTGACGCCTTTTTACATTGTGTCATGACGCTCGAGCGTCACTTCCTACGCTCGAGCGGTGATTATTTTTGTATCTGAACGCTCGAGTGTCACTTCTTGCACTCGAGCGTTCTGTGCGTATATCAGATCGCAAAACCACCTTTTTAGGTCACTTTTTCATTTCACTCTCTCTCTCTCTAAACATTCCAAAAACCCTAGATCTAGACACACTTTCTCTAAAACTTACATTCTCTCTACAAAAACACCAAGATCTAGTGATTTCTTCACCCTACTCCATTTGTTAGAAATGTAGAACACTCTATGGGCGGCTCTCTTTTCATCCAAACGAAAGGGTATTTCGGCTTCTTTGAGGTTTCTCCATTCTCTCCTTGGTCTTCTAGCTTCGAGGAAGGGGTTCTTCACACTCTTGTATGAGTTTTACCTTGGTTATTTGCTATTTCAAAGTATTATAGTGTTTGGGGAGGTTTTGGTAAAGCCTAGGTTTTGAAATCAAAATGTAAAAGAGGGGTTTTCAAATGGTTTCTTGGAAACGGTTATGGTTCTAAATTTGGGGTTGATATATGTTGAAATGAGATATTTCTTACTTTGAAATTGATTTTCAAAGAGAAAAGGGTTTTGCCTTAAAATATAAATGTTGAGATTGTGAAGAGAAAATAGAATTGATATTGGAAATTATAAAATTGAAATGATGATAATGATGAGTTTGGAGTTGGATATGTATTATCAATCCCATTTGAGATTTTGGAAAAGTGTATCTATAATGAAATTTATCTATCTATTTAGAGATATCTACTTTGGACTATCGGTAGAGGATTGTTATGAGTGTTGTAGAAATTGTATGAGAATTAGGTGAACTATAACTAATTTCTCATCCATATGCATTGAACATTGTTTCTTAATTAATACATTGAAAATGTATATGATTTTAAGAAAAATGGGTGAATATAGGAAACAGGTGTGTATCACCAAAACAAGTTGGCCTACGTGTCTAGGGTGAAAGTCCCGAAAAACACACGTATACATGGGTGCCGGTTCCCGTGGACGAAATATTCGTAAAATGACAATAGTAGTGCTTGTATAGGCTACGTTTACATAGGTGTCGTTTGACGGTTTCCCACAGACGAAATATCCGTGAAATGGCAATAGTAGTGCTTGTATAGGCTTCGTTTACATGGGTGTCTTTTGACGGTTTCTCACAGACGGAATATTTGTGAAATGGCAATAGTAGTGCTTGTATAGGCTACATTTACATGGGTGTCGTTTGATAGTTTCCCGCGGACGAAATATCCGTGAAATGACAATAGTAGTGCTTGTATAGGCAACGTTTACATGGGTGTCGTGACAGTTTCCCGCTGACAAAATATCCGCGAAAGGTTATACCCATTTGAGATTTTCCCTTGTTTTCTATTGTAAAGGATATGATTTTGAGAATTGTGATATAAACCAGACATAACACAGCTTTTGAAAAAAAGATATATAATGTTTGACATGGGCATTGCATATGCATAAAACCTTATGGCTTTATTAAGATTTATACATTATGTTGGATTATTTCTACTAGACTTTGGCTCACCCTATATGGGAAAACTATTTTTAGGTGCTGGTGATATGCCTTTGCCAAGGTAATAGCTTGAGAGGACCGTGGAGCTGAAAGCTCATTGTTGTTATTTTGTATTTACTTTTGTACAAGCCTAGGGTTTTATCTGTATTGAGCTTAAAGTTCACTTTTGATGTACCCAAGCATTGACTTGGAAAGATATAAGCCATTAGGGCATATAATTATCGGTTTAGTTTTCATTTTTTTTCACTACCTTGAACACATGCTATAGATTTAGGATGAACTGTTTATGAATGTATATCGCATGTGTCACCTTTTGTATATCAAACTCTGATTAATGAAAGCTTATCATTTCATTTATGTTGTTATTGGTTAGTTGTTGTGAGATGGTTATATATATATAGTGTTTACTTCGGGGGCGTGACATGTCATATTACAAAGAGCACTGTTTAAAACATGCTAATTATAGCATGTATGAGCTTGTTCCAATCATGTCTTCCCCAAGATAAAATTTAGGACACAAAAAATCCTTGAAAAGCAAAATAGACTCATTTTTAAAGAATTAAAATCTTGAGTTGTAACTTTTTCATGTTACCTGTACTAAGCACTTTAGATGATTGCCATGAAACAGACCACTACCAAACTAGAGGATATATGTGCATAAGTGGACAGCATTTGAAAAGTATGACCCCAAACTTCATGTCTCTTCACTATAAAGTTGAATTTATTGCAAATGTTTTCTGTTAATTTATCATAATAAGTTTTTAATTTGATGATAATTGCAGGGTTAGAATAAAAGAAGCACGAATTAGGTGGATATACTGTGGGCACTTGTGCAGATATTGCAATCCAAGACAATGATTTAGGGATGCGACTATTACTACTAGTTGTTGCAAGTAAATTTTGAAAGCAAAATCTTCTCAGGAGCAGGAGCCAAAAGTGCAGGTATTTAGCAATGCAGGACTACGATATGAGGGTTATGGCTTGTGCAACCCTTTTGACTTTGATCCCTCTGTAAGCTGATAGTGTGTTGTAAAGAGTTTCCATTCGCTTTATATGTTATAAAGTGTGTGGAGAAGGCATCTTGTTATTTTTTTGTGGATTTTTAAAAATATTTTTCTCGTCTTACCTGGTTGCTAACCTCCATCGTAGTTACCCGACTAATAAGCAATTTCCTAAATTATATTTTAAAAAATTATCCATGTAAGTTGTCCTTATCAAATTATTCAAGTGGGTTTGGTAAATTTTAATGTTCTATTTGTGCATGCTATATGTTTGTTGGTTTGTGTGGGGAAATGGATTTGGAAATACTCCTCTGATCCAGTTAAACCTTAGAGATCCATATAATGTCACTTGAAATAAAATAACAACTTGAATCAGTGGTGCCGAAATTAACACTCTAACGGATAAGTTTGCTTTTCTATCCATATGAAGACCTTTTCTATCTCTCTATTATTAGTGTTGTTGAACATACCCCTGTTTTGAGTCTTCCTCCACCTTTTATAGGGTCTTTCCCTCCAGCTCCCTCTTTCCTCCTCACTTTGTCAGGCCCACTTTCCAATCATGCTTTTTCAGGGATGGGACAACCTGGCTCCACTTAATGGGTCCATGCCATCTACCCTCACATATTTGACATTTGTTGTGGTCTTTCATGTTTATTCGGCATTAGTCTACAGCCCAATGGGCTTTGGCATCATCTGGTCCACCAAACACATCCTGTTCATGATTTGATTTTATTCGGCTCCCACAGTTTGTATAATATTTTTTATTCATTTTTTATGTTTTGCTAGCCAGCATAGGATGGATAAATGTTGGATGGGGGCAAAATGCCTAACCATTGAGAGAACTTGCGGCAAAAAGTTGCCATGATTGATTATTTTGCGTAATAGACTTCATTTGGAGGCAAAATCACTTATTGTAGCAAAAGATGTCATGCTTGATTATTTTGCATAATAAACTTCATTTGGATAGCTTGTTGGAGCTGTTCTAAAAAAACAATTTGTAAATAATTCATTTACAAATGTTGAAGCTTTGGGAAGATGGGTTTCAAGCGAGCATGGATGAGACAAACGAAGGGTATGGGGAGAGTAAAATGAGAGCTATGAGGGGTTAGGTAAAAAGGCAAGATGTAATCAAGCTATACATGACTCTATAATTTTTTAACGTAAACATATAATGATCGAGTCAGTAGATTTAAAATATCCAAACATGCTCTTCAAATGAAATTCAAACCACTAATGACCGAATCTCATTTTGAAACTATTCATAACCTGTATGAATCAAACAGATGGATTTGATACACTACAAGAAAAAGCATTTTTCCCGACCACTTTTAGCTACTAAAACCAATTTAGTCGCCAAAAGTCATGGAATTGGCTACCAAAAAAAATTTTAGTCGGCAAAAGTCAACTTTTTAGCTACTAATTTTTTTTAGTAGGGAAATGTTGATTATTGGCTACTAAAAAAAATTTAGTAGCTAAAGATATTACAATTGGCGACTAAAAAAATTTTTAGTAGCTAAACATATCACAATTGGCGACTAAAAAAAAATTTAGTAGCCGTAGAGGTACCTTTAGCTACTAAATTGTTTAGTAGCCGAATGAAAATAAAAAAATTAATTTTTAATCTTTCCCGACCAAAGTTTTGGTCGCCAAATGTCAAGTTTCGGCGACCAAAATTATTTTAGTCGCTAAAAACCTACTTTCGGCTACTAAATCTTTGGTAGGCGAATGAAAATAAAAAAAATTAATTTTTAATCTTTCCCGACCAAAGTTTTGGTCGCCAAATGTCAAGTTTCGGCGACCAAAATTATTTTAGTCGCTAAAAACCTACTTTCGGCTACTAAATCTTTCGTAGCCGAATGAAAATTAGAAAAATTAATTTTTAATCTTTCCCGACCAAAGTTTTGGTCGCCAAATGTCAAGTTTCGGCGACCAAAATTATTTTAGTCGCTAAAAACCTACTTTCGGCTACTAAATCTTTCGTAGCCGAATGAAAATTAGAAAAATTAATTTTTAATCTTTCCCGACCAAAGTTTTGGTCGCCAAATGTCAAGTTTCGGCGACCAAATTTATTTTAGTCACTAAAAACCTACTTTCGGCTTCTAAATCTTTGGTAGCCAAATGAAAATGAAAAAAATTAATTTTTAATCTTTTATTTATATTTTTAATCTTTGTAAACCTAGTTTTATTTATATTTTTATTTTTTTTTATTAAGAGGTTGTACACCCACCATCCAAAAATATTAATTTTTAAAAAAATTAATTATTAAAATAATATGAATTTCTTATTTTGTCCTTTTTTTAAATCCATTAATAATAAAAAAATTACAATTATGACAATTGATATTTCTAAAAAAATATACTATGAAAAGGTAATTTTTATAAATTAATATTTTTAAAATGTAATAATTGTATTATAAAAAGAAATTAAATTCTGAAAATAGACTATTATTTTCAGATGAAAAGTACAATTAAACTATTTGTACTTTTTACATCATCATATTTCAATAACACTAATAAATTAAGAATAAATCAAAATTCACAAATAAAATACAAAATATCCCAATTATTTGTGTGACTTATTGATATTATTTCAGATTTTAAATTTTTTCTTAATTTTTTAATAATTAATTTTTTCAACTTTTTAAAATTATTTTTACGTTATACACGGTTAACAATAATCAAACACTATTGTTAATTTAAATTTGGAGGGAGACGTTACATAATTATAGTAAACATGCATATGAAATAAACATGATGGTTATTCAAACTACCAAATATTGGTTATTAGTTATTGTTGTTGCATCTATGGTGGTTCTCATATAATTTCAATACCATTACATGATCTATCTCTTAATTAATCATGAACTTCCTCATCTTTATGGATCTACCTTCCCTCCCCATTCTTTTATTCTTTCTTGGATTTGGCGATGGAATATGCCCACAATTTTTTCTAGAGTAACTATACTCAACAAATTCTTACAATTCACAAAAATTAAAAAATCATGAACAATAGAATTATGACTTTCAATTTCATACCTTTTTACTCTTAGCATTTACCTATTGCTATAACAATTTAAACTCAATTTAACCCATCTCCTTACTTGGGGAACGATTATGTAACTTTTACTCAAAGATATCACAACATTAGGTAATCAATCTCACATAAAAAAATTTTCTACTATAGAATGTTGTTAAAATTCTACTATAATTTAAATTCTACTCTATGGGAGTGGCGAGCAAAGCAGGGGGCTGGGCATTCAAGGCCTTCACTCATCTATCTGTCTATCTGTTTGTCTATCTGTCTGTCTGTCTCTCTCTCTCTGTGTCTCTCACACATCTATCTATTCTCTCCTTTCTCTATCTCTCTCTGTCTCTTTTGTTCATCTCTCTTGTCTCTATCTCTCTTGTTCATCTCTCTTCTCTCGCTTTCTCTCTCTTCTCTCTTTATCTCTCTCTTTTTCTATGTCTTTCTCTTTTTCTATGTCTTTCTCTCTTTTTCTTCTCTCTTTATCTCTCTCTTTTTCTGTCTTTCACTCTCTATCTCTTTCTCTCTTTCTCTCTCTCTCACTCATCACTCTTCTCTGTCTGTCTGTCTGTCTCTCTCTATGTCTATATTTTTGTCTCGGTCTCTCTTCTTTTTCTCTCTCTCACTCATCACTCTTCTCTGTCTTTCTGTCTTTCTCTCTGTGTCTCTCGCTCATCTCTCTTTTCTCTATCTCTCCCTGTCTCTCTTCTCTTTATTTCTCTCGTTCGTCTCTCCATGTATCTCTATCGTTTATCTCTTTTCGCTCTTTTTCTCTCTCTCTTTGTATATCTCTTTTCACCCATTTTTTCGTCTTTCTCTCTCTATTCTCTTTCTCTATCTTACTCATCACTCTTCTCTCTCTGTCTGTCTCTATCTCTCTTTCTTCTGTGTCTCTCACTCATCTATCTCTTCTCTCATCTATTTTCTTTCTCTGTCTCTTTTGTTTAGCTTTCTTGTCTCTATCTCTCTTGTCTTTATCTCTCTCTCTCTCTCTCTATCTTTCTCTTTTTCTATGTCTTTCTTTCGATCATCTCTTTTCGTTCTCTTTCTCTCTCTCTTTGTCTATCTCTCACTCATCTCTTGTTTCTCTCTGTCTAGGTCTCTATCTATTTTCTCTCTATGTTTCTATCTCTGTCTATCTCTTTGTCTCTCTTTCACTCATCACTCTTCTCTCCCTCTCCTCTACCACAAAAGTTTGGTCGGAAAAAATTTAATTTCAGCGGCTAAAAAATATGTTAGTCGCGGTATAGATAGTTTTGGCGACTAAAATAATTTAGTTGCTGAATGAAAAATAAAAATTTATTTTTTACCTTTGACGACAAAAAAAAACTGATTTTTAGTAACAAAAAAAAATGGGCTACAAAAAAATATTTTTCATTGACCATAAAAAATTAATTTTATTTTGACAAAAAATATTGTTTATTAAAATATTACCCCTACTCCTACCAAAAAAAAAAAAAAATCGTAAAATAAAAATGAAACAAAATTTCCCCCCTTTTTCAGTACCCGCCCGCCCAAACTTCCCCCCTTTTTCCCTGTTTTCCCCCCCTTTTTCATTTCCTTTCAGGTTTGCACAGCCAAGGCTTCCGTCCCCTCCTCCCTTCTTCCACCGCTGTTATCAAAGAGAAACCCACCACCCACAGAGGCCCTCTAGGGTTAGGGTTTCTCTCTCTCTCTCTCTCTGAATCTAGTTGATCGGTGTTGTTTGTGGATCCAAAAATGTCAAACAAATCACCATCTGGTTATGGAACGTCACCCACCACCGCCACCAGCAGCAGACGGCCACCGCTTCTGCCGCCGCCACCACCACCACCGTTAACCTTCATCTCTCACGCCAAAGCTCAGACTCAATCCCTAATGGCCACGCACCGCCCATGGAAAGAGCTCTTCGACTTCTCCTCCTTCTCTCGATCCTACAGCTACGCCGGGTTATTCTTGTTGTGCTCAGTTTGGTTGTATCTTTACTTCTTGATTACTTGTTTGGTTCGAATCTCAGTAAGTTTGAGTTCAGTTGTGTGTTTTTTAAGTGATGTGGATGCTGGCTAATTGAAATGGGATAATTTGATTTTAGGATAATTGCAATGGGATAATGGGATAATTTGTGTGTTCGAATCTCAGACTTGTGGCATGTTTATGTATTGCAGTTTGATTTCAGTGATTGGTGCTTCATGATGATTTAGGTTCGAAGATGAAAAAATTGGTCTTTATAGCAGACTGATAGATTGGTGCTTTGCCTTGCTATTTTGCCCCTTTTGGTTCCTAGTTATAGTTATAAAACCTTTAGCCAGAGAAATGTCACAATTGGTTCTTAATCATCACTCTATGCTCTGTTTAATGATATCACTGACTGAATTGAATCAGTTAATGAAAACTAGTTTACATTTTTGTTTTATGTATTATGAAACTAGTATAAAAACTAGATGATAGATTATTCAATCTTTTGTCATTGTCAATCAATTTTATGTATTATGCTCTGTTTTATGATAATGAGAGTAATATTAAAAAATTATTGGTAAAAATAAAATCATGACATGGATTTTTGTTTTTTCTGCATACACATGATGGAGTATGACTTCACGCACCGATGAAAACGATGTCTGCTATCCGTTGTTCAACTCCTGAAGGTATTCTATTTTGATTTCTCACTCTCAGATTTTTTAATTTCTCACTCTCAGATTTTTTAATTTCTCACTTATTCTATTTTGATTTGATTTTATTTTTTATCCAGTGATGCTTTACCCTGTCAGCTTCCAGAAGAACGAAAAGTATACTTGCTCAAGAACCTTGCCGAATGCTCACCTTATGTTACACCACAGGATTCCCGCCAGCTTCTGCCATTCGTTGTTCAACTCCTGAAGGTATACTTGTAATGCATTGAAAATAATGTGTAACAGGTTATTTTAAGGAAGGAAAGATGTGGCAATACTTTCTTTTCTCATCCTTTTCCGCCTTCAGTTGTACTCTGATTTTTAGGGAGGATTGTTTTTTATCCTATTTCATCCTTCTTTTTTGGCACTTTCAAGAACCTCATATTTAGCTAGTTTTATAAGAAACACACCTTTGTACGGCTTGGCCTTACCAAGGATAGGACTGCACTTGCTGTTACCACTTTGGCCACAAAGCCAATGGTCTTCTTTCACCTTTTTAGTCAATATGATATAGGGTATGAACCAGGAGGTATCTCAATGTACACTCATTCCTGTTTATGAACAAATTGCGTATAGGAATTTATAATTTATAGGAGTTCTGGCCAATTAGATTTAACCCATTCATTAAATCAAATTGCCTTACAAGGAATAAATAACTGGCTTGGCACAAGTGAGTTTTTGTGGAATTGATTTGAGTTGATTCTTGCCGGCAATTTAATCCCAAAATTAGAGAAAATTGAAAGTCAATAGAGAAAATTGGAGAAGGAAGCAAGCATGGTTTAAGCCAGCAAGACGTGTGTACTAAAACACAAACAAAATACAAAAGATAAAAACAGAAATAGAAAAAAGTAAGTCAAATCTGTAAGAAAAGATTAGAAATAGAAAAAAGCTTTTGATTAGTGCTTTACATGGAACCTTTACTAACATTTTATCACAACGGTATTCTGTTTCACATTTCAGTCTTTTACTAATGTGGCTTGTGATTTGATTGTGGTAATTTGTGGTTGTTATTTTCATTGAGACAAGTTGCATGATATTGGGTATGCACTTGATATGAACTGTAACAAAAATCAATTAAAAGGTTTAGAAGAGAGATTGTACTGATGGTATGGTATTGGTGTACAACACTGTGCAAGGTGTTGTGGGTGTTTAGGGGGCTGCTAAACACTATTATTTCAGAATCCCCTTAGGGGCTAGTCACATGAAATTTGAAACTGCATTCCAGACCAGAGAGAAGGGGGGGAAAAAAAGAAAAAAAAAATGTACAAACTATATTATGAGTTGTGAATGACATGATGTGATATTTGGCTTTAGTCATCACTCTAATCAAATTAAGAAAGGATGGATCATGGAACAAAAAAATTGAGTTGGATGTTTAAATAATGTTTGATTGAATCATGTCCCTTTTTTGCTCATGAAAAGTACAAAGAAAAAAATTACATCAATGTTTTGCAGGATGTTGCTGTCAATTCCAAGCAAGAATATTCAGATGATTTGATATATTCCTTCAGAAAAGAGGTGTGTTTAACCAGTTGATGCATAATTCAGAAGTCTTATGTAATTGAAGTTGATAGAATTTGTTGCTACAATTGAAATATTTAAATCTGAATCTCCGTATAATTACCATGATGAGACATAGTGAATAGGAAGTGAACACACAACACAGAAGGATGTGGTACACAAAACATTAGCATGACTCAGCGGCCATCCTTGTTGTCTGCATGGTACTGGAATTCTAAGAATTCTTACATAACTGATTCTGCTTAAAGGAAGAAATGAAGATGTAACTCTGTTTTATGTAGATTTTGTTAGTATTTGATTTTGACTCTAAACAAAGTAGCCTTCATAAATGTGGAGGGATAGGATGTCCAGTCCTTTTTTTTGTTATTTTATTTTTATTTTTATGTGGCTGATTAGATCATTTGTGTTGAAAAATGATTTTACTAGCATTAATAATTATTCGGTGGTAATATATATGTTGACAGTAGAGTTTGTTTTTGTTTATGAAGGTATCTCTCATGAAAAGATTCAGACATCCAAATGTTCTACTTTTTATGGGTGCAGTAACTTCACCTCAGCGTCTTTGTATTGTTACAGAGTTCCTTCCACGGTTCATTCTCCACTTCCCTTTTGAGAACATATTATTCAAGCAATTTTTTTGTACGGAGGACATCTTTTTTGTATGATTTTGTGTATGTATGGAATTATTATTTTGGGATGGATTGTATTTGATTTGTATAGAATCTGATGTTAATTGATTAAATTTTTGTATTGTTGAAACGAAATAGAAATAGATATATGTATAATTATTGTTTAAATACAGGGTGCAAGTTGCACGAAATAAATACAGGTTGTGAAGAAATTAATTATAATAAAAAAAAAACACAAAATAAAGTTTTTGGCAATTAATAAATGTTTAGTAGCGAAAAAAAAAAAGAAGTGAATTTGTTAGTGACTAACCAATTGGTAGTCAAAAAGGAAATCAATATTTTTAGCGACTAAATATTTGGTAGCCATAAAGAACCCAAAGAGTTTTGGTGACTAAAAAGTTAGTAGCTAAAAAT
This sequence comes from Camellia granthamiana, assembly GCA_036172215.1. Taxonomy (NCBI): domain Eukaryota; kingdom Viridiplantae; phylum Streptophyta; class Magnoliopsida; order Ericales; family Theaceae; genus Camellia; species Camellia granthamiana. Next base: position 81,804,132 of record CM069916.1, read on the forward strand.
AAATGAAGACTTTCCGCTACCAAATAGTTAGTAGCCAAAAATAAAATAAAATGAAAAATAATTTTTTTGGCTACTAAATTATTTAGTCCCTAAATGTTACACATTTTGTGACTAAAACTTATCTACGACTAAAATTTTTAGTCGCTGAAAATCAAATTAATTTTATTCGAATACTTTTGGCGACTAAATATTTAGTCGCCAAAAGATACCCTTTGCCGACTAAGCAGGCTTTAGTAGCCAAATGTTCACTTTTGGCGACTAATATTTTAGTCGCCAAAAGTACCCTTTGCCGACTAAGCAGACTTTAGTAGCCAAATGTTCACTTTTGGCGACTAATATTTTAGTCGCCAAAAGATACCCTTTGCCGACTAAGCAGACTTTAGTAGCCAAAACGTTCACTTTCAGCGACCAAAATTAGTTTAGTCGCCAATACTATCGCCGACAGAGTATAGGCGACGACTTTGGCGACCAAAAAAAATAGTCGCTAATCACATTTGGCGACCAAAAATAGGGCTTTTGGCGACCAATATTTTAGTCGCCAAAAGTGTCGTTTCCTGTAGTGATAGAACAGTTCTGTGAACATCTCTTACTAGTTAAGGGTGCATTAAATCTTCTTAACCAACTCAATTATTGTAGAAAATTGAAAAGGCTATAAATATATCTTGCTAGAGACCAAACTATCATTTTCTTAATTACTTCTATTTTAACATTTTTATATACTTCTCAAAATTGAGTTTTTTTTTTTTTTATTATAAAAGTGAATGTTCTTTATTTTTAAATGATATTTTGTGACTTTTTTTAATTTTAAATTCCCTTTATTTTTAATCATAACTAAAATGAATCTATAAATTATAACAATATAAAAAATTTCATAAGATTAATCAACAAAAGAATATGAATTAAAAACAAATGTTGCAACATTCATTCAATATCAGTGGTGATATTGAAAAATATAATTTCTCTTATTTAATAAAGTATATCATGGATACTTGATAGATAATAAGTAATTAATGAAAACTAGTTAAATCCTAAACAATATTTATTTGAGTTTTGTAAATAGAGTTTTGGTGGTGCTACATGCACCAATTGGTATACCAATTAGTATACCAACATATATTAGGACATCAAAAATGCTAGAGGTCCCAAAAATTCTACCAAAAGTTTTACCAAATGTTTCACATGGGTGTGGGACCGGTGTGGGACCCACATGGGACCCACATTGTGTGAGTCCCACACCCATGTGAGACATTTGGTAAAACTTTTGGTAGAATATTTGGGATCTCTAGCATTACTGTTATGACATTATTATTAACCCCACTTATTATACAAATTATTCATAGAGTTTTGTTAACAAGTACTAAGAACACTTGTTAATGATACATTAATAAATATGGTTAACTAGTCCCACTATCATAGAAAAGAGGAAAGACAATAAATATGTTTTTATTAAAAGACTAGACTACATTTTTCTCTAATTCCTTCTATTTTAAAATTACACGCTTTTTGTAATATTTTTTAATCATAAAAGTAAATGTATTTTTTTTTTTTTTTGTGTAAATAACATTTGGTGGATTCAAAAAAATAAATAAATGCTCTCTATTTAAGAAAATGAATCTAAAAATTGAAAAAACAAATAACAAATATAATTTTTTATATTTGTTATAAAACTAAAGGCATATAAAAATTTTAAAAAATCACGAAAATATGTCCTTTATTTTTCTTACACCATATAATTTAATTATGATTGAAAATAAAAGGTATATTTAAAATTTTAAAAAATACACGAAATGTTATTTAAAAATAAATGTATTTACTTTTATGATTAAAAAAATTTTAAAACAAAAACTTTATTACAAAAAATATATAACTTTAAAATAGAAGGAATTAGAGAAAAGGATAGTTTAGTCTCTAACAAAAATGATAGTGAAAATGACTAATCATATTTAACACATACTCAACAAGTACCCTAAGAATACTTCTTAACAATAACAAGTACCTTTAGAACACCAATTAAGGTTGCATTAAATAAAACCAATCACTCCCACTAATATAGAATTTAGAAAAAGTAATCAATGTTATATAAAAAAGAATTTAATTGTTTTATAATAAGACCAAAATATTCTCTCTTGAGTCATTTTTTAAAAAAAAATATATTTTAGAACCATTTTTCAAAATTAGAAAGTTGAGTCAAAAACATTTTCATTAAAAACAAAAATAAATAAAATTCTATATAAAAAGTATAAAAATTAAATTATGTTTTTCCTTTTTTAAATGTTTTTCAAAAAAAATTAATAGACTTTTTGAAAAGCGAAAAAAATTAAAAACAGACTAAATTTTTTTTAAAAAAATACTAAAAACAAAAATAAACTTTCTCTTAAAAATATATGACCAAATCAAACACTTAATTCCATTTTAAAAGAAAGTGTAAATTTTTAAACATGATTTCAGAAAATCAATAATATTATTTTAAAATGTATACTGTTTTACGTCATTCATTGAAAAGGATATCGTAAATAAGTTACATTTTACAAGTTTAATCAAAAAAATTTGAAACTAAAAATGCAATAATAAGAAGTATTTTTTTTTTCAACCAAACATAAATAAAAATAATAAAAAAACCAAGAGAGCTAAAAAGTAAAATTTTCCAAGAACTTAACCTCTCTCAACCAGAATTCACATTTTCCAAACTTAGCATTCAATTTATAGGCTTTAAGCAACTCCAGTACCACTCGCAAGTATTCCTCGTGCTCCTCCTCAAAGGGTAAGTAAATCAAGATGTCGTCCACAAAGCGATCTAGGAACTCATGGAAAATCCGATTCATCAAATTCATAAACACAGCTGGTGCATTGGTTAGCCCAAAAGACTTCATTAAAAACTTGTAATGGCCATACCGCGTATGGAATTCCGTCTTCGGAATATCCTCCTCCCTTACTCTCAACTGGTGATAACCCAATCTCAGGTCTATCTTAGAGAAGCAACAAAACCCCTTCAATTGATCAAATAAATCATATATACAAGGCATTGGGTATTTGTTCTTAACAATTACCCAGTTCAATTTCCAGTAATCTATACAAAGCCACAACTCACCATTTTTCTTTTTGGCAAAAAGAGTCGGTGCTCCCCAAGACGAAGTACTAGGGCGGATAAAACCCTTATCTAGTAGCTCTTAGAGTTGAATCTTCAACTCACTCAACTCGGCAGGCGCAAATCTATACGGTGCCATGAAAATTGGTGTCGTACCAGGCACTAAATCAATAGAGAACTCGATCTCTCGATGAGGTGATAAAGTGGTAAGATCCTCCCGAAAAACATCCAGGTATTCACAAACTACCATTGGCAACTCAACTTGAACTTCATCACACTCACTACTGAAGAAGTTGGCAAGAAGGAAACTAAGCTCACTCCGCCCACGCGGATCATACGCCAATGATAAGACTCTATCAACCCGGTCCCCTAAGAAATAAAAGCAATCACTGCTCAGGGTACATACAATAACCCTCTGACGGTGGCAATCTATAACAGCCCGATAGGATGACAACCAGTCCATACCCAATATACCGTCAAAACTAGACATATCAATCAACACAAATGCAAAAAGAAGTCGTCGACTGGCCACCTCTATGTCACAACCCCGAAACCCCTGCTTCAAAACAATCTCACCACCAATAGGTGACTCTACACAGAGAGGAGATGTTAATTGAGCCAATTCTAACCCAAAACAAATGCAAATGTAGACGAGATAAATAAATGGGATGCACCCGTATCAATCAACACATTAGCAACTGAATTGTAAAACAAGAAGGTACCTCTCATTACTGAAGGCACTGATACTAAATTTGGCGCGGTAACAACATACATATGCCTGTAGGTCTATGCTCAACCTGCTCACCTCTCGGAGCATAAGCTTGATGCACTGACTAAGCCAAAAAGGCTCCCTGATTGGCCCTCGAGGCCTGTGCTGATTGTGCAGACTAGTGGCTTTGTGTCTGTCTCAAACCAAACGCATCAAGTGTGCCATCCAACTGAGGGAAAAATCTCTTCATGTGCCCTATAGCGATCCCGGGTTTACCCCTTGTTGTACAGTAATCCGGACATGTGTCCGTGGATGTTGGTAGTTGAGTATTGTCTTGTTTACATCCTTTCTTGCTTTGTATTTGAGTTATAGGATGTGTTGGGCAGGTTTGTTACAGGTTGATTGAGCTTAAGAACAAAGTCTAGTTGCCCAGATTTTGGCTGGTCCGCTCAAGCGGAGATGTTCACGCTCGAGCGGAGAGATTGTTGTTGCTTGTACGCTCGAGCGGGTATTGTGGCGCTCGAGCGGAGAATGCACCCATCCAGTATTTTGTGCACCTGCAAAACTTCTGCAAGTGTGGTTCCTACGCTCAAGCGGGTTTGGTGCGCTCGAGCTGGTTGCGCTCGAGCGGGGATTTTGCGCTCGAGCGGACAGTGTATTTTTGGTGAGAGTTCTGGGAGGGGGAGACCTGAGCTCGAGCGGACTGGTATCTACGCTCGAGCGGAAGAACTTTGTGTCTGTGTCTTGGCGCTCGAGCGGACAATGTTGCGCTCGAGCGGACCATGTTTTTGTGTCTTTACGCTCGAGCGGAGTGTCTTACGCTCGAGCGGACCTGTCGTATAACTGAGTGGGACTGGGCATTTTAAATCACTTTTTGACTTATCTTCTCTCTCTTACTTTACCCGAAACGCCATTTTCAGAGCTTCTCACTCAAAAACCTTACTTCTCTCTAAGATTTGATCTACCTAGGGCGATTTCCTACCCTAAGGCCTTTGTTAAAAAGATAGAGGGTGACTTGGGCTTCGTTTTAATCGGAACAAATTTGGTTTTGGAGCAAGTTGGGTGTTGGGCATCATCTCCTTTGGAACTCATCTCTTGAGGTAGGGATATCCTACTCCTCTTTATGAGTTTTGTCTTTAAATTTTAGCATTTTGATATGTTGGGGGTTGTTGTGTGATTTTGGGAAACCTTGGGCCATTGTGTAATTTTACAAAAGTTGGGGGTTTTCATCTATGATAAACCTAGAAGCATGTTTGGTATAGAAACATGGAATTAATGTTGAAACATTAAGGAAATTGGAACCTAAGGGTTGTGATGTTAATTCTGGAGAATGCCCTAATTACATTGATTGATTAATTTGGATAATTAATTGTGTTGATTTGTGATGTATATAATTGTTGTTTATATGCATTGTGTTGTGTTGGAGGAGATAGGGGATGTACTCCACGGTTTAGGGGAAGATAGGGGATGAACCTCTAAACCGGATGTTGTTGGGAGGAGATAGGGGATGAACTCCGTAGATAGAGCGGGTATGCCTATCTAAAAGTGTATTGACAGAGCGGATATGCTTGTCGTTGGAAGTATTGATATAACTGTTATGTTTATCTTTGATGAAGTGAAAAGTGTTGGCATGAGTGTTTGTCTCATGTGTGATGTTTGGCCAGGTTCTGAGCCAAGGTTATGAAATGGCAAGAAAAAGGGAAGAAATGGAAATGAAAGGAAATATAGACTTAAGTGTCTTGGAATTGTGTTATGTTATGAATGAATGTAAAAGTGTTGACCATCTATCAACTGTTAATCTTTTAGTCATTGTTCATAATTGGTTTAGTATATTTCTACTGGGCTGTGGCTCACCCTATATGGGAACATCATTTTCAGGTACAGGAAGCATGCCACCTCCAAGGACTTAGCTTGGAAGGCTAGTGGCGGACAGGCTTTTTGGTTGTCTTTCCTTTTGTTGTATTACATGTAAATTCAAGCCAAGGGCTTTATGTGTAAATGAGTTAGCACTCTACTTTTGTGTAACCAAGTGTTAACTTGGAAAGCTGTAAGCCCTTAGGGCATTTGCTTTTGTTATTAACATGTGATACTTCTTGTAATACAACTCTGGTGAATGAAAGGATGTGGACCTTTTATATATCATAGCATGTCCATATTGTTGGGATTAATGTTATTATTTTGAGGGCGTTACAACTTGGTATCAGAGCGTACCGGGTTCGAATACTTTGGGTACGTGGGAAGTGATTAGGATCACAATGGGTTTGTCTCGCTTAATAGAGACTTAAGTGTACTGTTATGCTTATGTGATAATATGCTTATGTGATTATTTGGGTATGGGATTTAATTTCTAGGATGTTGATTGGATCTTTGGGTTTCTGGGAGTCTTGTTGGAAAGGCACTTGATCAATGCTGTTTCTAACCGGTACTCTAGTAACGCCTTGGGACTATCATTATCCGGAAATGAAATTCGTAAGTGCTTATGTGTTTATGTGCTTACGTGGAATGAAATACAGTTGTCCATGCATTAGGACGTGAGTGTTTAGTTTTGGCACGTTTATGAATGTGCTAATGTTCTGTGTTACCTTTATTAGGATGTCAGGACGAGCAAGAGGTGGTAGGCGTGGTAGGCCTAGGAGGCAGGAGGTGCCATTACCGGAGGAGATTCCGGCAGTTCAGGAGGGGGTTGGTCAGGCCAATGTGGCCGAACCAGCGGGTCAGCAGGCCATGAGTGCCTTGGCCCAGGAGATAGCAGGGGCTCTGGGTATTCTTAGAGCAGGGAATCAGGCAGCTGAGGCAGGGCCTTCCTTCTTGAAGAGGGAGTTCTTCCGGTCTAACCCGGAGGAGTTTGTTGGGGATCCTAAGGAGCCACTGAAGGCAGACGAGTGGCTAGAACAGATGAGTAAAACGTTCGAGATGCTAGGCATTGAGGACGGAGCATTGAAAGTGACCTTGGCATCCTTCCAGCTGAAGGGAGATGCGGGTCAATGGTGGAAGTATGAGAAAGCTCGTGTTGGTGGTACTTGGGAGGCGTTTGTGAATGCTTTCCAGGAGAGGTTTTTATCTGCTGTGGCTAGAGAGAGGCTGAGGGATCAGTTTAGCCGGCTTAAGCAGGAGGATTTGTCTGTGGCCGAGTTTGAGGCTACATTTACTAGCTTGTCCAGGTTTGCACCTGAACTTGTGGCGACAGAGGAGCGCCGTTGCTACGAGTTTGAGCGGAAGTTGAGATGGGATCTCAAGTTGAAAGTTGGTGGACCCTACATTCGAGATTACAGGCATTTGGTGGATGCTGCAGCTCATATGGAGCTGATGATGCAGGAGGGAGAGGAGGAGAAACATGGAGGCTCCAAGAGGGGCCAAGAGGGACAGGGTGATGGTAGGAGGCAGAGGGGTTATAACCCTCAGCAGTCCCAGGGTGGTTTGGCTAGGTCGACTTTCCCAGTACCGAGTGCAGGCTCCGGGAGGGGCAGTCAGGGAGAGTTCACCTGTTTCAAGTGTGGCCAGCTGGGTCACAAAGCTTCTGTTTGCCCGCAGAAGGGCGGGGGTCAGAGAGCTGCTTCTTCGTCAGCTAGACCGCAGAGTCAGAGTTCGGGCAGGGGGCAGCCCTTGTCTTGTTTTCAGTGTGGACAGCCTGGGCACATGAAAAGGTTTTGCCCACGGTTGAGTGCCACGTCAGGAGCGTCTGGTTCTAGACAGACGCATGGATTTCAGCCAGCTCAGTCTGTGCAGGCCTCGAGGGCCAATCCGGGGGCTTCGTCGTCCCAGTCAGTGCAGCAATCCTATGCTCCGAGAGGCGAGCAGGTGGATCAGGGGCCTACAGGGCGCGTGTATGCTGTTACCACGCAGGATCTTGTACCGGCTCCATCAGTAGTGAGAGGTACCTTTCTGTTTTGCAATTCGGTTGCTAGTGTGTTGATTGATACGGGTGCGTCTCATTCTTTTGTATCTGCTGCATTTGCATCTGTGTTGGAATTGGAGTTAGCATTGTTAGCATCTCCTATTTGCGTAGTGTCACCTATTGGGGGTGAGTTGATTCTGAAACACGGGTGTAGAGGTTGTGATATAGAGGTTGATGATCATAAGCTTCCGTTTCCTTTTGTAGTCATGCCCATGAAGGGCTTTGATGTTATTTTGGTTATGGACTGGTTATCGTCATACCGAGCTGTTATTGACTGCTACCGCCAGAGGGTTACTTGTTGTACCGTGAGCGGGGAGTATTTCCATTTCTTGGGAGACCGGGTTGGTAGTATTGTACCACCGGGGTATGGTCCGCGAGGGCGGAATGAGCTTAGTGGTTTACTTGCTAGCTTTGAGAGTGGTGAGTGTGATGAGATTCAGATTGTGTTACCGAGAGTAGTTTGTGAGTACTCGGATGTTTTTCCCGAGGACCTTGTTGATTTGCCACCTCACCGAGAGATTGAGTTCTCTATCGATTTAGTGCCCGGCACGGCGCCGATTTCTATGGCACCTTACCGTTTTGCTCCAGCAGAGTTGGTTGAGTTGAAAGTTCAGCTCCAGGAATTGCTAGATAAGGGCTTTGTTCGCCCTAGTGTTTCACCGTGGGGAGCGCCGGCACTCTTTGCTAAGAAGAAAGATGGTGCCTTGAGATTGTGTATTGACTACCGGAAGTTGAATCGGGCTACGGTTAAGAATAAGTACCATATGCCCCGTATAGATGATTTGTTTGACCAGTTGAAGGGTTCCCGTTGTTTCTCTAAGATAGATTTGAGATCGGGTTACCACCAGTTGAGGGTCAGGGAGGAGGATATTCCGAAGACGGCATTCCGTACGCGGTATGGCCATTATGAGTTTCTGGTAATGCCATTTGGGCTTACCAACGCACCGGCAGTCTTTATGGACTTGATGAACCGGATCTTCCGGGAATTCTTGGATCGTTTTGTAGTCGTCTTCGTGGACTGGTGTGGGATCGGACCCCTCTGTCTCTTACTGTCCCCCTGAACATCCTGACTCCTCTTAGAGCCTCTCATCCACTCCTCCTCCATCTACATTAAGGTCTCAAGATGAGTCATCATCTCCACAAGGCGTCTATAATCCCTAATCATCAATCCGGTCACCTTGAACATGAGACCGGTCCTCAACATTTTCTCAAACTCTAAACAACGACGCTCCTCTGTCGCCACTAACCTTGGTGCAAATCTAGAGAGGCTAGTAAATGTAGCCTCAAACTCGGCCACTAGAGTATTCAACTGCACCAGTTTGGAGAACTGGTCTCTCAATTTCTCTTTAACTGTAGGAGATAGAAACTTATCCTAGAAGGCATTGACAAAAGCCTCCTAATTCACCCCAATGCGCCCACGCGTATACTTCCACCACTGACCTGTATCTCCCTGCAACTGGAAAGATGCCAAGGTTACTCTTAAGTGGTCGTCCTCGATGCCAAGAATCTCAAACATCTTCACTATCTGTTCTAGCCACTCATCTGCCTTCAGTGGCTGCTTGGGATCACCCACAAACTCATCTAGATTCGACCAAAAAAAACTCCCGCTTCAAGAAAGACAGTTTTGCCTCAACTACTTGGGTTTGGACTTGATTTTCAGCCCTGAGAATGTCTATAGACTCCCGCAATGCTCCGGCCATTTCGCGGACTAATGTGCCCATGGCCTGTTGACCAACTGGGTCGGCCACATTGGCCTGACCAACCCTTTCTTCCTGCGCTGGAATTTCATCCGGCAAAGGCACCTCATGCCTCCTAGGCCTACCATGCCTACCACCACCACGTCCACGTCCTGACATCCTAATGAAGGTAATAAAAGATATTAGCACATTTACAAATATGTCGAAGCTAACTCACTTGCGTCCTAATGCGGTGGACAACAGTAATTCACTCCACATAAGTGCGCAGTCACATAAACACATACGAATCGCATTCTCGAATAATGACCATCCCGTTGTATTACCAGAGTTTCAATTAGAAATTGCAGTGATCAAGTGCCTTTCTAATAGGACTCCTAGAAACCCGTAGACTTGATCAACATCCTAGAAATTAGGTTCCATACCGACATAATCCCATAAACATGTTATTACATAGCTTTGCAAACATATAAACATCTCTGTCAAACGAGATAAACTTATTGTGGTACTAACCACTTCCCATGTACCCAAAGTATTCAAACTCGATACGCTCTGAGATCAAGTTGTAATGTCTCCAAAATAATTACAATAATCTAACTCCAAACACCAGTACAAAGTGATATAGATACAATAAGAAGCTTCCATTAATTAGAAATAATGTACAAAAGGTGACACATGTGATATACATTCATAAATCGTTCATCATGAATCTACAACATGTGTTACAAGACGTAAATAAAGAATGAAAGCTAAATAGATATTCATATGCCCCAATGGCTTACATCTTTCCAAGACCATGCTTAGTACAAAAAAATGAGTCATAAGCTCAGTACAAATAAAGCCTTAGGCTTGAAAATAAGTAAATACAAAATAAACAAAAGTGAGCCTTCAGCTCCACAATCCTCCTAAGCTAAATCCTTGGTGGAGGCATATCACCAACACCTGAAAATAGTTTTTTCCAAGTAGGGTGAGCTAAAACCCAGTAGAAACAATCTAACATAATATATGAATCTTAACAAAGATATAAGTATAATGTGCATCTACAATGCCCCGTAAGAAAATCATTCATATTCGACAAGATCATGATATGCCAAGTTCTATATCTCAATCCATTTTATCTTAATTCATTTTAAGTCAATTCATTTCACCTCAACTCATTAGTCAAGTTGATTGTTATCTAGACAACCCAACTGAGGCTACAATTTAGTGCTTCTCTAATCAATACAACCATTACACAAACACTTCAATTTGTCATTTTATGAAAATTTCATCTGCCAGAATCGACACCCATCTATATGCGTGATTTTCGGGACTTTCACCCTAAACACACAGGCCAACTTAATTCAATGGAGTCAATCCCCTTTATTCTCCCAAACATGGAGTACATCACCTTTCTCCTCCCAAATATCATACATATACAATGTATTAAAACACGGTCATATTCAATGACAACAGTTAAGAGATTAGTTTCAATTCACCTAATCCTCATGCAATTTCTATAACAATCATAGTTATCCTCCACCGATAGCCCCAAATAAATATTTCTAAACAAATATACAATCTCCACGACAAATAAATTATCCAAATTTCCATAGGTGAGAGATAATACATATCCAACTCCACCATTGATATAAACGCTCATCTAATTTCGTATTTCCAATGTCAATTTCATTATTTATACCAAATAATTATTTTAAACATTTTAGGGCAAAACTCCATTCTCTCCCAAATCCAACCCATGTGTCAAAACTAACAAATTTAACACAATACATCTTCATATCTATACCCATAAACATTTTCAATAACTTCATTTGAAAACCCCTCTTTTGATTTTAAACTAAAACCCTAGGTTTGTCTAAAATTCTCCAAAACCCGACATTATTTACACAATCAACAAATAACTAAGTTAAAAATCATAGGAGAGTGTAGAAAGTCCCTACCTCAAGCTTAGAAGACCAAAGCAACAATGGAGGAACTTCAAAGATGCCGAAACCAAATCTTACTGGAACCAAAATGGAGCTCTTGAGATGCTCTACCTTTTTCTCAAACATACTAGGGTTGAGAAACCAACGGATCTAGGTGAAAATGTAGAGAAAATGTGAGTTTTAGAGCGAGAAGCTCAAGATTTAGGATTTTGAGATGTTTTAGAGAGAGAAAGGGATGAAAAAGTGATGTAAAATGTGGTTGTTATGAACTGATATACGCACAGTCCGCTTGAGCGTAAGAGTTGAAGCTCGAACGTCAGACATAATGAGTTATTCCGCTCGAGTGCAAGAAATGACGCTCAAGTGCAAAATGTACATTCCTAGTAGTTTTACAGACAACTGACCAACGCTCGAGCGCAAGAAAGGCCACTCGAGCTGAGCCCGCTCAGGTGTAGAAAGGACCGCTCGAGCGTAGAATACACCCTCCCAGTAGTTTTGCTGACCTGCAAAAGTACTGAAAGTTTGCAAAGCCTGTTCGAATGCAAGAAGTGCCGCTCGAGCGGAGGAGCAAAAATCTGGGCAACAAAAGTTTGGAAACTAAGCAACCAACCTGTCCCAAATGCAACCACAACAACCTAATAGCCAAATTTAAAGAAATACAAGGAAAGCAAGATATGATCCACAATATAAAACCATGAAACTCGAGTATGGGATACAACAAGAGTCAGGTCAAAACTGAAATCACTATAGAATTTGTGTTAGTTACGTGTTTTTGTGAGATGACTTACGTGAGTTGGTGAAAATTTATGTGATTATGTGATTTTCAAAACTTTTACGAGTTCACTTATAGGGAATTTTGTTAACTTATGCGTTTTTGTGAGATGATTTACATGAGTTTGTAAAAACTTACATGAGTTTGTAAAAATTTACTTGATTTTGTGATTTTCAAAACTTTTATGAGTTAACTTATGGAGAATTTGTGTTAACTTACATGTTTTTAAGACATGATTTACGTGAGTTCGTGAAAACTTACTTGATTTTGTGTTCTTCAAAAGTTTTATAAGATGACTTACTCAAATTTGTGTTAGTTATGCGTTTTTATGAAATTACTTATGTGAGTTCATGAAAACTTACATGATTTTGTGATTTTGAAAAATTTTATGAGTTCATTTATGAGAAATTTGTGTTAACTTACACGTTCACTTTACATGAGTTCATAAAAACTTGCGCGATTTTGTATGAGATAACTTGTGCGAATTTGTGTTAATTACGCGTTTTTGTGATATGACTTACGTGAGTTTGTGAAAATTTACATAATTTTGTATTTGCAAAAATTTTATGAGTTCACTTATGGGGAATTTGTATTAACTTACATATTTTTGTGAGATGATTTACGTGAGTTCGCGAAAATTTACGTGCCTTTTGTGACTTTCAAAACTTTTATGAGTTCACTTATAGAGAATTTGTGTTAACTTAAGCGTTTTTGTGAAATAATTTACGTAAGTTTGTAAAAACTTACGTGATTTTGTATTCTTCAAAGTTTTATAAGATGACTTAAACAAATTTTGTATTAGTTATGCTTTTGATGAAATCACTTACGTGACTTCATAAAAATATGTGCTTTTGTGATTTTGAAAACTTTTATGAGTTCACTTATGGGAAATTTGTGTTAATTTGTGCTTTCACTTACGTGAGTTTGTAAAAACTTGCATGATTTTGTATTATTCAAAACATTTATGAGATAACTTATGCGAATTTGTGTTAGTTATTCGTTTTTGTGAAATCACTTATATGAATTCATGAAAACTTATGTGATTTTGTAATTTTCAAAACTTTTATGAGTTCAATTACAGGAAATTTGAGTTAACTTATGCGTTTTCGTGAGATCACTTATGTGAATTCATAAAAATTCACATAATTTTGTGATTTTCAAAATGTGAAATAAGTTGCTTGAATTTGTGTTAAATTACATGTTTTTTTAAAATCACTTATGTGAGTTCGTGAGAACTTATATGATTTTTTGATTTGTAAAATTTTTATGAGTTTGCTTATGCAAAGTTGTATTAATTTGCCCGTTTTTGTAAGATGACTTACGTGAGTTCGTAAAAAAATCAAAAAACATGCATAGTAAAAGTATATATAAGTTGGACACAGGGGTCGAGGCAAGGGGGTCAAGACGACCCTGGCCCACTGCTAGCTGTTGCAAAATTGTATGAATATATGTATTATGTATATGAAACTTAGTTCAATTATACTTGGCTCCACTAATGTCATATATTTCTATTCATATACTTTTTAAATACATATGGCCGCTTATTTTCTTCCATTCATTTCAATTTCTCTCAATTTTGTTTTTCATTTCTCTCTTTTACTTAAGCAAAAATTATGGTACACACCCTTGTCATAAGAAAAGTTATGATATTTTATAGTATTAGTAGCAAACTATTATGATTATGATATAAAGGGGTGCACCATAAGAAGGACTTAGTTACGAATTATTGTTATTATGTCATTAACATTAAAATGTTACGAAGTGAGAAAAGTTATAAACCTGTGTAATTTTGTTACAAATCATTATTGTATAGTTATGAAAACACATAATGTATGCACCTTTTTGCATACAATTTTAAATTGTGTATAAAGTACAATCTGTAATTTATTACTCTTCAAGTATTAAATGAATTATGTGATATTGCAACTATTTCATAATTTTTTTAGTGGTGAGTCATTGAAATTCAAGTCCTTAGAACAAATTTACAGAGTGTTTTCATTATTTATTAGTTTATTTTTAATAATAATTTATTCATTTTAATAATTATTTAAACTATTTAAATTTTTCTTAACTTAACCGATTAAACTTGCCCAATATCTTGCTTTTGGCCCCCCAATCACCAAATCCTAACCCCGCCCCTTGCTGCACACCCAAAATAAATCCTAGATGGTATAAAAAATTTATAATATACAACTTACAAAAAGTGTGTTTCAATGCTTATAACTCAATAAATTTATTGCATGGGGAAGTACCAAAGACTCAAACAAAATTTAAGGGGTCTTTCTCACTTTTACACCTCTTTCTCTCCTTGTCTTCATTACGGTCTCTTTATCTCACTTTTACACCTCTTTCTCTCCTTGTCTTCATTATGGTCTCTTTATCTCTCACAATCTCTTCCTATTTCCCACTAATTGATGATGATTTGGTTGCTGAAAAGTTTTGAAAGTTCATTGTTTGTTACTTCTTTGTTTTTCAATTTTGATGTCAAAAATCTCACTTGATTGATGTTTTAGATTTTTTTTTTAAGGATCATTTTGTTTTGTTTTATTTTTTTTTATTCTGACAAAAAGGGAGCCGTTAATCGATCATGACCGAGCCATTTTTTCGGTTTAGTTCTGGTTCGGTTCTATAGGTGTGAGTTGCTCGATTTGGTTCTCAAAATTTCAAAACCAATCTGAACTGTATATATCTGTTGGCACCATAAATCTGCAATTTTTATTATTATTTATTAGTTATATAATTGCAGGACATGTGGCATCCTCCTACTCATTTAGAGGTTATGAGAAGTTATGAAATATGAAAAGATGATGGAGAATTAAATGGAGAACATGGAGCATGAATTGAAGGTTAAAGAAAGTTATGAAGACACGAAGGGATATGTGACATTGTGGGAATGAAGATGGAAAAGTAGGTAGTTTTAGGTAGTTATTGGGTAGTTGTTTCCTACAAATATTTGCCTATAAATAGTCATTCATGGCTACATTGTAAAGGATCCAAAATTCAAATCAAAGACAATTGATTTCAATATTTCTTGTCATTTTCCTTATCTTAGGAGTAGTTTAACATAGATTTATATTTCGAAGTATTTATTTTCAACATTTCCTTTTCGAAGCATTTTATGCACTTCCTTTTCGAAACATAGGAGTAGAGGTAAGTAATTATTACTTTGATTATTCACTCAATCGTCTTTCTCCGTCTCCCTCTTTCTTCTTTTAATTTTTCTTTTCTCTACACTTGGTAATTTTGAAGTCCTCTTCGTTGAGACAAAAGAATCGTCAACACAATCGCTTGATAATTGACTTAATTTGTAAGGATTTTTCAATCCTTGCTGGCACGCTCGCATTATGATATTTTCCTTCGTAAGAAAAATTAAGCCAACAATTTTTGGCACGCCCGGTGGGATTACCAAGTGTAAGAAATGACAAACGATTTGGATTTTGCCATTCGAACTTGTCAATATGAAATATATTGGTGTGAAAGAAAAATTTTGGATCTTCAAGAAAATATCCATTTTCTTGATAAAAAAAATTTCCAAGTTGTTTCTTCATTACCATATTATTTGGTAAAAGAAAAAATACACCACTTAATTGGAGTAACTCATCAACTTGATGTAGAAATTTGCCAATGGAGACATGAGTTATTAACCCTTTTTGTCAAGTTTTTAATGACTGAATTTTGTGGGGTTTTACAAAATGTTTTTAAGTCATTTGTGATTGAAATTAGTGAAAATATAATTTCATCAATGGCTCGGGGGGTCGAAAAACCCATTTTTAAAAAGCCAACTGATGAAAATAATTTTGATAAAAAGTATGTTGTTGAGCCAAGCATGGTTAAAAATGATGTTCCATGTAGAGCTGGGGGGGTTGAAAAAATCATTTTTAGAGAGTCAAACCATGGAAACAACATGTCTATGAAGGATTTTCATAAGCCATTAATGGCTAAAATGGAACAACCCATTAGGCCAAAAAATGATGAAACTCACATGGAGGGTTTTCACAAGCCGTTAGTGGCTAAAATAGAAAAACAGCCCCATTTGTCAATAAATGATGAAAGTTATTTGGCTAAAGAACATGTTCTCAACCCAAACATGGCTAAGAATGATGAACAATTTAATGTTCATGAATTTGAATTTTTTGAAATTGTTCAAAATGTCAAGTTGTTTGAATTTTTAAGGCCATCTTGTACTATGGTTCTTAGTGTTCAAAACCTACTTTGGATTTGTGGATCACTCCAAAATATAATTCTGATGATATGGCTAATAAAATTAACAAATTGTTCTTATGAATTTGAAGCACTAAGAACAGGGAATGACCATTTAAAATGCATGAACTTGGCTAGAAAAAGCCTATGCATTTAAATAAGTGGTTGAGAATGGCTTATCTTTTCAAATTGATGGCCACTTGTTTGTATGTACACAATCAAAGCATCGAAGATACATTCGAAGCATCAAGAGTTGTTTCGAAGGTTGATTACTTCACCTTCAAAGCTGTATAAAGCTTTGAAGATACATTCGAAGTATCAAGAGTTGTTTCAAAGGTTGATTACTTCACTTTCGAAACTGTATAAAGCTTCAAAGATACATTCGAAGCATCAAGCCTAACCTTGAAACTTCGAAGCTGTATAAAGCTTTGAAGATACATTCGAAGTATCAAGAGTTGTTTCGAAGGTTGATTACTTCACTTTCAAAACTGTATAAAGTTTCAAAAATACATTCGAAGCATCAAGCCTAACCTTGAAACTTCATTGTAAGTATCATCATCCTATATCAATGCTTCCAACCTTCGAGGGGTGATGTTGTTCCTTTAAAGCTGTGACGCAAGACCTTCGAATGATGAATTTGGTCTTTTATATCACCTTCGAAACTTGTTATTGGTCACCTAGTCATAATTTCATGCTCATTCGAAGCACTATATTGGTGGGTCATCTAGTCATAATTTCATGCTCATTTGAAGCACTTTATTGGTGTTGTTATATCATTCAAAGCACTTTGCTACTTAGGTCAGTCATGTGCTTGGTTCGGCCCTTCAAAAATTCAAGTAAACATCATTTTTAAAGACCGCGGGGGGTAATGTTGGCACCATAAATATGCAATTTTTATTATTATTTATTATTTATATAATTGCAGCACATGTGGCATCCTCCTACTCATTTGGAGGTTGTGAGAAGTTATGAAATATGAAAAGATGATGGAGAATTAAATGGAGAACATGGAGCATGAATTGGAGGTTAAAGGAAGTTATGAAGACATGGAGGGATACGTGGCATTGTGAGAATGAAGATGGAAAAGTGGGTAGTTTTAGGTAGTTATTGGGTAGTTATTTCCTACAAATATTTGCCTATAAATAGTCATTCATGGCTACATTGTAAAGGATCCAAAATTCAAATCAAAGACAATTAATTTCAATATTTCTTGTCATTTTCCTTATCTTAGGAGTAGTTTAACATAGATTTATATTTCGAAGTATTTATTTTCAGCATTTCCTTTTCGAAGCATTTTATGCACTTCATTTTCGAAGCATAGGAGTAGAGGTAAGTAATTATTACTTTGATTGCTCACTCAATCGTCTTTCTCTGTCTCCCTCTTTCTTCTTTTAATTTTTCTTTTCTCTACACTTGGCAATTTTGAAGTCCTCTTCGTTGAGGCAAAAGAACCGTCAACACAATCGCTTGATAATTGGCTTAATTTGTAAGGATTTTTCAATCCTTGCTGACACGCTCGCATTTATGATATTTTCCTTCGTAGGAAAAATTAAGCCAACAATATCCCTACTTAAAAGGATCTAAATTAAAAACCTAATCTCCACCACTTTCAGATCTGGCCACTGGCGTTGGCATCAGCATCATTATGGTAGCTCCATAGCCATCCCTTTCCACATCTGATCGCCACTCCCAGTCCCTTATCCACCTTTCGCACTCACCTTTAACCCCTCCCTCACCCTTCTTCGATTCTTTGTCAACCCCGAAACCCCCATTTTCTCCTCCGCTTCCTCCCTCATCTGCACCCTCCCTATCGCCACCATCATCCCCTCATTTTTATTCTTCTATTTCTCTGCCACCGTAACCCCATCCTTCGACGCGACACCTTTTCATCACGAATCCCCCATCCCGCGACAACAGAGGCAACCTAACAATAGTACAGGCCAGTTGGGGTGGATAAGGGTAAGATTGGAATTATTTGTAGAGGCTAGTTAGAGTGAGTGAGGGTAAGATTGGGCTTATTTGGGGTGTTCAAAGTGAATGCCAAATATAATTTCAAGAATAGCCATTCATTTTTTGTAATATAAATTTGATTCAACCAAATAGCTATCAATATCTAATCATCTTGATTTTTTGCATGAATGGTCTAGTCAATAAGTCCTAAAAAGTGAACGTCTTGAATCACCAAAGTCGGTCATAAAATGGACCTACCCAACCCAAATGCTCTCTCAAGTTGAGATGGTCAATATGAAAGAAGTCTAACCCATTACTCAAAGCAAAGGCTTCAATTGCTTATGCCAAGTGTCACATTTCTCTATCAAAATATAAAAAATAAAAAAGAATGAGAAATGAGTGGGACCTGAACTTAGGACCTTAACTCAAGGAACACTCTTACTACTTGAGTAATACACAATATGCAATGAATGTTTTTTTTTTTTTCCCTTATTTAAATTACTCATGCAACGTGTGTACCAACCACCAGTAATATATTTATGCCTAGGAAGGAGAAGGGAGGATATGGACCATGATTTTGGCTATGTTAGGATAATTTTAGATAAGTTGGCTATTTTTAATGATGTGATTTAGTTGCTTGTCTTCCATCTTTCGAAAATGTAGCCATTTTTAAGGACTATGGCTATTTTTAAAGATGTGGCTATTTAATGAACAAAACATTTGGAGTTTGTAATTTTTTAGATTTGGTCAGTAGATTACTTTAGCTATTTTTCAACACTTGGGGTCTTGTTCGGAAATTAATTATTTTAATTTTTTATAAAAAGACTTGTAAAAAAATAAAATGAATAATGATACAGCTTATAATAATTTTTAACTTTGTTTTTTATAGTAAAACTATCTTTTTGACAAGAGATGCATTGGTTCTGTTTCTAGAAGCCTAGAACGTATGTGACTCATTTTGAATCCGTGCACCTCACATCACATCACACACACACACACACACTCTCTCTCTCTCTCTCTCTCTCACACACACACACACACACACACACACACATATATACATTGGCTGGGTCATGCACACATATTTAGGCACCAACCCTTTTTTATATGTCTTTAATTATTTGTGGGCTGAGCCCTCAACGCTTGATAAACGCTCAAGCACTCGACCCTTGATAGGGGCTTGATTTGAGCTCGAGCGCCTAAAATGTTAGGAACAACCCTTGATATAGGCAGGCTGAATATGGATTGTAGCACCTGAAATAATGGAAGGGACTAGTGCTCAATAAATACTCAAGCAATGTCAGTGCAACTTAGCTCCATTTTATGACCATTTTTCCTTCAAAAACAACTTTAAAGATTAGATTTTATAATTTTATATTAGAATAAATGTTTATAGAAGTCTAAGATTTATTTTCTCTCTTTATAAATGCTTCCTAGTTTGTTTTCAATGTCCCGATTGTTGACAGAATTAAGAGAGATGTAACTAAGAAGTTGTATTAAGATTGAGTATATTTTACAATAAGATGAAGGCGCCTATAAATAGGCTAAGAATATCAAGGTGAAAATAGTAAGATCAAGTATATTTTACAATGAGATGAAGGACCCTCACTGCCACTCTTATACCATCCAATTTCGTTAAGCAGCCAAAATACTTCCCGTGCCACATTAGGATTCGAAAACACACTTGCACAAGACTTCACCCAAAGGGAATACATTCTAACTCCGAAGGAACATGTCCTACTACATCTCATTACAATACCAACACTTATAATTTACAATTACCGTTCCAATCCATTACAGATGAAACAAGTTCACTTATCTTATCATTACAAATGATCATAAACCTGTTACCACCCCCATTAAGTTTTCCCTTAATCAATTTCGTTATGCTTTCAATTTGAACAATGCATGATAACCACAATAGTAACCAAGGCTAATCAGGAGGCAACGAAGACATGATAAAACAAGTTCACAAAATAAGTGTATATTATATCACGAAGCTAAAATACATAAGAGATATGGCATAGAGGTGACAATCCACAATTAAGAACACTTTTACACATAATTTGATATACTTTATGCCAAAAACTATTAAAACACTTTTTTCTAGACTTTATAAAAAAATGTCGAACAAATAAGAAATCAAGTTATAATTACCATTATCTTTCTTTACATAATTATACTATCTAACCAACATATAATATCACATATATCATCATTTATAAATAGAGTAAAAGAATAATACAATATAGAACTAAAAGGGGAGAAAGAGAGGGTTTAAAGGAGTTCTTATGATGGTTATATTGTTAACGGGTTTTCGTTCAATTTTGGTTTATAATTCTAGCCATTGGATATGTCCATTCTAGCTCTATGATTATCTTGCTGAAATTTCATGTCGATTAGACATGATCTCACCGTTGTTCTTTTATTTGATGCTTTCAAATTTGTCAGTTATTGATCACACTATCTTGGACTCAAAATTTACAGAATCTGACCTCAAAAATAAATTCTAAACATCAAAAAACTTAAGAGCAGTCATTCCAAAATTCATCAAACTACCCAACTAACTCGGATGCACTAAAACGCACTATAGCAACATGAGCCGAGAAGCACTAGATAAAATCCAGCATCACCTTCTCCCCATCAGCAGCATGTACAACAGACCAGAAATTTCATATTCAAACCCACCATTTTTAGCCCTTGTATCTTCTTGTAAATCTGTTTCACGTCATTTAAACGTCATTGGATTCACATCACGGCCTAGTTTTTGTTCTACTCCTCATACTCCTCATTCTGTCTCTTTTTGCATGTCGTCGGAGCTCTGAAAGTTGACAAAAATAAGATTTTTTCCCTTCTGTTTTCGTCTTTTCTTTGAATCATCTTTTGGACTCCATAACTTTCTCGATTCTTAACAGTTTTATTCCATTCTTTTGCCAATCTCTTCAACTTGCTTTTACTTCGTCCTATATAATTTTGTTTTCTCACTTTTTCCTAAAATGGGTGGTTTTGACATGCCAAAAGTAGCCCGAAAACCAACTTCACACATTCAAAATAAACATCTCCAATTTTATTTGTTTCTCTTTCATCATCATCATTCTTCTTCTTCTTCACTTATACACATTGTGAAGGGTGGTTCTAGGTGGTAACAAAGTTAGACGACGATGGTGGTGGCGGCGACGGTGGTAGAAAGACTTGTAGTGGTGGAGATGATATTAATGGAGGTGAGATTGAGTGATGATGGTTGTTGATGGTGGTAATAAAACCTAGTTATGATGAAAAGTAGATGAGTTAAAGAATGTGGCTATGGAGGTTCGAAAATGGCTATGGAGGTTCGAAAGTGGTGATGATAAAGGTCACATTGGTGGTCAATTGGTGGTTCGGATGATGAAAGTTATGTTAAGTGGTGATGGTTCTTGAAGAAGAGGAAGAAAAAAAAGAGAAAGATAAAATTGGAAGAAGAGGGAGAGCGCTTTACAAGATGGAGATAAAGGGATGATGAGGATGAGATATGATATGATATGATATGATATGATATGTATATATATACATAGATGATTGATAGATAGATAAATACCTTGATAGATATAAGGAGAGGGTTTGACCAAACGGAAAAAAGATTGAGGGAGAGAATGACAGAGCACATGAAGGTGGGGCAACTAAGAAGTATGAGAGAGACCGCAAGGGACGTGGGGGCAAGTTGGGTTGGTTTTAATATAGAAAAGGCTATATATAAGTGTAAATTGGTCTGGAAAAATATATAGAAAAATATAATAAAAATATTAGAAGGCTCGAAAAATGAGGAGATTTACTAGAAATTCATTTTTCAAGTGTTTGTATTCTAATTAGTCCATAAGATATTCTTGTATTCCAATAAGTCCTATTATTTGATTATTTGATCTACCAAATCTTAATTCTTATATTTAAAGTATTTTATGGACATTTCTACCCTCACAAATATTTTTTGAATGGTTAGCAATTTTGTGATGTGAACATTCATAGTTTACAATGTGAATATTCACATTGACAGTTTGAACATTCACATTGACGGTGTAAATATTCACATTACAAAACATTCATACTGTAAATGTGAATATTATTAAGGGTATTTTAGTAACTATGTCAACTATAAGACTTATTAAAATATAAGAAAATAATGTACACTAAATAGGAAATAAGTAGGTGAAAAGAAATTTATGAAAAAATGTCCCTGGAAAATAATATTGACTAATAATATAAAGCTAAAAATATTTTTTGAATAAATTTCTCAGTATAAAAATATACTAGCTATTAAATTCAAGATAATGAGAATAATTATACCAAAAAAATGAAAAAATATATTAGTTTATATTACATAAAAATACGGGATTTTACAACATTAATTCTGTAATACAAATAGATAGTTACACCCAATGTTAATGTTCACACAGTCACGTAACATTGAGTATGTGTATAGTTCCATGGGGGAAAGTTATTTACCAGCATACATTTGTAATGTAAAAGTTTACATCAACATTTATTTGGGAGATAGACGATTTATAAGGTAGACGATTTAGGCTTTTAGAAATGTAAGAGATTTTCTCCAAGGAATAAGGTAGAGATTTTCTCCATAGAATGGAGGAGAGATTTTCTCTATGAAATAAGGAACAGTTGTTATTTTTGATTGTGCATTGGTTTCAAAATGAAAACATGTGCAAAAAGTTTGGAAGTGTTTTGGTCGTACTATCATAAACAGGATTTAATCGAATATTAAAAAATAAGATGGGTTAAATGAAACATAACACTTAGGAATATGACTTTCTGAAAAATGGCCCAATTTTTTACCATAAAATGACTTTAATCTACTATTTAATTTTTAACCTAATTTCTCATTTAATAACAATTTAAATTAAATTAAATTAATTTTTTGGATAAAAGATGACAATTAAGGTTAGAATTTGGTTAGAATTAAGATTTAACTTGAAAAATAAAATGAATATGAGGTTATTATTGACATTTGATTCAATATTTGACTTTGACTTGAGACTTTTGCATTACCCACTCTCAATTTGAGAGTGTTACACACCTTCCGTAATATTTAACAGAACAATTAATGATAACACTTTAGTTCAAAACCATAAGAGAATTCTCTACTTATATTTGAACCACAGGGGGATAAAGTGTTTCGAGGTGAAACCACAAGGTGGTAAAGTAAATTTTACCATTTAATAAATTAAAAATTATATATATATATATATACATTAAAAAAAGGGTGAAACACCAATAAATCTCCAAATATGATCTTGTAAACTGTTTAGTTCTCCCTTTTTTCTTATGAACCCAAAAGTCCCATTAAAGTGAAAATTACACAAAAGGGTAGTCACTTACATGTTTGAGTTTAATTTTTTAGGGATAAAAGTGGGTTCCTCTAAATGTAAAATCACATATTTGGACAATCTATACTATAGAAGTTTTGGATTTTCCCTCCTTGTGGAACAAATCCCACATTACAAACAAAAACGTAAAACTCTAATGTAACACTATAGCGATTCTGGTTTAGACTTGATCCGTTGATGTTTTGGATTTGAGTTTCATTTTCTTGTATAGCTGTTCTTGTCTTGTTTCCCTTTTTTCCTCTTTGAGTCTGGCTATTAGGATGTGTAGGTTGCGTTTGAAACAAGTTTGTAACTTGTTTTTCAAACTATTGCTGTCTAGAATTCTGCTTCTTCACTCGAGCGGTCTTTGTGAACTTTCAGTACTTTTGCAGATCTGTAGAGATACTGGGAATTGATATTTTTCGCTCGAGCGGTCTTTCTTATGCTCGAACGGTGTTAGCTCGAGCCACCTTTGTTGAGCTCAAGCAGTGGTCTTCAGTCTGCAAAATTTCTGGGAGTTTGTATTCTTCGCTCAAGCTGTAATTCCTACGCTCAAGCGGTCTCATGTTTTTGTGTCTGGAAACTCGAGTGACACTTCTTGTGCTCGAGCGATCTGTGCGTATATCAGTTCGTAAGGTCACTTTTCTGAGTCACTTTTCACCTGTCTCTCTCTTTAAACTTTTCAAAGCCCTAATTCTACTCTCTCTCTCTCTCTCTATCTAAAAGTCTACTTCTCTCCACAAATACACCTAGATCCGTTGAGTTCTTCACCTGTGTCACTTTGTTAAAAAAGGTAGAGCACGCCGTGGTTTTCCTTTTAATCTAAACGAAGTTAGGTTTGGGCATTGTTGGAGTTCCTCCACTCTTTCTTTCATCTTCTAAGCTTGAGGTAGGGATTTCTCCGCACTCTACTGTAATTTTCAACTTAGATATTTGCTATTTCTAAAATAACAATAAGATTTTGGGATTTTTAGACAAACTTAGGGTTTTGGGTTAAAAATCAAAATAGGGGTTTTCAAATGGATTCTTAGAAATGATTGTGATGTAGAAAATAAAGTTGAGTTATGATGAAATGGTTGATTTTGTTACTCAGGATTGATTTTAGAAGAAAAAGGGATTTTGCCTTAAATATCTCAAATGTTGATTTTATATAAATAATGAATTTGATGTTGGAAACGTGGAATTAGGTTGTTATTGATAAGGATGGTGGAGTTAGATATGTATTATCACTTACCTCTTGAAATTAGTGAAAGTTTATCTTTATTGAAAATTGCTTAGCTGTTTAGAAATATCTGTTTTGGGCAATCGGTGGAGGATAGCTATGATTATTGTAGAAGTGCATGAGAAGTAGGAGAATTGAAACATTGTTTCATTCATTTGCATTAAGCATTATTTCTTACCTATACATTGGAAATGTTTATCGTTTGGAAATTACGTATTGTCTCGTTGAAATAAGTTGGCCTGAGTATCCATGGTGAAAGTCCTAAAAACCGCGCGTATACATGGGTGCCAATCCCGTAGACAAAATTTCTATGAAATGGCAATAGTAGTGCCTGTATAACCTATGTTTATATGGGTGTCGGTTTACAGTTTCCCGCAGACTAAATTTCCGTGAAATGTTATATTTGTATTGAGATTCCCATAGTGTGATTTACTGCCTTGTTTTCTATTGTAAAAGAAATTATTTATGAATTATGATACTAACCTAGCATTACATAGTTTTTGGAAGGAGATATAAAATGTTTTGGCACAAGCATTGCATGTTCATGTCATCTTGTATC
This sequence comes from Camellia granthamiana, assembly GCA_036172215.1. Lineage (NCBI taxonomy): Eukaryota > Viridiplantae > Streptophyta > Magnoliopsida > Ericales > Theaceae > Camellia > Camellia granthamiana. Next base: position 81,829,494 of record CM069916.1, read on the forward strand.
GTTGTTAAGATTCATACACTGTTCTGGATTATTTCTACTAAGCTTTGGTGCACCCTATGTGGGAAAGACATTTTCAGGTGTTGATGATATGCCTCCATCAAGGCAATAGCTTTGGAGGACTTGGAGCAAGGGCTTTGTTTTGTTTGATTGTTGTATATGTTTTTGTAGATACCTTATTTTTTATCGCCCTAATGACTTGGGCACCACCGGTTGATCACCCAATGATGAATGTATACGCTTGTCAAATGCTTAATTTCCTCAGCAGAAAGCCTCGAATTTGAGCCTCAAAAACCTACAAACCTTGCACTATTTTTGGACCAAAATAGCAGTTTTTCAAGCCTGACCACCCAAGGGCTTGCAGACCCACTAGTGGTCGGCCGGCCACTTATTAGTGTACGGCCATCCCCTTTAGTGGCCTACTGGCCACTTAGGTCAAAAAACTAGATCTTTTTGCCAGCTGTGCCAACTGTCTCCACAGGTGCATGCACTGCACTAGCTGTGTCTGTATGGATATTTCCAAGATAGTCTCATATATTTCTATATATAGATGATTCCCTCTCATAAAATGGGGTTAGAAAAAATTGGAGAAGGAAAATTCCCAAAGATATCTCTCTCTCTCTCTCTCTCTCTACACCTCCTAAACCAAATTTCTAAGGTTCCTTGCTGAGGTTCTCAAGCTTGAATTTCAGCTCTTAAGGGTGTGGACTTGGTGGTTTATAACTAAAAGGGTTGTCCCTCTTTAAGAGGTATAATTCCAAGCTTCTTTCCCCTATTTATTTCCATCATTTATTACAGTTTTTGTGCTTTCTTTTTTTACCTGTTTTTATGGACTGAAGCCTGTGGTTTAAAGCCATTAAAGGTAGATTGGTTGACCACCCTTATTTGAACCTTGCTTCCTAGGCTTTTACCCTTGTGTTTCCCATCTCTTCATCAACTTTCTTTGAGCTTTTTACCACTGGATTTCAGAGGTTTTCAAAGGCTAAAACTGATGTTTTGAAGTTCCAAAAATGAAGAGGTTAGCCTCTTCTCCTTGTGCTTGTTTACTAGCTTAAATTCCTCAATATTGTAGCTAACTTTTCAAACTTTTCCATGTGAATTTTACTCCTATTTTTTACTGTTTTAGGTTGTTTATTTCATTTGTGCCTTGTATAGCATGCTTGTAGAGTAATGGTCTTCATAAGTTTGGTGTTTTAGGCCTTAGCCACCACCCTATTTGAGTTGATAGCATTATTTCATACTTTCCATACTTGTATTCACCTCTAATCACCTCTGTTATATCCTTCTTTCTTTGGCTTTTTTTTTTTCATTGCTTTAAGAGTTGTTTTAACCGATCGTTGTTGAAGCTTGAGATAGAGATCCTTGTGCTTAATGGCTTAATCCCTTTAAGGATTCATTACCAACAACATGACATCTTTCTCATGCCCAAAACAACCCTTTGTTTGAAACCTCTCTCCATTAGTGGACTTAATCTTCATTTTTGGACAAAATGAACAAATGAATGGAAAGGTAATTAAAAGATGTAATAAATTGGGGTTTAAAAAAGGTAACAAGATAATAACATTGTTTGGGGTTCAATCGGACGTTAATTGAACTCATGGAATCTTGAGTCATTTCATACTTGTTAGTGATGAAAATGGTTCAAGTTTCCAAGGTCAACCACTTCTCTTGATCAATTCCATGATAAGGAGAGGGTTTATGGGTCTTTAATTGCATTTATTGAGATTGTATCCCTTCGTCCTTGGGCCATCATGCAATGAATTTGCATCGATTGATAACTTGCGAATCAAGCCTTACCCTCTTTTGATCTGTCTGATGATAAGGAAAGGCAGGGTAGACAAACATCCCTTGAGAATGCTCTATTTGTTTTCTGTTGCAACAAGAGAAACCCAAAATTAGTGGTCGGTTAGCCACTTATACTGTACGGCCGTCCACCACTTCTGGCCGGCCGGCCACCTTTTTCAGCCAGGCAGTACCATTTTTCTCATAGAACACAGCAGTGGCTGAGGCGAAAATAGTGCAAGTTTCTAACCACAGAACAGAATCCTTTTGGCAGCAAAACAGAGGCATTCTCGGGGAAGAGAAAATCATTTGCATGCATAAGCCATTCCCTCATTTCTCGGGGCCCGTTAGCTTGTGGACTTGTAATATTTAATTACTTAGTTAGAATAGCTAGTTAACTTGGTGTTGTAATTAATTAATTAATTTTGGTATTGTAATTATTTAATTAGCTAGAATGGTTTGTCAAATTCGGTATTGTAATAATTAGTTAGCTAGCTTAATTCATTTATCTATTCAGACCCTCTTGGGTGAGGGCCAATTGTAATAATGTGTATGTCTTTCAACTCCACGTCTTTCTCCCTTTTATTTTGTAGCGATCTCGATTTTGACCCGTCTCTTGTGGTGTTCTGGGCTTGGGTTGGTATGGTTTTGAACAGTGTTACGTATCTTAGTTTCCCTTGTATTCCCCTTATTTTTGGTTATCGAGTTATAGTGGTGTGTTTGGAACAGGTAATGTCTCCAAACCTTTAGATGCGAATCCAACCCAAATTGTGCCTTGCAAAGTTGTATCGGAAGTTAATTCTTTCATGTTTTTCCACTTCACTGAGTATGTCAGGGGTCAAGCTGCCCGGTCAGCTCACGGGGGTCCAGGGGACAGCGCCCCTTGGCAGGTTCGAGAGCAGCGCCCCCGAAGCAAAAATGCAAAATGCATTCGAAGTTGCTTGAGCCGCACATGCGGAAAACAGGGGAGGACTTGTTTGGCTACTGCAATAAATGCAAGTACGAGAGAAGCACCGCACGTGCGATGGTAGGTGAGTCTGAAATTTTGGTCTTTTTTTCTCTTTAGGCTGAGTGTATCTCACTCTATTTGGACTCTCTCTCTCTCTAAAAACCCTTTCCTCTCCCTTCTCTCTACATTTTCCTACGCCAAATTGGATCAAAACCTTGATTTCTCAAGGTCCATTAGAGTTCTGCCATAGTTTCTTCATCAAAGTTAGTTAACTTCTCAATGGTTTCATTGTGTGCGGTGAAGATCGAGTTTCGACACCGTTGATTTTGGGGGTTTCATCTCATTTCTTTTTCAAAACTTGAGGCAGGGATTTTCTTAGAGTTATATATATTTTTGCAAGATCTAGATGATTTTCGAAATCATCCTTCGATAGCTTTGAAAATTGATTGTTGATTCAAGAAGTTAAGCGATTTTGAAAGTGAGTTTGTCTCTTGTTCTTTTAAAATGATCTTATGGGTTTTGATCTTCGTTGATTGAAGAAAAAATGATTTTGGAAAGTTTTCTTTCAAAAGATTTGAGTTGTACAGTTTTAGTGAAAAAACCTAGAAATTTGGGATTTTTAAAAGAGATTGAAAATCTATGAATGATATTGTTATATTTATTTTGTATGTCAAAATAAATGGATGTTTGGAAAATTTATTATTTATATTTATATAAATGATGAATTTCCTAGAATATGAGAATTGTTGTTCATTTTAGAAATTATTGTTCAAAACATTGAAATAGTCTTGAAATGACTAATTGTTGAGGATACTTGAGAAGTGCGAATTGTGTTATTCATTGGATAATGAATTGGAATAAAAACATTTATATTCATCTTGTGAAATTGGCATATCAATTCATTTGATTACATTAAACTTTAAAAGTTGATTTGAAAACTTGTATTGAGAAAAGAATGTTGAGAAACAAGTTTTCACGGAATCGTTTTGGGGTAAATACGTTGGTAAGTCTTGATAGGTGGCGTAGATGATATTGAATAAGTTGGCCTGAGAGTCTGGGGTGAAAGACTGAAAACCCACGCAGATAGGTGTCGAGCCTTCCGATTAATACCGGTAAAAATGACAATTTGGTAGTACTCGTATACCCTACTTGCAAACACCGACCTAGGGATTAGCAGAGTTGTATTTACCGTCTCTTGAATTAAATTGTTAAGTTTTGAACAATGAACATTTCATGGCATCATTGAGCATGATGGTTTTCAAAAGATGAAGATCTGATTTATTTGCAAAAAGACATAGCATGGCATGTGCATTCATCTCTTGAGACTTGAACAAAATGTATATACTTTGTTAAGGATTTCCTACTGGGCTTTATGCTCACCCTATGAGATTTTTGGCAGGAAAAGATGTAGTGATTCCGCCTAACTAAAGGCGAGGAAATATGTGTTGAGAGCACAAGGCTCTCATTTTGCTGTAACTCTGTTCGTAAACCAAGGGCTATATTTGTATGGGTTTGAATAACCATTTTGTGTAATCAGGCCTAAATCTTGGAAACTTGTAAAACCCTTGGGGTTATCTATTTGTTTATGTTATTTTGATTTAAAGTGAATGTATTATCGCCTGAAGACTATCTGTATCATGTAATGCAAGTGTAGGGATTTATTTTCAGATTTACTTTAAAGAACCATGGTTATCGTGTTATCATTTGGGTATAAAAATTGGGGTGTTACATATTTACCCGCTTATGATGGATAGTGTAGAGCTTCATGCTTTAATTAACATTTTCCATGTACAAAGTATCCATTTGTCTCGCATGCATAAGGTTCGGATCATCATTCTAATAGCATTGTAATTTATTACTTTCTTGAATACGTACGCCACTGCATGCTATCAAAGTGATTTACATGACATATTAGACAACCAAACCTATTAATTGCATTTTTGCATGTTTTGCACTAGTCATTTTGCATTATTAGGATCAGGCCTTTTTCCTAACTATTTTATTCCTTTTGACTTGCCTTGAAGTACTAGGTGAGCATTTCTTGCTTTAGCATATTGCATAAATGTGATTGTTGCAATGTCAAGCATGAATACCATGAGGCTAATTGCTTAAGTGATATACTTGTTTGAATGCCTTTGGATAAAGGCTAAATACTTAATGCATAATTTGGGATAAATTGATTAAATGTACATACAAACTCGCTTTTTCAAGTGATGTGTATTTGAAATAATTTTCAAACAAACATAAAATCAAAGTGTTTCAAATTTTACAAATTAGTCTATACTTGTGTGTAACACATAGTAATATTAACCTAATAACCAGAACAAGAGTATATAATGTAAATAAGAATCACATCATGATTAGTAGAGGCCGATCTTTGATCGGGCGAGTAGGGTGCTCAATTCATGACCTTCCCTTCTTGTACCTAAGTTCCCCGAGCTGAGACACTTTGGTGATGACGGACACGTGGCCTTTGGCGCGAGTCACGGGTTTCCTAGATTTTCCAAAAATATTTAGGTGGCGACTCTGTATCTGGCAAAGCAATCCATTTTTTGCATTTTGATTCAAAATTGATTTTCCAAAAGATTTGCCAGATTTGAACTCATTTGTGTTTATCTATTTCACATTGCACTTGTGAAATCATATTCAGAATCATGGGAGTCTGAACTGTAGAGCTATCGTATCCGAAAGAAGCACGAAAAGCCAGCTACAGTTTTGTACAAGCCAAGGGCCTTTAACTGTATTGGATATAAATCCACTCTGTTGTAACCAAGCATTGTCTTGGAAAGTTGTAAGCCTTTAAGGAATTTCTTATTTGCTTGATGTTTATTCTATTATGTAACATATGCTAAAGATTCAGGGATAGGCTTGTGAATATATATCTGCATATGTTACTCTTTTATAAACTTTCTTAGAAACTAATGAAAGATAATTACTTTATTACTGTTGTTATTTATTAATGTTATGGATGGGTTATTGTATTTATTTTCGGAGTGTTACAAACATTCCAATAACGTAACACTCCAATGTAACACACTAAAAAATTCATTGGTGTATTTTTCCTAAATGCAACATCGTAACACTAAAACAAAATTCCATATTGTACTTTTTTCAAACGTAACACTCCAATGTAATACCAAAAAAAAAAACTTTAATGTACTTTTTTCAAACTTAACAGTCCAATGTAATAAAATAAAGAAAAATGATTTGGTGCCCGAATGAGGCTCCCCCGAATGCCCCGAATTGGTGAAACGACGTCGTTTCACCAATTCAATTTTTTTTTTTTTCTTCTTCTTCCTCCCGTCTGAAACGGGTGAGGGTGAGGGTGAGGGAGAGGGAGAGGGAGAGAAAGAGAAAGAGAGGGAGAGAAAGAGAGAGAGGGGAAACAGAACCGTCGCCTCCGCCGCCGATCGCGTCGCCTCCGCCGATCGCCGCGCCTCCGCCTCCGTCGCCAATCTCCATGCCTCTGCCTCGCCTCCGCCCCCCGCCTCCGCCTCCAGTCCCATTTTTTAGGCCCCCTCCAGTCCTTCCTCCCCCTCCTCCTCCTCCTCCCCCCTCCCCCTTCTCCTCCTCCTCCTCCTCCTCCTCCTCCTTCCTCCACCGTCTTCTTCTTCCTTCTTCTGCTGAAAAAAAAAAAAAACATTAGGGGCATTCGGGAGAGCCCAGATTCGGGCTCCCAATCGGTTCTGTAAAATAAAAATAAAAAAACTCCTTAGCGTACTTTTTTCAAACATAACACTCAAAAAAAATCCTTAGCATACTTTTCTTAAATGTAACACTCCAATGTAATATCAAAAAAAAAAAAAAAAAGACTTCTTAGTGTACTTTTACCAAACATTAACACTCTAATCAATGTAATCCAAAACATAATATTCCAATGTAACATACTACAATGTAACACACATAAAAACACTAAAACCTCATTGGTATACTTTTTTCCAAACATAACAATCCAATCAATATAATCTCAAACAAAACACTTCAACGTAACATACTTCAATATAACACACAAAAACAGTAAAACTTCTTAGTGTACTTTTTCCAAACGTAACACTCACAATTTGAAATTATAGAGTTGCCCAAAATTTACTGAGAAATTTTTGTACTCCTTTTGAAATGGTTTGAAAAATCCCACATCCTCTTTTTGGGGTGTTACATTACAGTGTTATGTAGGGGTGAGCAGCGGATATACCGATCCGCCAAAACCGACCGAACCGAACCGATCCGCCACATTTTGGACGGATGCGTGATAACGAGCGGACGGTTGTGGATTGATTTTCTCCAATCCGCCAATTTGGCGGACGGATGGCGGATTTGAAATTTCTTTGGCCGCAACTGAACCGCCAAACCGCCAAATCGCGAGCACCCCTAGTAATTTATAAGACTTTGTATTTTCAATTTGTTTAAATATTATGCTTGTGTTTTCAATTAAAAAAGAGTTTAAATATTCTGTTGAAAAAAAGTTTTCAACTTGAATATATTTTTTGAATTGAAAAAAATAAACGTATTATTTATCTATATTTTTTGGTTTTTAAATCTAGCTCTAAAAATAATAAATAAAAAATATGATATATGCTGGTTGGTTTTTTGTTTTCAAAAACATATGTAGATGTAACAATACAAAAACATATAATCTCTACTACTGCTCTGTTCATGATTTTGATGGTTTGAATTGTTATTATATTTTAAGATCACAGATTGTAATACTTTATGTGGATGAATCATGCTGTAATTGTAATATGTGAATGAGGCATACAGTGATCGCGATATTCTAAAGTTTCAAACTTTATTTCTTTGGATAAGGCATACAGTGATTGTAATACTTTTTTAAGTCATTGACTGTAATACTTTCTTTTTCTCTTTTTTTTTTTTTTTTTTTTTTTTTTTTTTTTTTTTGAGGAAGTGCATAAGTTGAATTATGTTGAAAATTTATAAAATTTTAAACCGCCAAACCGACTCGTATCCACCCGCCAATCCGCTCAATCCACATCCGCCGGATTGGCGGACGGATGCGGATTGATTTTCTTCAATCCGCCAATCTGGCGGACAGATGGCGGATTGGAGGTTCGGTGGCCGCAACCGACCCGCGCCCACCCCTAGTGTTATGTTTGAAAAAAGTACACTAAGAAATTTTTTTGTGTGTTACATTAAAGTGTTACACTAAGGAATTTTTTTGGAGTGTTATATATGATAAAAGTACACTAAAGAATTCTTTTATATATTATATTAAAGTGTTACATTAAAGAATTTTTTTGAAGTGTCATATTAGAGTGTTATGTTTGAAAAAAATATACTAAGGAGTTTTTTTGTGTGCTACATAAGAGTATTAGACTAGTTTTTTTAGAATGGTATGCTTGAGAAAAGTACATTAAAGATTTTTTTTAGAGTGTTACGTTTGAATGTTACATTAGAGTGTTACAATTTAAAATTATACATTTGTTTAAAGCTTACTAAGGAGATTTTGTACTCATTTTGAAATATTTCAAGAATCTCACATCCTTGTGAAATGTTTGAAGAATCCAATATTTCAAGTCATTTTTATACTCCTTTTAAAATGTTTTCTAAATTAAAAAAAATTATATAAAAATTCATTTAAAATTTGATTCTCATAGATTGCGTACCTTACATTTCTATCTAACATAAAAAATAATAATAATAATAAAATAAAAATAAAAAAAGAGGAAACATAATAAAAATATGGGTATAACTGTAAATCTAATTTTCGAATAATATATTAAATCTATCTTTTCAAAATCAATGGGACTAATTGATTTATAAGAAAAATTTTAGAACTAAATGGATCATCATTACTCAAAATGAGATTTATAAGTAAATTTTCCTTAAAAAAAATATCAGTTGGTGGTTTCAAAATCTTATTACAAATACATGAAAAATTTTATGTTTTTAATTATTAGTATTTATAATTTTTATCACTTATTTGTAATTATTTTTCAAAATTATTCTAGAATTAAAAAAATTTTCAAAAAAATATATTAAAATAAAATAATTAAATCGCAATAAATTAAAACGAGACGGGATAACTAAATCTCACTCGTTTTTCATTTACAAGAAGCAAGTCGGGCAATGAAGATAAATTGTCGACCTTATTCAAGATCTAAACAAAGCTATTTTAAATATGAAAAGAACTACAAAAGGAAAAAAATGTGAAAATTTATTAAAAAAATGGAAAATCAATTTTAATTACATTAAGGTGGAAAGTTGGAAAATTTTGCAATTTTTTTTTATTTTTTTCTTTAAGGGGTACATTTTTGCCCTATTTTTTTTTTTTCTTCTTTTCTCTTCCCTTCTTTTTCCTTCATTCTTCTTCCTCACTCTTTCCTCACTTAGCAACACCTCACCACCTGTACTCCCTATCAACCATCACTACCGCCATACTTCCACAACCATTCTACCCCATTTTACCACCGTTACTTATTGCTGTATCCCTATCAACCCCACAACAACACCCACTAGCCCTTCCCATATCCAACAACCATTACAACTCACTCCTCTCATCTTCTCAGTCACCATCTTAGTCCCTCTCCTTACTTTTCCTAATGTCATAACTCATTCATTTCCTCTGTTGCGAACCCATCCCTATATATCTGTAACAACCCTCGTTACCGATTACTGATTAATCACTGACCACTGATTTATTACCGATTACTGTGAAATTGAGACTGCTTGTGACTGATAATTGAAGCAACTGAAATATTGAACAGACTGATTGAAAACTGGAACTGAAGTGACTGAGTGTGCCTATTGTATTGCATTTCCATCTGTTCGACTGTTTAATTATCTGTTCGTGTGTTTACGTTTAAACTGCTAATTAAAGGCCTTATCGGCGGCCGAATCAGAAATGGATTAATGTTTTATAATCATCATAATTAATGTGATTTTATGGCATATTTAATTGGAAAGTGATTAGGTATGATTAAAGTGATTAAATTAGATTAAAATGAGCTAATTAAAGAGTTTGACGTAATTACCGTTTTGCCATTGTTAGTGGGCCTTGTATTATATCATGTTTGAGCATTGATATACCTTAGGCAAACACTTTCCCTCAGCCATTTTATGTCTCTAAACCGACCAAGAAGAGAATCAGAGAGAGAAAGTGAGAGTTTGGCTTGTTCTTGAGTTTTGGCTAGGAAGCTTGAAGATTTGGAGTGTAGATTTCATAATTTAGCTTCCTCACCTTGTAATTGAAACTCTAGGTAAGGAATTCATCTTCTTATTGTTGACATTGAACAAGTTCTTGCATGATTCATGCTTCATTGTAGAACTAACTCATGATTTAGTTCAAATATGTGGGATTCTAGCATATATCATGCATGCATGCTTGAATTGATGAGTTTTGAGTGGATTCCATGGTCAAATGCCACATGCATGTTCATAATCATGTTTAAATCCATGTTTTCATCTTGTTTTTGAAAAGATTGAGCTCTTTGGAGCAAGAGTTGAAGCTTTGAAATGGTTTTAACCCATGCATGTCATGTTTGAAGATTGTTCTTGAAAATGGGTTTGAAAATGGCTTTAATTGACTCACCCTTGGGCTTTGAATTCTCAAATTGAGCTTTTAAACTTGTTGTATATTGATTTGAGATGTGTTTCCCAGAATTTGGGCCCAAGAGGTCGAGTATTGAGTGGTTGAATGCTTGGTTCGGACTTGGAAGACAAATCTGGAAATTCCAGAATTTGGCCTCCTCGCTCGAGCGAAGGATTCCTCGCTCGAGCGACCATCGTTTGTTCAGAGCTCCGCTCGAGCGAATAAATGGTGGCTCGAGCGTAAAATTTCAGCATCCAGTATTTTTACTGTTTCATCAGACCGCTCGAGCGAAGGATTTCTCGCTCGAGCGAAGACCTTGATTTTGGGATCTCGCTCGAGCGAAGGAAGGCTCGCTCGAGCGAGGACCTTATTTTCAGCAAATTTTGTAAAGTGCTTTCTAAGTGCACCTTTGCATCCTCATCCCATTCTAGGCATTCTTAGGCCTAGTTTAAGGCATCGTAATGAGGATATTGATGTAGAACACACCGAGGCAAATTAGGGATTAAACTATGATATCTCCCAACTGTATAGCTTAGTGTGTGTTCATCCTGTATACTGTGTAGGGTTGGCTTACCGAGGAGACGCTCTAGCTTACTGTAGCCCAGAACTCTGTGAGTAACAATTGTGTAAAGATATGTTCAAAATGGATATCTTTCGAATACTGAACCGAACTGTTTACTGAACTGCTCACTGAACTGTTTACTGAACTGTTTACTGAACTGGAATTATTTACTGAATGAATGTATGTCCTTTATTTCCGAACTGTACTGTGGCATCCTTAGCACCTACTGTTTACTGTTACTGTTACAGAGCTCTGTCGGTTCCCTTGTGGAACCATACTGTTTACTGAATGACTGGCCATCATTACTGTTGGGTCTGTTAAGACCCGGTCCTTTTGGACCTACTGTCTATAGGCTAATGGATGTACCACATATCACTGTTTTGACTGAATAACTGTTATGGCCTGAAATATGAGCCACATAACTGAATGACTGATTGACTGAAATGACCGAAAGACTGAAATACTGTTTAATGAACTGTTACATTACCGTAAGGACATTCATTCATAACCTCTTTACGCTTTATGTTATTCACTGGGCTTTAGCTCACTGCTCATATATATATGTAGGTGTCCAGGCACCAGACCGTTGCTAGAGGCGTCGAGGTATCTCCAGTTTTGTCAGGCCAACCACTGTGCCTCACTGCGAGGTTCCGAGTATAATCTAGCTTAAACCGTCTTTGGGGTGTCTTAGCTTCACCCAACTGTCATCGTACTGTATAGACTGTTACCGTACTGTATGGACTGATAACACTGTTCTGCACCGTTTACTGTAATGTTAATAGGGATTAGGTCCCTGTACTGAATGTTTGTAAATGTTATGCATACTGTTCTGTACTGAAAGTATAAATATATGAAAAAAATCTTTTTGCATACAGACTGTCACAGCTCATTGGACATTGTTTATTTACTGTATTGGCTTCCGCCATGCCCCTGTACTCTGTATTACTGTTCTACTGTTAAGCAGGCCTTCGGTAATCTCGGATTACTGGCCGGTTACGGTGCTAAACCCATAGGGGCGGGTTTGGGTCGTGACAATATCCACCTTCGTAATTAGATCTACAATTCTTCAACCCTTACTATTATGACCTCCTCTACCTTTCAAAATTCACTATGACTGGTTACATCGTTTCCTAGTCCCCACCATTGTGATTTCCTCTACCTTTGAAATTCCAATACAAAATGAGAGAGATAAAGATTGTGATGAGAAACAAGGAGATTGCGATAAGAGATAGAGTGTAAATGATTGAAGATATATGGTTTCTAAAAGGGATTAGGGGGTGTTGCGTTGGTATGAGAATGTGATGGGGTGTCGCTGTAGTGGTGGCAAGAAATAAGATGAGATGGAAGAATGGGTTAGGGCTAGTAGTAGTTAAGTTGGGTGGGAAAGAGATGGTCGGCAACTAAGGAAAGTGGAAGAGAGATGGTCGATGAGAGAGGAAGTTGAAAAGAAAAGAAGATTGACGAAGAAATATTAAGGACATTTTTGCCATTTCATAGTTGAATTCCACATTTTGTAATTTGGGAGCTTCTAAATGATCTCACATTTTGTCTTTGAACCCCCACATTTTCATACTATATATATATATATTTAGAATTTACCTCTTCATAAAATTTTATTTTACCCTCATCTCTAACCATGCCAGCTCTAACCTTATCCCTCCATGTCTCCCATATCTGATCATTACCCCTACTCATTTTCACTTTTGGTAGCCACGTCCATTCCCTTCCAATCATTTCTTTCTCTGTATGGCTTTTCTACTACTTTTAACATCTCATCACCTCCGCGATCCTCCTTCTGCAACCTTCTTCTATTGTGGCTAAAGATGTTGCACCGGAGATAGGAATGGACTGGGAGGGACTAACAAGAGGAGTTATGGTGGCACCAAAAAGTAAAGAGGGGCTAGGGTGGTGGCCAGAGCCAATGAAAGGCAAAGGGTGACCAAGGCTGGTAGTGGTAGGTGGAAGAATTTAAGAAATGATGAATAAATTTGGTATTAAATGAAGTGTACATCAAAGAATTTTTAAAGAATTTGAAATTTGCTAGTGAATCTAAAAAAATGGTGAAGAAAAATATAGATCCAAAGAAATTATGTGAAAGTTCCATGATAATTATTTATGGGCACTCACTCAGAGGTCTATCCTTGAGTTTTTTTTAGGTTAATAGATCTAAACTTAAATCTTTTTCGGCTAAAAGAACATTAATCTGAATAAAATTGACTCATCTATCTATCTATCCAAATGTCACATATTTGTACATGTGTCAACTATCTATCCAATATGACCTATCTGTCCACCTCATCGCCACTGGCTATTGTTGATCACTAGTGGCTTTCTAACTTTTTTTGACTAATTTTTAGGCAATTTGTTGACAACTTTTCAAAGTGTTTATCACAAAAAATAATAATAATAATTTAAATCATGAACCAAATAATATGGCTCCATTAATGTAAACTTTTCACCAATTAACCCATTATTTATCTTGCTAGTCTATTTTTTTTTCTTTTTTTTTTTATAATGTAATTTTCTGTTTAAAAATGGAGAAATTACCACTCATGACATATCTTAAAAAATTAGTACGCATTAATGAAAAGAATTATAATTTTGATTATTAATATTTATTAGTTTTTTGTAAAAAAAATTTGACACCACAATTTTCCTTTTAAAAATTACTAGGGAGCAAACTACCAGCAGTCTACAGTATGGACTATTAATCCATCAGACGGATTGGATAAGGAGATATTATAATCCATTAGACTATTAATCCTGAGATATGATGTGTATTCGATATTTATTTTCTTATAGGATTAGATATCTGAAAAAGACCACCCTATTGAATCCAATCTTTGATTGGAATATTATGAAAAATGATAAATACTCAATAGAATATTTTACCATTTTCAATTGTTTATTAAGTAATGGCAATACTAAATTTGTCTTTAATATTTTAATTATTTTTGGCTAAATTAAATAAAAATTTATCTTAGTTTTATTATTTAAAAATTAAATAAATTTATTTTTTTAATTAAATAAATAAAACATCAATAAAAATTTATGTATTTTAAAATAAATTTTTTTAAAAAAATAATAAATATTAAATAATGAAATTAAATAAAATGAATAAAATTTTAATAATGAAATTAAATAAACTATCAACAACAATTTAAAATAAAACATCTATAAAAATTTATTATATAAATAAACATCAATAAAAAATTAAATAAATTTATTTTATTTTATTTTTTAATTGATATTTTTATATTATATTATATTTTACTAAAGGGATATTGACCAATAAATCTCACATCTTGCACTTGGAGCCATTTTTTTTTTTTTTTTTTTGGTGATCTATTTAGTCATTTTGGAAGTGTAACGATTTATTTGTCATTATAATCTCCTTAATTGTTACTTTTTATTGGAATGTTACATTGAAGTGTTGCATTTTAAAAAATTACACTAAGAATTTTTTTGGAGTATTACATTTTTTTTTTTGGAGTGTTAAATAATTTTATTATTATTATTATTATTATTATTATTATTATTATTATTATTGATAAATTGCAGGACACGTGACACTCTCCTACTCATTTGGAAGTTATGAATCATTAAACACATGTGAAAAGATGATGGAGAATGTGAAGGATCGTATAGCATGAATTGGAGGTTAAAGGAAATTACGGAGACATAAAGATGAAGTAGAAGATCATGGAGTGTGAAATGTGAGAAATGGAAGAATGTGGTAGTTATTAGGTAGCTTTTTCCTACAAATGTTTTCCTATAAATATCCATTCATGGCTACATTGTAAAAGGATCCAAAACTCAAATCAAAGACAAATTGATTTCTATTTTTTCTTATCATTTATATTTCCTGTACTTTATTTTCAATACTTCCTTTTCGAAGCATAGGAGTAGAGGTAATTTTATGCACTTTCTTTTCAAAGCATAGGAGTAGAGATAATTAATTGTTACTTTGATTGTTCACTCGATCATCTTTTTCCGTCTCCCTCCTTCTTCTTTTAATTTTTTTTTCTCTACACTTGGCAATTTTGAAGTTCTCTTCATTGAGGCAAAAGAACCGTCAACACAATCTCTTGATAATTGGCTTGAATTTATTCTAAGAATTTTTCAATCCTTACTAGCACGTTCGCATTTATGGTATTTTCCTTCATAGGGAAAATAAGCCAACAATTTTTTGGCACGCCCAATGAGACGTCAAGTGTAAGAAGTGAAAAATTAATTGGATTCGTCCATTTCAAATAGTCTAGATGAAATCTTTTGGCCTAAACAAAAAATTTTAGATATTTAAGAAGATATTCAATTTCTTGATGAAACAAACGCCATCCATTACAATATTATTTGGTGGAAGAAAAAAGACACGATTTAATTGGAAACATTCATGAACTTGATATGGAAGTTCACCAATGGAATGATGAGTTGTCAACTCTCACTACCAAGTCTTTAACCGAGGCTTTAATGGTCGGAATTGGTGAATTTTTTCAGAATTCTTTCAGTGTTGAAAATGGCGAAAGGAAAGAGTTGATTTCATCAATGGCTCGGGAGGTTAAAAAACTCAATTTTGAAGAGCCAACTTATGAAAATAACATGGCTAAAAAGTATGTTGTTAAGCCAAACATGGTTAAAAACGATGTTCCATATAAGGCTGGAGGGGTTGAAAAACTCATTCTTAGAAAATCAAACCATGAAAATAACATGTCTATGAAAGATTTTCATCAACCATTAATGGCTAAAATGGAAGAACCAATTAGGCCAAGAAATGATGAAACTCACATAGAGGATTTTCATAAGCCATTAATGACTAAAATAAAAAAATAACCCCATTTATCAATAAATGATAAAAGTTATTTGGCCAAAGAACATGTTCTTAAACCAAATGTGATTAAAGATCATGATCAACCCACTGTTGATAGATTTAAAATATTTGACATTGTTGAAAATGTCAAAACATTTGAATTTCCAAGGCTATATTATGCCATGACTTTCGGTGTTCAAAATCTATTTTGGATTTGTGGACATCAAAATTTAATGTTGATGAAATGGCTAATAAAACAATCATCTTTAAGCATTGTTCCATAATTTTATCAACAAGCATCCTACCTACAAGATTTTATCATGTTCGCTTTGAAGGTATGTCAAAGCATTTCGAAGGGCCACAAATTTGGCTCAAAGGTGGGTCGAAGCTCCCACAAAAGCACTTCGAAAATCCATATTTGGTTTGAAGGTAATTCAAAACTCGAAAACACTTCGAAGTTCCATACATTTAGTTTGAAGGTAGCTCAAAGCTCCCTCAAAAACACTTCGAAGGTCCATATATTTGGTTAAAAGGTAATTCAAAACTCTGCAAAACACTTAAAAGTAGTGTAATTTGGAGAGTGTGTATGCTGTTTGTCACTTCGAAGCAATTCAAAGTAGTGCAATCAGAAGTGAAAATATATTGTTAAGGTCTAAAGAATCATGCTTCGAAGGTCTTGAAATTTCCATAGTCTCATGATGCATCGAAGGTCTCGACGTAAAGCATAGAAGGGCCAATTGTTACTAATGAGTCAAAGAAAATAACATTGGCATGTATTGTGACTAGATCAAATTGCTGATATTTTGCTACGAATTCACCATTTCAAACACATGCAAAGTAATCCAATTTAGAAACACATATTAAAATTCGAAGTATGTGAAATTATTTTAATTATGTTTTGAAGCTTTATAAACCTTCCAAGCAGGTAGCTATTATGCATTCAAAACTTTTAAAGCTTCTAAAATATGTCGTGATATAGCGATCCTGATTTAGACCCGACCCATTTATTACTTTGAATCTAAGAAACCATATTCGTGATGATCATTCTCTTTTCCTCGTGTTTGGTTTTGGCTTCAGGGGTCAACACCATCCTTGTTGGTGTCAACACTGCCTTCTTTTCTGTGCCTTGTTCTGCTCCAAGGGTTGACACCAACCTTAGAGGTGTCGACACCAGCGTGCTGTTACATTCCTAAATCGTTACTAAAATTTAGTGTTGACACCAGCCCTTGGTAGTGTCGACACTTGACTCTTCTTGTTATCCTCAAGGGTCAACACCAATCTGGGAAGGGTCGACCCTTGTCTATTGCAGAATTTGGGGTTTAGTTGCTGAAATTTAGTATCGACACCTTGAGTCCAAAGGTCGACACCTTACCTACTGCCAAACACAAGTGTCTCAGTTTTTTCTTCTTGAGGATCGACACCACTGTTGCAGGGGTTAACCCCTGTGACTCTTTTTTCAGATTTTGTTTGACTTGGGCCCCACTTTTTGGAGATTTTTGACTTGTTTTTTTCATTTAACCTTGGAGCTACTATTCTATTAATACCTAGTCACCATAAATAGACCCAAAGTCTCTTTCTCTCATTAGTTGTTTCTCTTTTCTATTCTATCACTCACCCGTAACTCTCTCTCTCTCAAAACTCACTTTTTCCACTTAAATTCTTAAATCTACTCACCTAGAGATGTCTTCTCACCTTGATCCTTTGAAATAACTTGTAGATAGTGTCAAGAGCTTTCTTTTGATCCGAGTAGCTTGTGATTTCGTTGACGTGGAGTTTCTCCGAATTCTTCTTTTCTACCTTCTAAGCTTGAGGTAGGGATTTTTCGCACCTCCTTATGGGTTTTAACTTAGTTATATGTTTTATAAACCTATCTTGTGAAAGAAGTGGACTTTTGAATAAATCTTGGGTTTTGGTTCTAGGTTAAAAGGAAGGGTTTTCAAATAGTTTCATGGAAATGATTGTGGGGTTGGGAATGAGGTGTGGAGATAACAAAATGGTTGGTTTTGAAATTTGGAAGTGATTTTGGAATAGGGGTTTTGCCCTAAATGTTGTTTTTGTATAAATAATGATATTGATGTTAGAAATATGGAATTTAATTGTTATAAATTAAGAAGGTGGAGTTGGGTATGGATTACTACTCACATCTCAAAATTTGGAAAGTTTATTTTTATAGAAATTATTTTATCTGTTTAGAGATATCTGTTTTGGGTTATTGGTAGAGGATAGTTATGATTGTTGTAGAAATTGTATGAGGACTAGGAGAATGAAAACTGTTTCTCATCCATTGTATCGAGCATTGTCATACATTTACATATTTGTAATAATTACGTTGTTTTGAGAAAATGGTGAATACTTGGTGAATCTGGGTAGAGGGTGTGGTTACTATGATAAGTTGGCCTGTGTGTCCTTGGTGAAAGACCAAAAATCCGCGCAAATAGGTGTCGAGCCTTCCGATTAATACCGGTAAAAATGACAAAAGAGTAATACTTGTATAGCCTGCTAGCAGACACATACCTAGAGATTCACAGAGTTGTATTCACAAACTGATTTTCTAATAAAATAAAGTGTTTCATGAATGGTAATATAAACTTGGCATGGCATGATTTGAAAGAGATATAAAAAAATTTGTCATGAGAATTGCATGCTCATTTTACCCTTATAACTTTGTTAAGATTTATATGTTGTGCTGGAATATTTCTACTGGGTTTTGGCTCACCCTATATGAAAACAACATTTCAGGTGTAGATGATATGCCTCCGCCAAGACAATAGCCTGGGAAGGACATGGAGCAAGAGTTTCATTATGTTTAATTGTGTATTTTTTTTATACAAGCCAAGGGCTTTTATATGTATTGGGATCTAAATCCATTTTGTTGTAACCAAATACTAACTTGGAAAGTTGTAAGCCTTTAGAGCATTCTCTTATTTGTTTATCTTTCGTTTTGTTTCCTCACCATGTAACACATGCTATAGATTCAGGGTTAGACTTATGAATGTATAGTTGCATGTGTTGCTCTTTTGTATAGGAAATTTGAATGAATGGAAGTTAATTATTTCATCTTGTGTCTCCTTTTAAATAAATATTGTGGATGGGTTGTTATATTTATTTCAGGGCATCACACGTAAGCACATTCGGAGCAAGGTTGTAGTTCCTTTTTAACAAAAAATTGAATCATATTGTATGATAAAAGAACATTCGATTGCGTGTCTCCCTTCGAATACATTAATTAATTGCCAAATATAGTCTAAATTGATGTACAACTCTTCATGCATTTGAGGTTTCTCATTCCGAAAAAGTTGCGAGAGGTAATGTTGGCACCATAAATAAATAATTTATTATCATTATTGATAAATTGCAGGACACGTGACACTTTCCAACTCATTTGGAGATTATGAAAAGTTATGAATCATTAAACACATGTGAAAAGATGATGGAGAATGTGGAGGATCATGGAGTATGAATTGAAGGTTAAAAGAAATTATAGAGACATAAAGATGAAGTGGAAGATCATGGAGTGTGAAGTGTAGGAAATGGAAGAATGTGGTAGTTATTAGGTAGTTTTTTCCTACAAATGTATACCTATAAATAGTCATTCATGACTACATTGTAAAAGGATTCAGAACTCAAATCAAAGACAATTGATTTCTATTTTTTCTTGTCATTTATATTTCCTGTACTTTATTTTCAATACTTCTTTTTTGAAGCATAAGAGTAGAGATAATTTTATGCATTTCCTTTTCAAAGCATAGAAGTAGAGGTAATTAATTGTTACTTCGATTGTTCACTCAATCACCCCAATTGTTCACTCAATCATCTTTCTCCGTCTTCTCCCTTCTTCTTTTTTAATTTTTCTTTTCTCTATACTTGGCAATTTTAAAATCCTTTTCATTGAGGCAAAATAACCGTCAATACAATCGCTTGATAATTGACTTAAATTTAATCTGTAAGGATTTTGTAATCCTTACTTACACACTCGCATTTATTGTATTTTTCTTCGTAGAAAAAATAAGCCAACAGTTATATTTGAGAAAAATATATTAAGAAATTTTTATTTTTTGGAGTGTAACATTAAGAAAAAATATACTAAAGAATTTTTTATTACACCTTTTAAATGTACCCAATGTCACATCATACCCCTTACATTAGAATACCTTTTGAAAATAATAAAACTTATGTGTTCATAAAATTAATGAATAAATAATAATACATATATATATATATATATATAAAAGACTTATGAGTATGCAAGATTATGAGACGGAACTTTCAGATAAATTTTCCTTTACTAAATGCAATATATGAAATCAAATACTTAGAGGATAAATGTGTTATTTTATAACTTAATCCCCATAGAATTGCAATTCCACTATTTCTATCTCACATCCCCCTAACATACAATAGTCCAACATATATGAAATTTATAGTCTAATAAAATTCATTCTCATTAGGCAACTACATATTTTAACTAAAAAATCAAAAAGTTATTATAAGTTATCACATCACTCTCTTTACTTTTATATACATCTTTTCATAAAAGGTCAAAAAAATACTAAAATAACTTATTCCCAAATGAGACTAAAGTCCCAGGATTTGGGTGGCTGCTGTGTAGTCAAATGAGCTCATTTTGGGGCTCATTTCGATAATCCGAACCGTTCACATTTAAGAATACATTAAGTAAAATATACATACAAAAAATCAAGTTAATCGGATATCGTTTATTCATTCATCCACTCACATTTGTATGTATAAAAATAAATAACAATTATCATTTAAAGTATTAAAATGAATACAAATGTTAGTGGATGAAAGGGTTAACGATATCCGATTAATTTGATTTTTTACAAGTATATTCTACTTGATGTATTCTAAAATGTGAACGATTCAAATTATCAAAATGGACACATTTAATTGTACAATAATAATTACTATACACCCGACAAAGTAATAACCCCAAGTCCAAAGCCTCAACCAAATAATTGACCCCATAATAAATTATAAATAAAATCCAAACCCGCCATTGCGGCCCATGCCTTCTATTTATGAAAATTGAATTTTCACTGACTTTTTTTTTTTCATTAATTACGAGTATATTTTCATTGACTTTTTTTTTCCATTAATTACGAGTATATAATGTGAGTGTTTGGGAAGTGAGTTTTTTTATAGATTTTTTTAGTTGTAAGATATTATTGGAGAAAAAAAAATTTATGTTTGGAAAGATAGTTAAATTTTTTTGTGGTTGGATGTGATGTTTGTGAGAGAAAAAGTGAAATAATTATAAATTTTGATATGATATTTTGTTTAAATTTATTTTTTTTAATTTTATAACCAATTTATCTTTTAACAAAAAAAAATTAAAAAAAATCCAACCCAAACACCCCAATATGACACAATTGAATTCAATTACTCAAAGCCCTCACTATTCCACGTTTCACAGCACGTTGTTTCCTAGATTTTTAACAAACTTTTATGGATTCAAAGACAAACAACACGACTTCCTAATTAGAACAATTTTAATGTTATTCTTTATTTTTGATTAGTTAAAGTATAAAAATGATATGTTTTTTTATTTTATTTAATTAATTTTTTTTTATTTATGTGCTTTAATGTTATTCTTTATTTTATATATTTATACACATAAATTAATATACATTCTGTTTGAAATGAGTGTTTGGACTAAAATAGATAGGATAAAAAGGTTTTGGGGAAGATAATTAAAAAGTATTTTTTGACTTTTTTGTGAGAGAAAGAATTGGGTTAAAAGCTGAAAAGTGACTTTTAAATTGCTTCTCAAAATAGCCCAAAATGTCACATCCAATTCCATAATTATTTTATTTTTTCTCTCACAAAATCAAAAAAACTAAAAATCTATTTCAAACAAGACATTTTAACCCTAGATTAAAATAGTTAAAAAGTCAATTAACATCCCAAATGAATCTATAAAGAATCTTTTAATACTCTCTAAATATAACTAACCTACAAAAATTTTGTTAAAATAACTATCATATTAATTACCTCATTAAAATAAATAAAATAAAATAATATAAAACGGGTTATAATAGCTAACAAATCTATTTGGAGATGCTCTTACGACACCGTTCCAACCACCCCCTGTCTCCTTTATATTCCCCCCAACCAACATTTACCCGATTACTATTCTCTCTCTCTCTCTCTCTCTCTCTTCCAAGTTCCACCTCTCTGAGTCCACGCTGCGCAGACCATGGCTAAACCTTTCCTCATCCTTTCTCTCTCTCTCCTCTTCCTCTTCCCTCTCTCCTCTTCAAACCCTAACCCTAACTCTAACTCATCGTCAAAGTCGCCACCGCTAACCGCCCACACGGAGCTCACCAACTACGGCTTCCCCGTTGGCCTCCTCCCCACCAACGTCATCGGCTACACCATCAACACCACCTCCGGCGACTTCGCCGTCCACCTCGGCGACAACTGCAAGATCACCCTCCCTCCTGACAACTACCTCGCCGCCTACTCCAAGCACATCCCCGGCAAGATCGTCACCGGCCGCATCGCCGACATCAACGGTATTAGGGTTAGGGCTTTCTTCCAATGGTGGCCCATCACCGGAATCAAATCCAGCGGCGATGATTTGGTCTTCGAGGTCGGTATGGTCTTCGCTAAGTACCCCTCCAACAACTTCGGCAAGAGTCCCGACTGCGAGGGCAAGCATGCTTCTTCTTGATCTCTCCACATGTTTTTCAGGTTCGGTTTTTCTAATCCCACTCTGTGTTTTTGATTTAGGGATTCAAGTAGTATATGTTGATTGATCTGAGAGTAGAGATGTGTTTTAGCCAAGGTTTTAAAAAGCGGCCGCAACCGTTACGTAACGCCATTACGTAACGGTTTTGGCGGTTACCGCCACCCGTTACGACCGCTTTTGCAGTGTAATTGAGATTTATAGGTGTGTCGGCCGTAGCGGTTGCCGTAGCGGTTGTAACGGTGCCGTAACAACCGTAACAGCCTGTTACGCACCGTTACGTAACGGTTCCAAACTGTTTCTTTCGAAAAAACACACAAAAAAAAGCTGAAAATGGGAGAAGAGGGATAGAGAGAAGAGGGAAGATAAAGAGAGAAAATGGAGGAGCAAGAGATAGAGAGAGAAGAGGGAAGATGAAGAATATGTTATTGATTTGTTGAAGCTGTAAGACCTATGCTATTCTATTCAGCTGCTATCACTCAACCATTTTGTTTGTGTGTGTCTATCTATATATTGTTTAAAAATAATAATAATAATAATAAGTGTGGTCATTATCTATTTGGCTTGGTTAAAATATGTATATATATATATATTTAGACTCTTATTTATTCTCTTACTTTTGTCATTGTTTATCTTATATATAATAGTTAGTGATTGATTTTTTGTATAATATAAAGTCATTAATTATTAAAATAAAATGTAAAAAACTCAATTTATAGTGATTTAAAAATATGAAATATATTGGATCATACTTAAAAATTTACAAAAATTGATCAATATTTATTTTTAACCCAATAAATATGATCATGGAAAAAAAATATGCGTATCGGTAAATTTTTTTCAAATTGTGCGAAAAATAAAAAAATTCACGATTCCGGTTATCGCAACCGTTACACTACGGCCTTTACACCCCGCAACCGCAACCGCACCACCGCCACCGTTACGGCGACTGCAACCGCTTTTCATAACCTTGGTTTTAGCTGTTCGTTTTTGTGAATTTGACATATTGTTGTTGCTTTCAATGAAAGTTTGGTAGCATTGACCAATCAAGTACTTTTAACTAGGTATGGAAGTAAATTGAGTTGAGTCTGTAACTTGAGAGTTGCATATTATTGATTATGACTTGGTGCTACTTTACTTCCATGGCTGGTCCATTTGTGTACGTGTGTCTATAATGTAGGCTTAATTTCCCTTTAAACTACTACCATTTTTTTCTGCTTGATCCTTAAACTATCAATTTCATGATTTTAGTTCCAAAAGTTTATAATTTCAGTTCATGTAATCCAATCGGTGATGATTGAACAAATCAGTAACCTGTTATTAGAAGCCTAATTTGATGTTCAAAATGATCAATTCAAAATTCGAACAATTTTAACAATAACAAACTATTTTGTGGGGTGTAGTTTGTTCAAAATAGTAACAAAAATGATTATTTGGTTGTATGGTTTATGTTGTTCAACTTTTGATTCAATCACCCTCTGCATTGCTGGAATCCTTAAGTTTGTTATTTTTATTGCATTTAAAAAGAAAATTATGGAAAGTAACGATCGATGAAACTGAGGGTTTTTATCTAGTGGACAGTCTGGATTAATAGGGGACACACAATGTTGCCGCTGACAATTTGGTGGAATTTGTAAATTATTGTTCCAAAGCGGTGTTTTTTATGGTTTCAGTGAATGTTTTACAATTTCTTTTTGTCTTTAAGCTTCAATTTAGGATGCGGAATTTGTTTTGTATTGGTGGAAAGAATTATTTAAGCTTGTTTACTTTGTGGTTTTTGTTTGATTTGTTTGTGGCTGTTATGCCCTTTCTTGTCATTTTTTTAAGAAACCGAAAGGCGTACGTACTTTAATTGTTTTCTTTTGTCTGGATGGAGTATGGCCTCCTATGAAGTACGGGTCTCTAAAAATGGTGCCGTGGAATTGGGTTTTGGGCTATTGGTGAAAAATAATTATAATTGTTGATTTTGTTACTCGGGATTGATTTTGGAAGAAAAAGAGATTTTGTCCTAAATGTCTCAAATGTTAATTTTATAAAAATAATGAATTTGATGTTGGAAACGTGGAATTGGGTTATTATTGATGAGGATGGTGGCGTTGGATAGGTATTATCACTCACCTCTTGAAATTATGAAAAGTTTATCTTTATTGAAAATTGTTTAGCTGTTTAGAAATATCAGTTTTGGACTATCGGTAGAGAATAGCTATAATTGTTGTAGAAGTACATGAAAATTAGGAGAATTGTAATCATTGTTTCATTCATTTGTATTGAGCATTATTTCATACCTATACATTGGAAATGTTTATTGTTTTGAAAAAATTGGTGAATCTGGGAAATACGTATTGTGTCATTGAAATAAGTTGGCTTGAGTGTCCGTGATGAAAGTCTTAAAAACTACGCGTATACATGGGTGCCGATCCCACAAACGAATTTTCTGTGAAATGGCAATAGTAGTACTGTATAGCCTACGTTTACATAGGTGTCGGTTTACGGTTTCTTACGGACGAAATTTTCGTGAAATGTTGTATTTGTATTAAAATTCTCATAGTGTGATTCACCGCCCTATTTTCTATTGTAAAAGAAATAATTTATGAATTATGATACTAACCTGGCATTACATGGTTTATGGAATGTTTTGGCATGAGCATTATGTTCATGTCACCTTGTATTTTTGTTAAGATTCATACACTGTATTAGATTATTTCTACCGAGTTTTGACTCACCTTATATGGAAAAAATATTTTCAGGTGCTGATGGTATGTCTCCGCCAAAGCAATTGCTTGGTAGGACTTGGAGTAAGGGTTTCGTTTTGTTTGATTGTTGTATATGTTTTGTACAAGCCAAGGGCCTTTAACTGTATTGGATATAAATCTATTTTTATTGTAACCAAGCATCGTCTTGAAAAGTTGTAAGCCTTTAAGGCATTTATTATTTGTTTGATGTTCATTCTATTATGTAACATATGTTATAGATTCAGAGATAGGCTTGTGAATGCATATCTGCATATGTTACTCTTTTTGTAAACTTATTACTTGGAAACTAATGAACGATAATTCCTTTATCGTTGTTGTTATTTATTAATGTTGTGGATGGGTTATTTTATTTATTTTCGGGGTGTTACAAATACTCTAATGTAACACACTAAAAAACTATTTGGTGTACTTTTCCTAAATGCAACAACGTAACACTAAAACAGAACTCCTTAATATACTTTTTCCAAACGTAACACTCCAATGTAATACTAAAAAAAAAACTTTTTAATGTACTTTTTTCAAACGTAATATTTCAATGTAATAAAATGAAATAACTCCTTAAGCCTCGTTTGGGAACAGGCTAATTTAGTAACTTTTTGGCTATTTGGCTAAAATATGAGCTAAAAAAAACTAGTACGTTTGGGATGACTTTTTGGCTTTTTACGAAAAGATGTGCAAAAAGTAGAGAGAAAAGAGAATCTTTGACTTTTTGGTATGGGTTGTTGACTTTTTGGCTAATTTAGTAACTTTTTGACTTTTTGACTAAAAAAGAGAGTTCCCAAACGAGGCCTTAGTGTATTTTTTTCAAACATAACACTTAAAAAAATTCTTAGTGTACTTTTCCTAAACGTAACACTCTAATGTAATAATACAACCAAATAAATAAATAACTTCTTAATGTATTTTTACCAAACGTAACACTCTAATCAATGTAATCCCAAATGTAACACTTCAATGTAACATACTACAATATACACCAACAAAAACACTAAAAACTCCTTAGTATATTTTGTTCAAACATAACAATCCAATCAATGTAATCTCAAACGTAACAATCCAATGTAACATATTTCAATATAACACACAAAAATAATAAAAACTTCTTAGTGTACTTTTTCAAACGTAAAACTCAAAGTTTGAAATTATAAATTTGTCCAAAATTTACTGAGAAATTTTTGTACTCCTTTTGGAATGGTTTGAAAAATCCCACATCCTTTTTTTGAAGTATTACATTGGAGTGTTATGTTTGAGAAAAGTACATTAAGAAATTTTTTGTGTGTTACATTAAAGTATTACACTAAGGAGTTTTTTTGGAATGTTATATATGGTAAAAGTACACTAAGAAATTTTTTTGTATGTTACATTAGAGTGTTATACTAAGGAATTTTTTTGAAATGTTATATAAGAGTGTTATGTTTGGAAAAAGTATACTGAGGAATTTTTTTGTGTGTTACATTAAAATATTAGACTAAAGAGTTTTTTTCCAATGGTATGTTTGAAAAAAGTACATTAAAGGTTTTTTTTAGAGTGTTATATTGGAGTGTTATGTTTAAGTGTTACATTAGATTGTTACATTTTGAAATTATACATTTGTTTAAAGCTTACCAAAGAGATTTTGTACTCATTTTGAAATGTTTGAAGAATCTCACATCCTTGTGACATGTTTGAAAAATTCTATATTTCAAGTCATTTTTAAACTCCTTTTAAAAAAATTTCTAAATAAAAAAAAAATCTTATATAAAAATTATTTCAAATTTGATTCTCATAGATTGTGTACCTAACTTTCTATCTAACATAAAAAATAAATAAAAAAGGAAACATAATAGAAATAAGTGTATAACTGTAAATCTAATTTTCAAATAATATATTAAATCTACATTTCCAAAATCAATAGGACTAATTGATTTATAAGAAAATTCTTAGGACTAAATGGATCATTATTCCTCAAAATGGGATTTATAAGTAATTTTCCTTAAAAAGAATATCAGTTGGTGGTTTCAAAATTTTATTACAAATATATGAAAAATTCTACATTTTTAATTATTAATATTTATAATTTTTATCACTTATTTGTAATTCTTTTCAAAATTATTCTAGAATTAAAAAAAATCAAAAAAATATATTGAACTAAAATAATTGAATCGCAATAAATTAAGGCCTGGTTTGGGGTGTTTCAAAAAAGTCAAAAAGTCAAAAAATTACAAAAAAAGCAAAAAAGTTATCACTATTCACAAATTAAAAATATTAAAAAATTAATATACATAATATTTTAATCAAACAAACTTTACATAATTTTCGGGGCAAAATTGACCCTTTATACTGTGTGAGAGGGAAAAAAAAAGGAATTACATATATAAAATTACTAAGTTGGACGGAAATGTTGGGCCCATGGGGCCCGCCACGGATCCCGTTTTGATAATTTGAACTGTTAATATGTAAAACTCGTCCAGAACTATATGCCTGTAAAAAAATCACGTTGATCGAAAATCGTTAACTACATGATCAAATTAGTTTTGTATAAAAAATAGATGGTGTTATAGTTAACAGTTGACAAGAAAAACTAACACGATCAGATAGCTATCGATATCCAATCAACGTGATTTCTTACAAATATATAATACTCGACGAGTTTTACACATTCAATGGTTCCGATTAGCAAAACGGGACCTGTGGTGAGCCCCCACGGGCTAAACAACAACGTCCAATTTAAGCCCGAGAAGTAGGCAATCATTTCTCATCTCATAACCAACCCACTAGCCTACCCAACATATACGGCCGAATCCACTAACGTCTCCTACACATTTATTTATACAATTTTTAATACACATTTTTTCGTAAAAAGTCAAAAAGTTAACCCAAACATCCATATTTTTTTCTTCAACTTTTTAGTCCAAAGAGATAAAAAGTGCACTTATTTAGGATATCCCAAACAACCCTTAAAACGAGACGGGATGTCTAAATCTCACTCGTTTGTCATTTACAAGAAGCAAGTCTGGAAATCAAGATAAATTCTCGGCCCTATTCAAGATCTAAACAAAGCTATTTTAAATTTGAAAAAACTACAAAAGGAAAAAAATGTGAAAATTTATTTAAAAAATGGCAAATCAATTTTAATTACATTAAGGTGGAAAGTTGGAAAAAATTGCAAAAATAGATTTTTTTTTTTTTTTTTTTTTTTTAAAGGGTACATTTTTGCCCCAATTTTTTTTCTTCTTTTCTCTTCCCTTCTTTTTCCTTCATTCAACATCTCACCGCTAGTACTCCCTATCAACCATCACTACCGCCATACTTCCACAACCATTCTACACCATTTTACCACCGTTACTTATTGCTACATTCCTATCAACCCCACGGCAACACCCACTAGCCCTTCCCACATCCCACAGCCACTACAACTCATTCCTCTCATCTTCTCAGTCACCATCTTAGTCCGCCCCCTTACTTTTCCTAATGTTATAACTCATTTATTTCCTCTGTTGCGAACCCATCCCTATCTATGCACCATCGTAATTAGATCTACAATTCTTCAACCCTTACTATTATGACCTCCTTTACCTTTCAAAATCCACTATGACCAGTTACATCGTTTCCTAGTCCCCACCATTGTGATTTCCCCTACCTTTGAAATTCCAATACAAAAGGAGAGAGAAAAAGATTGTGATGAGAAACAAAGAGATTGCGATAAGAGATGTGTGAATGATTGAAGATATATGGTTTCTAAAAGGGATTAGGGGGTGTTACGTTTGTATGAGAATATGATGGGGTGTCGCTGTAATGGTGGCAAGAAATAAGATGAGATGGAACAATGGGTTGGGGCTGGTAGTAGTTAAGTTGGGTGGGAGATGGGTGGTCGGCAACTAAGGAAAGTGGAAGAGAGATGGTCGATGAGAGAGGAAATTGAAAAGAAGAAAAGATTGACGAAGAAATATTAAGGACATTTTTGCCATTTCATAGTTGAATTCCACATTTTGTAATTTGGGAGCTTCTAAATGATCTCACATTTTTTTTTTGAACCCCCATATTTTCATAATATATATATATATATATATAAATATTTTAGAATCTTACCTTTTCATAAAATTTTATTTTGCCCTTATCTCTAACCATGCCAGCTCTAACCTTATCCCTCCATATCTCTCATATCCGATCATTACCCCTACCCATTTTCACCTTTGGTAGCCATTACCATTCCATTCCTATCATTTTTTTTTCTCCTTATGGCTTTTCTACTACTTTTAACCTCTCACTTCCTCCGTGATCCTCCTTCTGCAACCTTCTTTTATTGTGGCCTTTTCTTCATTCCTCTCTTTCTTTCATGTTTATTTTACCTATCATAATTTTTCTTTGTTTTTGAGGGTTAAGCTGGAGATGAGAAGGGATTAGAGGTTGCACTGGGGAATGAAAGAGGCTGGGGGTTGCGCTGAAGTTGAAAAGTGGCTAGAGATGTTGTGCCGAAGATAGGAAGAGACTGGGAGGGAGTAATGAGAGGAGTTATGGTGGCACCGGAAAGTAAAGAGGGGTTGGGGTGGTGGCCAAAGCTAAGAAAAGGCAAAGGGTGACCAAAGTTGGTGGTGATAGGTGGAAGAATTTGAGAAATGATGAATAATTTTGGTATTAAATGAAGTGTACTTCAAAGAATTTTGAAATAATTTGAAATTTGCTCGTGTGTCTAAAGAAATGGTGAAGAAAAATATAGATCCAAAGAAATTGTGTGAAGGTATTTAAAAGTTCCATGATAATTATTTATGGGCATTGAGTCAGAGATCTATTCCTGAGTTTTTACTCAATGTACTTTTTTCAAACGTAATAGTCCAATGTAATAAAATAAAATAACTCCTTAGTGTACTTTTTTCAAATATAACACTTAAAAAAATTCTTAATGTACTTTTCCTAAACGTAAAACTTCAATGTAATACAACCAAAAAAATATAAAAATAAATATAAAAAAACTCCTTAGTGTACTTTTACTAAACGTAAGACTCTAATCAATGTAATACTCCAATGTAACATACTATAATTTACACACACAAAAACATTAAAAAATCCTTAGTATACTTTTTCCAAACATAAATAATTCAATCAATGTAATCTCAAATATAACACTCTAATGTAACATACTTCAATATAACACACAAAAATAATAAAAATTTCTTAGTGTACTTTTTCTAAACGTAAAACTCAGAGTTTGAAATTATAAATTTGTTCGAAATTTACTAAGAAATTTTTGTACTCCTTTTGGAATGTTTTGAAAAATCCCACATCTTTTTTTTAGAGTATTACATTGGAGTGTTATGTTTGAGAAAAGTACACTAAGAAATTTTTTGTATATTACATTAAAGTATTATACTAAAAAGTTTTTTTGGAATATTATATATAGTAAAAGTACACTATATATGTAATTTTTTTTTTTGTATGTTACATTA
This sequence comes from Camellia granthamiana, assembly GCA_036172215.1. Lineage (NCBI taxonomy): Eukaryota > Viridiplantae > Streptophyta > Magnoliopsida > Ericales > Theaceae > Camellia > Camellia granthamiana. Next base: position 81,860,022 of record CM069916.1, read on the forward strand.
TAATGTTACACTAAAGAATTTTTTTGAAGTGTTAGATTAGAATGTTATGTTTGAAAAAAGTATACTAAGGAGAGCCTCCGTTTGGGAAGATCTTTTTTGGCTATTTTAGCCACAAAAGACAAAATAGGTTATTTTAGCCACAACAAACAAAACATCACATCCAACTCATAATCATTACACTCTTCTCTCACAAAAAAAGTCAAAAAAGCCAAAAGCCAAAAAGTCCTTCCCAAACCAAGCTTTTTAGCCCAAGCTAAAATAGCCAAAAAGGCCAAAAAGTCAAAAAGCCAACTCACTTCCCAAATGAAGTGTGTTACATTAGAGTATTAGACTAAAAAGTTTTTTTGCAATGGTATGTTTGAGAAAAGTACATTAAAGATTTTTTTTAGAGTGTTATGTTTAAGTGTTACATTAGATTGTTATATTTTGAAATTATACATTTGTTTAAAGCTTACGAAGAAGATTTTGTACTCATTTTGAAATATTTGAAGAATCTCATATCCTTGTAAAATATTTGAAAATTTCTATATTTCAAGTCATTTTTGTACTCTTTTTTAAAAAATTTCTAAATAAAAAAAAATCTTATATAAAAATTCATTTCAAATTTGATTCTCATAAATTGTATACCTTACCTTTCTATCTAACATTAAAAAAATAATAATAATAATAATAGAAATAAGTGTATAACTGTAAATCTAATTTTCGAATAATATATTAAATCTACCTTTCTAAAATCAATGGGACTAATTGATTTATAAGAAAATTCTTAGGACTAAATGAATCATCATTCCTCAAAATGGGATTTATAAATAAATTTTTCTTAAAAAAAAAAAATCAGTTGGTGGTTTCAAAATTTTATTACAAATACATGAAAAATTTTATGTTTTTAATTACTAATATTTATAAATTTTATCACTTATTTGTAATTATTTTTCAAAATTATTCTAGAATTAAAAAAATTTCAAAAAAATATATTGAAATAAAATAATTGAATCGCAATAAATTAAAACGAGATGGGATAACTAAATCTCACTCATTTGTCATTTACAAGAAGCTCATTCAAGATCTAAACAAAGCTATTTTAAATTTGAAAAAACTACACAAAAGGATTAAAATGTGAAAATTTATTAAAAAATGGAAAATCAATTTTAATTGCATTAAGGTGGAAAGTTGGAAAAATTTGCAAAAATAGAACTTTTTTTTTTTTTTTTGAGGGGTACATTTTTGTCCCATTTTTTTCCCTTCTTTTCTCTTACCTTCCTTTTCCTTCGATCTTCTTCCTCTCTCTTTCCTCACTTAGCAACACCTCACCACCAGTACTCCCTATCAACCATCACTACCACTATACTGCCACAAACATTCTACCCCATTTTACCACCGTTACTTATTGCTACATCCTTATCAACTCCACGGCAACCCCCACTAGCCCTTCCCACATCCCACAACCACTACAACTCGTTCCTCTCATCTTTTCAATCACTATCTTAGTCCCCCTCCTTACTGTTCCTAATGTTATAACTCATTCATTTCCTCTGTTGCGAACCTATCCCTATCTATCTACCATCGTAATTAGATCTACAATTCTTCAACCCTTACTATTATGGCCTCCTCTACCTTTCAAAATCCACTGTGACCAATTACAATGTTTCCTAGTCCCCACCATTGTGATTTCCTCTACCTTTGAAATTCCAATACAAAAGGAGAGAGGTAAAGATTGTGATGAGAAATAAGGAGATTGCGATAAGAGATAGAGTGTGAATGATTGAAGATATATGGTTTCTAAAAGGGATTAGGGGGTGTTGCGTTGGTATGAGAATGTGATGGGGTGTCGCTGTAGTGGTGGCAAAAAATAAGATAAGATGGAAGAATGGATTGGGGCTTGTGGTAGTTAAGTTGGATGGGAGAGGGGTGGTCGGCAGCTAAGGAAAGTAGAAAAGAGATGGTCGATAAGAGAGGAAGTTGAAAAGAAGGGAAGATTGACGAAGAAATATTAAGGACATTTTTGCCATTTCATAGTTGAATTCCCCATTTTGTAATGTGGGAGCTTCTAAATGATCTCACATTTTTGTCTTTGAACCCCCACATTTTCATAATATATATATATATATATATATTAGAATTTTACCTTTTCATAAAATTTTATTTTGCCCTTATCTTTAACCATGCCAGCTCTAACCTTATCCCTCCATGTCTCTCATATCCGGTCATTACCCCTACCCATTTTCACCTTTGGTAGCCACTTCCATTCCATTCCCATCATTTCTTTCTCCTTATGGCTTTTCTACTAATTTTAACCTCTCATCACCTCTGCGATCCTCTTTCTGCAACCTTCTTTTATTGTGGCATTTTCTTCCTTCCTTTCTTTCTTTCATGTTTATTTTACCTATCATAATTTTTCTTTGTTTTTGAGGGTTAAGCCGGAGATGAGAAGGGATTAGAGGTTGCACTGGGGAATGAAAGAGGCTGGGGGTTGCGCTAAAGTTGAAAAGTGGCTAGAGATGTTATGCCGAAGATAGGAAGAGACTGGGAGGGAGTAATGAGAGGAGTTATGGTGGCACCGGAAAGTAAAGAGGGGTTGGGGTGGTGGCCAAAGCTAAGAAAGGGCAAAGGGTGACCAAAGTTGGTGGTGATAGGTGGAAGAATTTGAGAAATGATGAATAATTTTGGTATTAAATGAAGTGTACTTCAAAGAATTTTGAAATAATTTGAAATTTGCTCGTGTGTCTAAAGAAATGGTGAAGAAAAATATAGATCCAAAGAAATTGCGTGAAGGTATTTAAAAGTTCCATGATAATTATTTATGGGCATTGAGTCAGAGGTCTATTCCTGAGTTTTTTCAAGTCAATAGATCTAAACTTAAATCTTTTTGGGCTAAAAGAACATTAATCTGTCCAAAGTTTACTCATCTATCTATCTATCCAAATGTCACTTATTTGTACATGTGTCACCTATCTATCCAATGTGACCTATCTGTCTATCTCACCGCCACTGGCTATTGTTGATCACTAGTGACTTTCTAGCTTTTTTGACAAATTTTTAGGCTCTTTTTTGATGACTTTTCATTGTGTTTATCACAAAAAATAATAATAATAATTTAAATCATGAACCAAATAACATATGGCTCCATTAATGTAAACTTTTCACCAATTAATCCATTATTTATCTTGCTAGTCTTTTTTTTTTTTTTTCCTTTTTTTTTATAATGTAATTTTTTGTTTAAAAATGGAGAAATTACCACTCATGACATATCTTAAAAAATTATTACACATTAATGAAAAAAAGTTATAATTTTAATTATTAATATTTATCAATTTTTTGTAAATTTGTTTTTACAACACTATTTGCCTTTTAAAAATTACCAGGGAGCAGACTACCAACAGTCTACACTACGGAACTATTAATCCATCAGATGGATATTAATCTTAGGATTTGATGTGCATTCGATATTTGTTTTTTCATGAGATTAGATATCTGAAAAAAATCATTCTATTGAATCTAATCTTTGATTGGAATATTATAAAAAATTATAAATACTCAATAGACTATTTTACTATTTTCAATTATTTATTAAGTAATAGCAACACTAAATCTGTCTTTAATATTATAATTTTTTGGCTAGATTAAATAAAAATTTATTTTAGTTTTATTTCTTAAAAATTAAATAAATTTATTTTTTAAATTAAATAAATAAAACATCAATAAAAATTTATGTAATTTTAAAATAAAATTTTTTAAAAAATTATTTTAAAAATAATAAATATTAAATAATGTAATTAAATAAAATGAATAAAAATTTAAAATAAAACATCTATAAAAATTTATTAAATAAATAAACATCAATAAAAAAATTTTAAAAAGTTATTTTATTTTATTTTTTAATTGATATTTTTATATTATATTATAATTTATTAAAGGGATATTGACTAATAAATCTCACATCTTGCACTTGGAGCCATATATATATATATATATATATTGTGATGTATTTAGTCATTTTGGAAGTTTAACAACTCATTTGTCATTATAATCTTCTTAATTGTTGTTTTTTGTTGAAATGTTACATTGGAGTGTTGCATTTTAGAAAAGTACACTAGATTTTTTTTAGAGTGTTGCATTTTTGTTTTTTGGAACGTTATGTTAGAAAAAAGTATAATAAGAAATTTTTATTTTTAGAGTGTAACATTAAGAAAAAAGTATACCAAGTAATTTTTTAGTAGACTTTTTAGATGTACCCAGTGTCACTAGGGGTGAGTAACGGATATTCCGATCTGCCCAAACCGACTGAACTAAATCGATCCGCCGCATTTTGGACGGATGTGTGATAACAAATGGACGGTTGCGGATTGATTTTTTTCAATCCGCCTAATTTCGGAGGAATGACGAATTTGAGATTTCTCTAACCGCAACTGAACTATCAACCCGTGAACACCCCTAATTATTTGTAAGACTTTGTGTATTCAATTTGTTTAAATATTTTGTTTGTGTTTGCAATTGAAAAAGAGTTTAGATATTCTGTTATGTTTTCAATTTGGAAATCCTTTTGTCAAATGGTAAAGGTTGATATTTGATATTTTTATGTGAAAAATATAAGGCTTAATTTTGTCATTTTTTAAAAATCAAATTAAATAGCTTTTGAATAAAAAAAAAAGTAATGAAATAGTTTTGATAATGCATGATTTTCTTATATGTATTTATTATTGTTATATCTTTTGGTTATGTTGAGTTAAATTATTGTCCCCAAAAAAAAATGTTGACAAGTTGTTTTATTATGTTCAAAATTTATAAAATTTTAAAATCGCCAAACTGATTCGTACCCATCTGTCTATCTGCCAATTCGCTCAATCCGCATCTTTCAATTCGGCAGACGAATGCAGATTAATTTTTTTCAATCCGCCTATTCGGCGGACGGATGGCGAATTAGAGATTCTCTGGTCACAATTGAATCGTCAATACTCTTAAATATCACGTCATGCCCACTACATTAGAATACCTTTTGAAAATAATAGGACTTATGTGTTCATAAAAAATAAAAAAAAGAAAAAGAAAAAAACAAGATTTATGAGTTTGCATGATTCTGAAACGAGACTTGAGGATAGATTTTGGCCAATGTTTTATTTTATAATTTAATCCCCATAGAGTTACAATTTCACAATTTCTATTTCACATCCCCCTAACGTACAGTAATCCAACATATATAAAAATTTATAGTCTAATAAAATTCCTTCTCATTTGGCAACTACATATTTTTGCTAAAAATTCATAAAGTTATATAAATTGTCACATTATTCTTTCTATTTTTTTTACATATTTTTTTATAAAAAAATTAAAAAATTGTCAAAATAATTTATTCTTAAATGAGGCTTAAGCCTCAACCAAATAAATTGACCCCATAATAAATTAGACATAAAATCCAAACCCACCATGAATATGTGAGTGTTTGGGAAGTAGGTTTTTATGTAGATTTTTTTAGTTGTAGGATATTATTGGATAAAAAAATTTTGGTGTTTGAGAAAATAGTTGAGTTTTTTTGTAGTTAGATGTGATGTTTGTGAAAGAAAAAGTGAAATGATTATGGAATTGGATGTGATATTTTATTTGGATTTATTTTTTTTTAATTTTGTAAAAACTTTATCTTTTAGTAAAAAAAATCAAAAAAAAAACCAAAACCAAAACTTGTCAAAAACCAGCAGCCCATGCCTTCTATTTACGAAAATTGAATTTTCATGATTTTTTTTTCATTAATTACGAGTATATAATATGACACAATTGAATTCAATTATTTAAAGTCCTCAATATTCCACGTTTCGCAGCACGTGGTTTCCTAGATTTTTAACAAACTTGTATGGATTCAAAGGCAAGCAACACGCGTTCCTAATCAGCGCAACTACAATGTCACTCTTTATTTTTTATTATTTAAAATATAAAAATAATATATTTTTTATTTTATTTAATTAATCTTTTATCTATGTACTACAAGGTTTTTTATTTATTTATTTATTTAATTAATCTTTTATCTATGTACTACAAGGTTATTTTTTATTTTATATATCTAAACGTATAAACTAATATAAAAAAAAACTTTTTAATGCTCTTTAAGTATAATTAATCTATACAAATTTTATTAGAATAATTATCATAATAACTAGCTCAATGAATAAAATAATATAAAAGTAGTTATAAATTATAATAATTCATAAGTCTCTTCTTGGAGATGCCCTTACGACGCCGTTCCTACCACCACATGTTTCCTTCATATTCCCCCCAACCAACATTTACCCGATTCCTATTCTCTTTCTCTCTCTCTCTCTCTCTCTCTCTCTTCCAAGTGCCACCTCTCTGAGTCCACGTTGCGCAGACCATGGCCAAACCTTTCCTCATCCTTTCTCTCTCTCTCCTCTTCCTCTTCCTCTTCCCTCTCTCCTCTTCAAACCCTGACTCTAACTCTAACTCATCGTCAAAGTCGCCACCGCTAACCGCCCACGCGGAGCTCAGCAACTACGGCTTCCCCGTCGGCCTCCTCCCCACCAACGTCCTCGGCTACACCATCAACACCACCTCCGGCGACTTCGCCGTCCACCTCGGCGACAACTGCAAGATCACCCTCCCTCCTGACAACTACCTCGCCACCTACTCCAAGCACATCACGGGCAAGATCGTTGCCGGCCGCATCGCCGACATCAACGGTATTAGGGTTAGGGCTTTCTTCCAGTGGTGGTCCATCACCGGAATCAAATCCAGCGGCGATGATTTGGTCTTCGAGGTCGGTGTGGTCTCCGCTAAGTATCCCTCCAACAACTTCGGCGAGAGTCCCGACTGCGAGGGCAAGCGTGCTTCTTCTTGACCTCTCCACATGTTTTTCAGGTTCGGTTTTTCTAATCCCGTTATTTGTTTTTGATTTAGGGATTTATGTTGTATATGTTGATTGATCTGAGAGTAGAGATGTGTTTTAGCTGTTCATTTCTGTGAATTTGAGATGAGGATTAAAGTGTTGTTGCTTTCAGAGAAAGTTTGGTTGCATTGACCAATCAAGTACTTTTAACTGGGTCTGGAAATAACTTGAGTTGAGTCTGTAACTTGAATTGCATATTATTGATTATGACTTTGTGCTACATTACTTTCCATGGCTGGTGCATTCAGGACGGATCGAGGATTCAAACTTTGGGGGAAAAAATACACGTAACTCCTTATTCTAACTCTATCGAAAAAAATTATTATAAAAGTTTTAAATTTTGATTTATACAGGCACAAAGAATTGAATAATATTACTGTTATTCTAACATTCCTTGTCAATATAATTGAGAACTAAAATATAATCGGACGTATAATCACCACTTTTTGTAGTATATATAAAAACATATATGATAGACTCATTGTCAAAACCTTAAGTACTATATTTCTCCAATCAAATAACTTGTTACAAAATCATCTTATATCCTATAATGCAATTTAGTTTTGAAAATTTTCATAGTTGAAAATGTATGTTTTAAGAAGTGATAATTCGTTCCAATAAACGGTATTTAATTTTATGAACTCAATTTTAAGAATGACATGTACTTTAACTGGGTCTGGAAGTAAATTGAGTCTGTAACTTGAGAGTTGCATGTTATTGATTATGACTTTGTGCTACATTACTTCCATGGCTGGTCCATTTGCGTATGTGTGTCTATAATGTAGGCTTAATTTCCCTTTAAACTACCACCATTTTTTTCTGCTTGATCCTTAAACTATCAATTTCATGATTTTAGTTCCAAAAGTTTATAATTTCAGTTCATGTAATCCAATCGGTGATGATTGAATAAATCAGTAACCTGTTATTAGAAGCCTAATTTGATGTTCAAAATGATCAATTCAAAATTTGAACAATTTTAACAATATCAAACTATTTTGTGGGGTGTAGTTTGGTCAAAATAGTAACAAAAATGAGTGTTTGGTTGTATGGTTTATGTTGTTCAAGTTTTGATTCAATCACCCTCTGCATTGCTGGAATCCTTAAGTTTGTTATTTTATTGCATTTAAAAAGAAAATTGTGGAAAGTAACGATCGATGAAACTGAGGTTTTTTAGCTAGTGGACAGTCTGGATTAATAGGACACACACAATGTTGCCACTGACAATTTGGTGGTATTTGTAAATTATTGTTCCAAAGCTGTGCTTTTTATGGTTTCAGTCAATGTTTTACCATTTCTTTTTGTCTTTAAGCTTCAATTTAGGATGCGAAATTTGTTTTGTATTGGTGGAAAGAATTATTTAAGCTTGTTTACTTTGTGGTTTTTGTTTGATTTGTTTATGGCTGTTATGCCCTTTCTTGTCATTTTTTTAAGGAACCAAAAGGCATAGGCACTTTAATTGTGATGGGTTTGTTTTCTTTTGTCTGAATGGAGTATGACCTCCTATGAAGCACGGGTACTACAAAAATGGTACCGTACGAGTACCGGATACTAACCGGGTGCGGGTACACGTACCAGTATGGTGGTACGCGTACCGGGTACGACAAATATATTTGGATATGTCTTGGGTACGACATGGGTATGTTGTGGGTATGACACCGGTAAGGCGAGGTGATTTTTATTTTTTTTTATTTTTTATTTTTTATTTTTTGTCTTTGTTAGAATTTATTGCAGCCTTTATTATTCTTCTTTCAATTTTAAAAATATTAAGTAATTTATTTCCAATACCTTTTACCCTTGAATCCTGGTTTTGCTCTCTTTTGTATCTTATTTTGGACAATCAAAAAAGAAAAAGAAAGAATTACATAACTTTTTAAACAAGTTTTCTCTTTGTAATTTTGATATTGAAATTTTGATTTGTATGTTGGATGTTTAACTATAAATTTAAAAAAAAATAAAATAAAATAAAAAATTTGGCGTACCCCAGCCGTTCCCGTCCTCTACTTTTTCAAAAATGTGCCGTATCATACCCGTAACCCACACCTGTGCTTCATAGATGGCCTCCTTTAAAGTATGTTAATTTATTTGATCTTTTCCATTCAATTATGGATTGTTGTGTAATTATATATGATTCTATCTATGTACTTGTCAAAAAAAAAAAAAGATTCTATCTATGAAGTTGATTTCTTATCCTACTTTCAATTCCCTTTTGTTGTATGGCTTTTGCTGTCATTAACAGAATATTACTTTTTCTCTGAAAGGATTTGGAATCTCAAGGTAGCAGGTGTTTATCAAGCTGCTGTTAACTTTTTTTTCTTTTTGATAAGTAAGATGTAATTGTAAAGGCATCCAAGTGATGCTACCTATATACATGAACAAATAATACCTATGCAAAAACAAAAAGGCGATACAATCTCACAATCTTCAAACTTCTTTATAAAATCCAAAAACAATCCTCAACCATTGGGTTCAGAATCATGGATTTAACCCATCTATACATGCCACTGTTAGTTTATATATTATCAATAAACTTAAATGCTCTGAAGCTTTCACTGTGTCTAAAGAATTCAGTGTATAGCTTTTGGTTTACTAAATTATTTGTTTGTTGACTTTTAATTTTGCTTTTATTGCTTTGTTCAATAACTGTAAGCTTTATTAATTTCTTGATGAGATTGGATATGCTTGCATGTTCTATGGAAGTTTGATAATTAAAAGGTATTGTATGTTTGTTGTATGAATCTATGATCTTAATATTCCATTACCTAGGATAGCTATTAATTGGACTCTTCACCATCTATTCTGTCATGACTCCGTTGCCTGTACTCTCTGGTATTGTATGTGAGATATCTTATCATGGTTATAATTTTTTGTCATTTTTTTGGGGTACATTGGAATACAAACACAACTCCCAAAGTGGGATTGAAGCGCTAAACCCACAAATAAGTAGTGAGATGTGAAGGTTCTTGTCAATTGGGTTAGCCCTGTTGGTTGGTTGTCTTGTTCAGTTCAATTTCATATTTAACCAGTTGCTAAATGAAGGTATTAGGATTTGATTGCACGTTGTTATGTGGAGAAATGCTATTTATCTTCAGATTTATTTCACCACTTTGTTTCCGTTCTTATATTATCTGTATTGATGCAATTAAAGTGATGTTGTATATAAATGACCTACTATATTTAAAAAATAGTGGAACTTACCACACTGCACAGGAAATTATATAGGAGATGAAGAGTTTTATGGAACTTAGTATCAGAGTGATTGAACTGTGTGGCTGGTCAAGTTAGTCGTTCTAAAATCAGTATTTATCATCACAAATTTTAAACTGGGTGATCCTTACCAAACTCGACAGCAGGCAAGCTTAATAGATTCTGGAGAACGGCCTACAAGTTTGGATGTTGCAGTGAAAACAAAGTTATGGCTTTTAGAAACTAGAATAAGAATTTTAATGAGTTCCATGATTATGAGCATTTACAAGTGCTTATCAAGCTTGGTCTTTTGGGAAGTGGGTTATAATCCACTTCCCAGATTATAACCCACTTCCCCCTCTCACAAAAAGCTGATTATTATAACCATCTTCTCAAAATAGCCCAGACTGCGATACTTGGACTATATTACTTATTAATGTTATTCACAAAAACAAAAAAGATGATGTATGTAGATTTTCTGAAGATGATCTTTAGAAGATATTGTTTGATTTGTCTATGAAATTCTTTTGCTTTGTAGTGTTGATACAACTTTTATTTCCTGTCGTTGCATGGATTTGTTTTTCTCCGTTTGGGTGTGAAATTACTATGCTCTGCCACTTGCATAGTCACCCGCGAACTTATCCCGTTTTCTTCTCTTGCAGATCTTTCAGTGCCTGCTTTCATGGATTAAATTATGGAATAATTCCCACTGATAAGTTAAGGCATGAAGTACTAAGCAAATATGATGCATTAATAGGAATTTATGTTATTTGAACATTAAGGGTTATTGCCTGGTTAAGAATGTTTCCTATTTTGTGTGTATTGTATATATGCTCTGTAGTTCCTCCACTGGTGCTACTGTCTCTCTGTGTTGTTTTAAGATGTTTTACCCTATTCCTCTGATACTCTTTTGCTTGTAATACTTTTAATATTTTGGAGTTTTTGAAGTGCATAATTATTCGCCGTAATGGCAGCGAAGAATTATTGTAGTAGATAATGGCACTAGTGGTGGTAGTAGAACTATTATCTGTTGCTGGTCGTTGTCAGGCAAGTTGGAAATTACTCTTAGAGGCAAAGCATGTAGTTGGGGTCTTAGGGCCACCACATGCCTCATTTCAATGATCAAAGTTGTTTATCTTTTAGAAAAATATCATATTGATGTGATAATTGTAGTTAGATGATTCATCATATTTTGTTTTTAATAATTGAACAGTCTATTTTTAACATCATATATTTTTTGAAAGACATTTATAATAGAATCATTTGGTTACGATTATCGGATCTACACAAAGGGATTCATGAAATGATCATTCAGATCTTCAAAGTGGGATGTGTGATTGTGCCACACTCAAATTGGAAAAATTATCACATAGGTCTGCCCTTTCAATTTTATTAGTTATATACTCACTATTTTCTATGTTTTTTTTTCCTATGTATTGCATAAAGCAACCAATAGAATTAGGACATACAACTTAGAATTTCTGAAAGACACAATAGTTTTCCTCAAATTGAGATAAGCCAGTCGCTTATCTAACATGGTTTTTGCAGTTTTTCTTTCAAACTATCTAGATTATTGTCCAAAATCGTTGTGTGCAATATTAATAGTATATGTATCAAAACATTTGAAAGCAAAGGCTCCAATTGTGTACTCAGTTTTAATGCATTTTGAATGAGGCATTCAATTAAGGAGAAGAACACATTAGTTCGTTGGCCATGTTTGTCTTTTTGGTTAGGGTAGATGAGATTACAAGTATGGTAGTAAAATTGATGGCAAGAATTATGGCCATGTTTGTTTGTCAGATTAGGTGATATTATGAGTATGGTTGAACTACGTGATGAGATTATTAGTGTAATGGTATTAAGTTGGAGATTGAAGAAAATTTGTGTTTGTTTATGTAGTAATGTGTTGGGATTAGTTAGTTGGAATTAAATCTATGGGGTACTTACGTGTAGGTCCTAATAAGTGGACTTATTGTTTAATAGGTCTTATGGGAAAAATTTGTCATAAAAAAAGTCACTAATTGTAAGTTTTAGTGACAATTTATAAAAATCATGACCAAAAAAAGTCACTAATTGTTAATTTTTAGCGACATATATAAAAAATTGTCACAACAAAATTATTTTTAGCGACAATTTTATCAAGATTAATTTTTAATAGGACTTGATGAGAATTAAGTCAAACTATTAGGATCTGTTAGTAGTTTACCCTAAATCTATTAATTTAGAATAAAGTTATACGTATCAATTGGTATACTAACGGATGATGAGGCATAATTTTAGAGGTTTTTGGTCTTTATAGTTTGTATAATGGGTGAGATCTATAATTTTAAAGTGACAATATCGTAACATAGGTCGGCACATTAATTGATATATCAATTGGTGCGTGAATTAGCATTGATTAATTTATGTTAAAGTTCATATTGTTATTTTGAAAAATTAAGAATACATCCCTTTATATGTTTTTGTTAGAGTTCTGCGCCACTAAAAGTTTATTTATTTATTTATTTTAATTGAGGTTGCACGATTTGAATTTGGAAGAAAAAACACCTTAATTTAAATGATCAAAAAGTAACTTAACAATTCTAAAAAACCTTGAAATTTATATAATATATATATACATATGTATACACACTCATAATTCGTCACGTAAAATATAGATGCACAAACTCTAATTTATATGTATTCAAAAATTCATATTAAATATAATAATAAATCCGTTATAATTCATAACCTTTCACATGATGCACTCAAACCCTTTACAGTTCATCATATTACATTATTATATAATCTGTAATTACAATTTATGATATGATGTATGTATACACATAAATACACTACAATATGCATATATAATTTTAATATTAAAATAATATTAGTGCATCTATGCACCAGCAATCTCTCACTAATTTTAATATTAAAAATAAATACATAAATTATCAGATAAAGAGGGATATTATGCATCGTGAAAGTGTGCTCTGCATTGAACTCCCACTATCGAAATAGTGATCTCTAATCCAGAGTCAGTAGTAATTTCAAACTTAAACTATGACTGCTTAAAGGAAATAAAGTATCATTGCCCACACATAATAATTTAGGTATTGATATAAGCTTTGATGGCTAGCACGTTACGTCCTTGTACTGATCCCAGTCTTTCAGGAGTGTATTTGAGAAATAAGCCCAAATCTCATAGAAAGCACCCTTACTTTCACACACATATATGAAATCTGTCAAAAGTGCTCCTGCATTCTAACACCCCATTCATAAAGGGCTACAGCTTTTTCATTAAGGCTCCGTTTGTTTGGAGAGTTAAAAGGGGGATTGAGATTTGTAGGGAGGTAGGATTCACTAACATTGTGTTTGTTTTAAGAGATAGGGAGGAGATTGATAGTGAGCTCCGGATTTGGATGGGCCTCCCCAAAGGGATTCAGATGGGCCTCCAAGACTTGGTATTAGAAAAATAGTCCGCCGGATTAGGAATTTTTTATTTTATTTTTTACATGTTGGGCATTTTTTTTTGAACATTAATGTTTAATTTTTTGTATTTTTTGTTAAGTAAAAATCATTATTTTATTTGTTTTATTTTTTGTTTTGGAAATTATTTATTTATTTTTTACTTTTTTAAATTTTTTACATATTGGGCATTTTTTTAAAATATTAATGTTTAATGTTTTTGTATTTTTTTATTTGTTTTATTGTTTTATATTTATTTTATATAAAAATAATTTAACAATCCCTACACTAATAACTATCATCAAAACAAACACAATTTTACTTAATCCCCTCACTATCAATTCCCTCACTAACAATCCCCTCTATTTTACCTCTGAAAACAAACGGGGCCTAAGAGTTTAAAAACTTAACCTTCCAAACATTACAGGATAAATGCACTCACACTATAGAGATAGACAGAAAATAAATAAATTTATTTAGTACATTTTTTACAACTACCATATGATTCATTCTTCCCATTGAACCTGGTCACATGATCTCTATTTCCTAAGTTGGGTATCCTCACACATGGTTATTGCATTTGTACGGGCTTAGTCTTATCCTCTTGATGTAATATACCCAGACAGTTTTTTAAAACAGTTTTGCAAACTGATCACAAAATTAATATCTTTCAAAGATAATATATTTAAACGCGCAATCATACAAGTCTGGATCTACCATTATAAAAACGATCACTTCTATTAAAAATTTAGGTGCTTTCACAATCATTCACAAATGTGAAATTGTTTCTCAAAAATTTAATTTCATCAAAAAATTTCTTAACCATTCACCTTCTCAGTTACTACAACTAGCAATACTTAAATATAACACCATCTCATAAAATATAATTAGCAATAGATAAAAATTACCTTGACAAAATATACCGATACGGTATCACAATTTTAAAGTATAGCATGATACTTTTAAAAATATATATATAGATGGACATTCTTTATTGTCCGATCCAAATAAAAATCTCATACCACTTCAAGATATGCCAGAAAACATAATTTTGTTTGGTTATAATCTTGCAAGATACTCAATAATCCATAACAAAAGTCATGTTAAAAACATGGCTTCTTCTTAAGTGTGCAACCCACAAAAGGTGTAAGTGGGTTGCACACCATGTGCCACTCACACAAAAGGTGTAAGTGTAAGGTGTAAGTGTAAGGTGTAAGTGTAAGTGGAAGGTATAAATGAAATGTATAAGTTGCACACCATGTGCCACTTACACAAAAGGTGTAAGTACAAGGTAAAAAAGGTGTAAGTGTAAGGTGTAAATGAACACAAAAAGGTGTAAGGTGTAAGTTGCACACTATAGCATTACCCTAAAAACATATATATATATATATAGTGAAAGCTATCACAAAAACTTGAACACCCCCACTAATTCAAAAATCACATGACCTTTTAAAATTTGATAGCCTGCACGACATTGAATTCTATATAATATTCATGAATCGAATAACTGAATACTTTAACACAAATACGAATTTCAAAAATTACAATTTCACTATTCGAAAAACTCAAGAAATTCATGACGTAAAATTAATTTCCTAGGAGACTATATAATTATGAATTAGTGTTGAAAATATTTTTTGTTCGGGAGTTTTAAATTTAAAAATAACAATTTAATTTCCCCCACTTTCTTCAAATTAAAAAATAATTTTTTCACAACATCATCTGATTTAAAATAATAATAATAATAATAAATAAATAAATTTTTTTTGTCACATTCCAACACTTACACATCTCATGCCCACAATTCTATTTGAAGCCAATTTTGTTAAGTAAAACCTCAAATTCAAATAAATTCTCTTAGATGGACTTACAGGTTTTTAAAAAATACATCCATCTAGAGATTCATATCAATTAAATCTCATAACACCCAACATCAAAAGCCACCAACTGTAAAAGTGTTTTCAAATTTTATAAGAGTATAATACTTAAACCAATTTTAGTAGTATATGCGCTTAAAAACATCAATTTCTACATACCACCATTCTACCAATAAATGTCTAAAATTATATTCTTAAAAAGACTCCTCGGTAATATTAATCTTGATTAAAGACTCACGTTTCTGATATTTACAAATTCAAGCAATATGCCCACTCTTGCCACAAACAATATGAGGAGGTTATTAGTTCTATAACTCAAATAACTTGGGTTCCCCTATTGTGAGATTTATCACAAAATAATTCTTAAATTTTATCAAAAATAATTTTTAGGTAAATGAGATAAGCATAAAAATAAATTCATATCTCAATGATGGATATCTCCATGTAAAAAGGACACAAATTTGCCATTAAGCTTCCTCCACCATTTAGGAGCAAATGATCACAAATTCTCCCTTGCTGCATTAGAAAGGCTAGCTCAAATCTCCACAATCTCATGTGGCCAGTAGTCTATCATCAAATAGGAATCACTTTGATTTCTCTATTTTTTTTTTTTTTTTGGAATTCTCATGTTTTTGACTCCATCTTTGAATCTCTTTAAAATTGTTGAAGTATTTATCAAAATAAATAAATAATTATAGAGTTAAAATAAATATGGGCAAAAATCATCACCATCAGAAGACACCAAATTTACGTGGTTCGGTAAATTTGCTTACATCCACGGATATTATCCCTCGTTCACTATTTTAAATATGTATTATATATCACATCTCATAATATATGAATATACAATAAATTGAATTGAGACACAGTAATCTCGCTCTCTTTAAGGAGATTTAAGCCCTTCTCGGTTGATAAAACTACCACTCCCTGATACAACACAATTTCACGTTTTAGTCTGTTTCCTCCAAGATACAACAATCCGACTTTTAGTCATGTTAACTCAATTAACCCTGCACAAATAGGTGAGTCCAAAGCCTAATCATAAAAACGCCTTTACAAGTTGCCTAATTATTTCTATATAAACATAATATAAAATATATATACATACACTCATAATTCTCCATATAAAATATGGATGCACAGGCTCTAATTTATATGCACCCACGAACAAATGAAGAGTCATATTAAATATAATAGTAAATCCATTGTAATTCATAACCTTTCACATGACACACTCAAATCCTTTCAGTTCATTATATTGTATTATTATATAATCTTTAAATATACTTTATGACATGATATATATATATATACATATGAATACACTATAATATGTATATATAATTTTAATACTAAAATAACATGAGTACATGTATGCATCAACATACAAATGAGATTCAAACTCACATTTTTAACACTTATTAGAGCCTGAAAAATTTATTTTACCAACTATTATATATATATTGACGCACAAATAACTGACTTAAAAAGGGGGAAAGTCAAATCTAAAACCGTTAGATTGTATAATAGACCTATCTTACCACTCCACCACACCCACGCATTAAACATTCCCCAAATCTCTCAAACTAGAATGGTATTGGTTGTAACGCACGGATTCAGAAAATTAAATTAAAAGGGACGCTTATTAATTATAATATTAAAAATTTTATAAAAATATTTTACGTAAATTTTTATAATTGATTTAGAGAAATATCAAAAAAATAATATAATTTATAATTAGTGTATCATGGACAATATAAAAAATATATAAATATAAGTCTTAAAATAAATTATATAATGATAAATTATTTTTTTTATATAAAATTTGATTAAAAATTCAATATAATGGTAATACCATATCATCATTAGTATGTGATATTACCAACTAATAGTAAATAAATACATAGAGAATGAGCCTCACATGTCAAATGTAACTAACAATCCAATAAATTTCATATCTTTATAGTGAGATTATTTATACTTGCATGTCAATAATAATGACATCACCATTACATTAAAAAATTTTCATAGATAATATGATTTATAGTAGTCTTTTTATTTTTAATCAAAATAACTATTATTGTTCTCATAATTTTTAAAATGCCATTAACATTTCACTCTAATAATATTTTTATAATTTTTTTATTTAAAATATTTTTTTTTATATTTGTAAAAAAAAGAAAATCCCAAAATTCAGGACACGTGACCCCGGTCTCTTCTTCCCTCGGCCACTGGTAATGCATGAATTGGTTGGTGAGGATATAAAGCTCCCATCCGTTTGCCATCTTAGCATAGGTTGTAAGGAACTTTTGTTACTTTTTGATTGCAACAATACTCAAAAAAGTATACTGTGAATTCATTTTCAAACCGACTTTATGACCATTCCATATATATATATATATATATATAATATCTCAATATAAAAAGATGCAACTTTTTGGGGGATAGGTTTTGTGCGTTAACACTTTGAACGGCCAACAGCATCCTTTCTCCACCACTCCTTCAATCATTTGACCCATGCAGAGATTACATAATTTTTTAGGAAATTTATGAAAAAATGGAAAAGAAGTAGAAAAAATTGCAAAAGAGTGGGGAATCTAAATTAATTGGACCACACATGAAACTAAAAAAATAAAAAAAATATTGCAAAATCATGGTGAACTTACATTCTTATCCCTAACCCACTACTTTCTCTCCTCTCTTTCCCTTTTGCCTACATTATTTGCAAACCTTAATCTTTCTCTTTTGCCTACATTATTTGCAAACCTTAATCTGTCAACATCGTCCCCACCTCCCTCAATTACCGTACACTTCCCTAGCCCCATTCGCTTCACCCCACAGTTTTCCGTCTTTCTTCCTTTTCCTCTCTTCACCCTCTCCAAACCCTAACTTCAACACTTGATATTAGGAGTGTGCGTGGTACGGTTTGAAAGTAAAATTATAAACCAAACCGTGAATTGTTGATTAAAAAATATTCTCTTAAACAAATATCAAACATTTGCATAATAGATAACACTAATTTGTATAATATTTTTCATATATATAATTACTAATTTGTAACAAATTTCACATCTTAAATCTCTCTCTCTCTCTCTCTCTCTCTCTCTCATTACTTTGATAGTTCATTAGAGGTTAAAAAAATGGCGAAGTAAAGGCGGATTATAAATTTTAAAGTTTAATCCAGTTAGCGAATGGATCGGTGCGGATTGAGCTGTTTTAGCGGATTGAGCGGCATTTTGCATAGTAGTAACACTTGTGTTCTTCAAGTTATTGGAGAGTGTATTTATTCCATTTTCTTTTGTCATTTGGATCTTTAGGTTGTTGTATTGTTTTGGTAGAGTAAAGTTCAATTTAAACTTGTTAGAAGTGTTTCTTTGCACGTATTTTTGTCGGAAGATGACTTGGGAACCTTGAAATTCTATTCTGGGTGTCGACACTAGGCTTCAGAGGGTTGACACTTGCCTTCTCTTTTCTTCCCTTTTGTTTTTGGATTTTGAGGTCGATACCACCCTTCTGGGTACTGACACAGCTTCTTCTTCTTCTTCTTCTTCTTTTTCTTTTGCTACCGGTTTGTACGGTCGACACTTGGGCTGGAGGGTGTCGATATTTGGTCGGCCTTTAATGAAGTGTTTCACCATTGTTTTTTAGTGTCAACCCCTCTGGGTGTCGATATTTGCTGGAAAGTGCAGAATATTTCAACCACATTTTGGCTTTTCTTTTTGGGTTTCATTTTGACTTTTCTTGGTTGACTTTAGCGCACATCACTTATTTTTGGTCCTAGACTATAAATAGAACATAACCCACTCTTTTTCCTCACTTATCTTCTCTTTTCTCTATCTCTTCTTCTTTTATAATTCGTGAAACACCACCACCTCTCTCTAAACTCTAGATTTTCGCGTTAGATCTTCAGATCTACTCATTTGGAGCAACATCTCTCCTTGCTCCTTTGAGACTAAGTGTAGAGTTTGTTGATTGGAGCAAAACATCATTTTGCCACATTTTACTTTTGGGGCTTTTCTTCATTTTTTCCTCTTTGCTTTGAGGTAGAGATTTTCTTGATGTCTTGTATGCTTTTTAACTTTCATATGTGTTATTTTGTAAAGTAAATGATTTTTGGAAAGCTAGTGTTTGATTTAAGTTATGTATTAGTGCATAAAAGGGGCTTTCTATTGAGTTTTGCTTGTTGGTGAATAAATGTTCTTTTGGTTAACTTGTGACTTGGTTTGGGAAGAAAATGATATTTTGAGAAAGAAATCTCAATTTTTCTATGAAAACCTAGTTTGATTTTGAAGCTTTTGGAAAGAGGTTGGTTGGAAAGATTTATGAAATCTTTGGAAATGATGTGAATAATTACTCTTTTTAAAATATTGAGTTTGTTGTGAAAACTATATTACTTTTTGGGAAATTGATTTTGAAATGTTCAGATTCATGAGATTCTTAGTGTGTATGAAGATTGTTTATTAGGAATCGTTGAGACTTTGAGAAAATCGTGGAGATTCTGGATTTTTATATCATGTTGGATTTTAATATCATTGTTGTTATGTTTTAAATTTTGAAATATAGAGATAACTATTTTGGCTATCAATGAAGGATAACATTACTGTATGTTAGAAATTGCATATGGTTTAGGTAATTAAACTATTTTATAAATCATGCATCTCATGGAATCATGTCATGAATTTGTAAACTAGATACATTATATTTTGGAAATGATATCGCTTTGAGAAAGGGGTAAATAAGATAGTGAATCTGTATAGGGAGTGTGGTTGTGGTTAATTACTTGCGTGATTAGATGCCTTCCTTCAGGTCAGGAGCTAGTAAAGTGGCTTTGATAAAGCTTGAGAGCCTACTTGCAAACACTAGCCCTGGAGATTTATGGCATTGTATTTACTATCCTAGTTTCTGATTCAAAAGAAGTGTTGGGATGTAGTTTTTGGAACTCTTGCATGGTATTGTCTCAAAAGAATAAAACCTCATGTTTTTGGGCATATCATTTCATATGTATTCACCATATGGCATTGTTAACTATCATATATGTCATAAAGTTATCTCTACTGGGATTTTATGCTTACCCTACGTGGAAACAACTTTCAGGTGTTGATAACATGCCTACACTAAGATAAGAGCTTGGGAGGATTTTGGAGCTTAAGGCTTGTTTTGTTTTACTTTCTTTTGTATAGCCATAGGCTTTCTTGTGTTGGACTTTGACCCACTTTTGTTGTAACTAAGCTAAGTCTTGGAGATTTGTAACCTATAGGGTATACACTTATATTTATTTTCTCATGTTCTAGGATCGATGAATGTATAAATACATGTGATGTTATTTTGTAAAACTCGGAGGACATTTATATATGGAGTATAGTTTTGGAGATGTTTTTAGTATCACAATGATGAGATGTATAAAGCTTCCACATGTTTGTTGAGGAATACAATGGGTAGTTTGGTATCAATATTTTCGGGGTGTGACAATAGCCCTACTTGGTATGTTGTCGCCACCCCCAATCCTTTTTGAAATCCGGTTTCTCTCCTTCAACCCTTTTTCTACCACCACTGCTGCTATCCCAACCTTTGCGAAATCGTCTTCAACCTCTCATTTTCCACGTTTAGTCATTTTTCTTATTGTGACCACTACCAGAGATTGTGTGTGTATGTGTGTGTGTGTGTGTGTGTGTGTGTGTGTGTGTGTGAGAGAGAGAGAGAGAGAGAGAGATCATGGTAAAGATCACTTGCACGATTAATTATGATTTGGTTTTGTAGAGGTTGGATGAAGGTAGCGATAATGACAGATTAGGGATGGTAGCGGAAGGGAAAGAAGTTGCGTTATGAGGGATAAATGAAGGGTGGTCGGCGACTAGAGATGTTGGGGGGGGGGGAGAGTGGCCGTTAACCAATGAGAGTAGGGAGAGAAGAGGAAAAGAGAGGAGAGAGAAAAGAGAAAGAAAATTAGGGAAAAATATGAGGGGGCAAAAATGTAAGTTTTTCATGATTTTACAATTTTTTTTTTTTTTTTAGTTTCCATGTTAGGTGTAATTAATTTAGATTTCCCACTCTTTTGTAATTTTTCCTACTTCTTTCCATTTTTCTATAATTTGGCATAATGTTTTTTCTCCAAAATTTTTGTCCAAAAATTTGATGAAATTAAAAAAATTATTTTGACTTATTTTATCTTTTCTAAATGTTTTTCAATTTTTAAAATTTTTATGATCATATGATTTAGAAGAACTCAAAAAGTAACATAGTTTGACTTAAAGTTGAAATCATTAAAGAAATAAATAAACCTAAATAATACAATGATTTATAAGCTGCAACCAAAGGAATTCTTTAAGGAATTCGAGATAAGTGTAGCAAAAAATAATAATTATACTACAATAATTACACTTTTATACCATATTTGGTTTACGAAGTGAGTTATCACCTCTGCATTCGTTTAATAATTACTTATGTTTGTTTTTAATGAGAATTCACAAATGTAAGTATAAAAATGTGATCATTGTAACATTATTATTATCTTTTAAAAATGATAATTACTTACCTGAGTATTATGAAAAAAAAATTAGAAAGAAAAATAAATAAATTTATGGAAGTCATTTCTGATCTTTAATAGGTATCTTAATTATTTCATATCATTTTTTACCTAATAATTAGGCCTTGTTTGAGAACAGGCTAATTTAGTAATTTTTTGACTATTTGACTAAAATATGAGCTAAAAAAAACTAATATGTTTGGGATGACTTTTTGACTTTTTACGAAAAAATGTACAAAAAGTAGAGAGAAAAGAGAATCTTTGACTTTTTGGTATGGGTTGTTGGCTTTTTGATTTTTTTAGTAACTTTTTGACTAAACTGACCTGTTGCCAAACGAGGCTAGTGTGATATTTATTAGACAGATATTTTAAGACACTCTATTGGTAAATATAACATACATAAATAAAATAAAAATCTATTTCTATGATTTTTATAATTTAACATAATAATAATAGAACACTTTTGAAAAATTTAGAAGGAATAATGGCCTCCTTGACCCTCCTCTAACTTCATTCATGGTCATAATGCACTAGCACTTGTAATTATAGGATTATATTTTGAGATTTTTATATAATTTTATAATTGAAAAAAAAAATGTATATATAATACAGAAAGATTGAGAACAAAATATAAGACACCAACAAGGAGGCAACATTCATGTAGTAGGGTATTCAATTTTGAAAATCTTAACTTTGTTTTCTTTGTTTAAGTTAGGATTCATTTGGCAAAATGGTTAAGACTAATTTAGTGCACTAAAAAACAAAATAGACTAAAAAGTTAATAAGACAAAATATCACATTCAAATCATAGTCATTTCACTTTGTTTCTCATAAAACTACAAAAAAAAATCAAAGAGTCATTTCAAAGGAAACTTTTTTAGCCAAGTTAAATAGCCAAAAAATAAAAATTCATGCTAAAAAAGTTCTTTCCAAACAAAGGCTTAATAAGATTGTTTCTCAAAACTCAAGTCGTTGAGAGCAATTGTAAATCTCTGTATATATTTATTTTTTTGAATTGTAAAATAGTATTGATATAATGAATTTCTTTTTTGCTTATGATTTGGAAAATTTAAATTAAAAAAAAATATTATAAATGGGTGATAGATGTAAATGAATTTATGAAAAATGCCCCTTAGTAAAACCTTTTTTAATCAATAATGATATGCTTACAAATTAATGTACTAACTAACGTAATAACTAAATATAATATTTGATATAATTATGCTAAGTGGTAAAATCTACACATATATCTCATGTCTTAATTAATATATATTAATTAGTATTTTTAGTATAACTGTTTTTTAATCTATCTATAGTATATATTAAATAAAAGGGAATTTTTAACCCCAAGGCCTGTGGTAACTCCAATATCTCAATTTGAATTTTCTAAATTTTTTATTTAAAAAAAAAAACTCAACATTTATTGATTTGGTCAAAATTCCTTGATTAACATTTATTAACTTTTTTCAATCCACATGTCTTTCCACATGCTTGCATTTATTGATTTGGTCAAAATCCCCTGATCAACATTTAAAATCCCTTCATAGAAATAATTATAGATATAACTCGTGCATAATTATTGTAGTACCCGTTTTAACTTCTCTCATACCCTATGATTAGTGATAAAATTGTTAAATTATTTTTATAAAAAATCTTTAAAAGCATAATTTATATATTAAAAAAATTTAAAATAAAAATAAATATCTGTACGGGAAAGAAATACACCTTCTCGTATAATCCTGTTGATCAAGCCTGCACTCCTCCGTACGTCGTCGTTCTGCAACCTGAAAACACAAACGTGAGCTGGCCGGCGGGTGTGTGCCGGAAATCTTTCCGATGCCTAAGTCAACAAGCAAGACAAATAGGCAAAAGCTCTGTATATTGGGGGTGTTTGCTGCAGCTTTTTTGAGCCAGCTTATGGCTTCTGGCTTTTAAAAAGTTATTTTGGACTGTTTGGTTAAACTTATTTCAAACAGCTTCTGATTCTAACAGCTTATTTTAAGTCAAAAAAGCTGATTCTGAGAAGCTGCTCACCCCTTGCTTCTGATTATCAGCTTCTGCTGTGGACATGTTAATTCATGGTTATACTCTTAGATTTTTTTATTTTTTATTTTTTAAAAATAGAAAAAGACCCAAATGGACTATAAAATATTATTATTATTTTTTATGAAAAATGTAGACAAATAGTGAATAATAAAAAATAAAAATTAATTAAAAAAGCTACTTCACAGCTTATTTAACAAACACTACTCAGCAACTTAAATCTATAATCTAACAGCTATACCAAACAGATTAACAACTTCTGATTAAAGTCATAATCTATAATCTGTTAAGCTATAAGCTATAATCTGTTTTAACAGCTACACCAAACAGCACCATTCAGGAATCAAAATTGTGTTACCTCTCCATAGGTGATGTTTGTGAGCTTTTTATAGGTTCCGTGTGGCACAATCCAAGTAGGACTCTTACTTCTCCATATAGAGTCCTCCTAGGATTCATACTCCTGAAAGATAATGCTGATCCTCCAACACCCCCCTCACTGCTTAAGCCAAGTGAGATGGCTTTACTATGGCCGAACTACCTTACGACCGAAATAATACTGCCACACTAGACAAGCAAGTATGGCCGAGGCAACTTCTAGTCCGGCTCTTCTCTTTCTCTTCTATCTCGGCTCCGACTGTTAGGACCGAGCTATCCATAGAAGTGTAGAACCGAACTAGCTTAGAAGAGTCTTGAAGCCTCTCATACTTCGTGAAGTGGGTAAAAATTAATCAAGTCTTGGTGCTAGGCCCAATGCCATACTCACTCCAAGGTGGAGCTAGGTCGGACCTCAGCCCTATGGCCAACACTATTGCTCCGAAGCAAGACGACCATAGGAGTTCGGGCCCAATGTACGAGCATCACTCCAAGGTGGCCGAGCAACATGGTGGACCTTCTGGATGGACAGAACCACTCCGAAGTGGGTTGAGCAACATGTTGGACCTCCTAGTTGGACAACCGTTCTAGAACAAACCAACTTAGAGAAGGCCAATCCACTGAAGATCTTCCTTGGGCTCACAAGAGACAAACAACTCTGCTCCTCTCCCTCTGAATGAACAGAACGTGGAGACATGGGGGCGCAGAGGGACAAGGTGCATATATAACAGACCTGCATCTGAATGGCAGGCGGAGTGTTTGTCCTCCTCCAATGAGAGATGCCCGCTAATGAGACGAACAAAACAGACCTGCACCCGAGTGTCAGGTGAAGTGGTCGTCCTCCTCCAATAGGAGACGACCACGAATAAGACACATTGGACAGATGGCGGAGAGAGAAGGACTTCAACGACAAACAACCTTCTCCTATAAAAGGTGAACATTATTCACT
Organism: Camellia granthamiana; assembly: GCA_036172215.1. Taxonomy (NCBI): domain Eukaryota; kingdom Viridiplantae; phylum Streptophyta; class Magnoliopsida; order Ericales; family Theaceae; genus Camellia; species Camellia granthamiana. Next base: position 81,885,308 of record CM069916.1, read on the forward strand.
CTCAAGGGATCCGAAAATCACACACTTAACACATACACACCCTTTGTATTCTCTCTTCTTCTTCTTCCTAAGTCCCTGACTTTACCATCGGAGGGGTTTCTGACCAAACCCCGGTCGGGCAGCCTCACCGTTTGTTATTCTGTGCAGATCTTCAATTCCCAAAGCACACTGTTCATCACACAAAGTTCAACCCTCTTCTTCATAGTGCGGAAATCACCCCCGCACAATTGGCGCGTCTGTGGGAAAACCACTGTTTGCTTCGTGACGAACTCCGGCGATGGGAAATCGAAGATACACCCCACTCTGGGCTAGCAGAGAGGACTCAATGACAGAGAGGACCAGAGATAAGGGTCTAGCATTTCCCTCAGCACGACTGACCCTATGGACCACGACGATCAGACACCCAACGCGGCAGAGCGACGCCGTGTCATTGCTGTTGAGTCGGTCTCAACGTCTTTTTGTTGAGAAAGACCACCGTGACCGCATCATTGACTCAATGGGTTTGGAGATCACTGAGCTTCGTACCAATTATTGAAGTTCATGACGAACCCAGCGGAGCCAAGAAATCCGTTGGTGGACCATCGCAAAGGAGACATACTCCTCCGCCGCCTCACAAAGAGCACTCTAGCCATGGCCCTGCTCGTGGAGAGCGTAGCCGGCCGATTCCTGGTACATAGTGAAGGGGCCAGCAGTAGGACGAATAACCTCAAAAATAACACCACGAGGGGATTCTCATAAAAGGCAGAGGACTGTCAGCCGCCTATCTGAAACCTTTCATTGTCGCCGCGACGAGCGGCCGCATGATTTGAGAAGTTGGCTGAACGATAACAGAGAAGAGGCACGATGACTGTGCAGAGAAGGAGAACGTCGGCGAGATAGGGAGGGAGGACCGCCGGCTCAATAGGGAAAGGGACCAGTTAGACCGTCCATACACCAACAAGAGCGTCGTGCTCTAGACCGGTTGGTGTCCACCCCCTTCTCTCCCGAGGTAGAAGCTGTAGAACCTCCACGGAAGTATAGCCCACCGAAATTCATTCTCTATGATGGGAAGACGGACTCCTCTGACCCACATCAGCCATTACCGCCAGATGATGTCCCTCTGGAACCGCAACGACGCACTCATGTGCAAAGTCTTCCCATTCTAGCCTTGGAGAACTTGGCCTCCGATGGTTTGACAAACTCCCCACTGGCTCGATTTACAACTGGACGCAGCTCTCGGAGGCGTTCTTGGCCGATTTGTCTCCAACAGCAGAGTCCCAAAGCAGTTAGATACCTTGTTCAACATCAAAAGGATAGGAAAGAAACCTTACGCAGTACGCGCGACGGTATTGGGAGGAGTATGGTGACTTGGAGGAAAATGTTTGCAGCGAACAATTGGCTGTGCTATACTTCAAGCAAGGCCTACCCCTTCGCACAAGCTAAGACAGTCGTTGATGAAACGAACCTACTTCCACCATGAAGGATTTGAGGGCCGAATAGAGCAACAAGCTCGTGTGGAAGATGACGCTGCTTCAGTACATGTTGCGGTTGCTGAAGAAGAAGTCAGACCGCCTCGACCGCCTAAGACTGAGCAGCCAAGGAGGGATGAGCAGCGCAAGAACTATGGCCAACGGAACCGCTCCACAACAGAAAACGAGGAGGAAAGGGCCAAGTCTTATGAAGGCATCACCACCGTCTTCAAAGAACCAATATACAGGCTCGTCGAGAAACTTAAAGGGGAAGCCTTCTTTGTCTGGCCAGCTAAGATGCCTGGAGACCCTGCTCGGCGCAATCAGACACTGCGTTGCACCTATCATCGAGAGAAGGGACACAAGACGCAAAATTGCAGAGCTCTCAAACAACACTTGGAGGACTTAGTTACGGCGGGACACCTCCAACAATGGATAGACGTTGATAAGACGAGGGAAAAGCAAGGACTAGACCAAGCCCCTCCTGAAGATAACCATGCCCCGAGGTTGGTCATCAACGTTATCCATGGAACGACTGACCCCGAACGAGAAAACGTCATTAGAGGTGAAATCCAACGAGCCACCCACATTCAACAGGTAATGTCGGTAGGACCTCCTCCTAAAAAGTCCAAGACAGAAGCCAGACCTTCCCGGTTTAACGTCGTGTTCACTGAGAAGGACCTAGAAAGAATCCAGCACCCCCACACCGATGCCCTCATCGTTACAGTTGGTGTGGCCAACAAGTTTGATGTGAAGCGAGTCTTGATTGACCAAGGAAGTGCCGCAGACATCATGTATTATGAGCTTTTCAAGAAACTTGGCCTCAGTGAGCAACACCTGACACCTGCCACCTCCCCTTTAGTTGGCTTTAACTCGCAAACAGAATGGCCGCTCGGCCGAATAACTCTGCCTGTCATAGCTAAGTCCAAGCTGGTCTCTGTTGACTTCTTGGTGGTAAACACGCCATCTCCCTACAATGCCATCCTCGGCCGACCTTGGATTCACCAGATGGAGGCAGTCCCTTCCACCTATCACCAACTCGTTCGCTTTCCAACCAAGTATGGAGTAGAGGAGATTCGTGGAGACCAAGTGGCAGCCAAACGCTGCTTCATCGCCGCCATGAAAACCAAACAAGTCTGCGACCAAGTGCAAATGGTGGAAGTACCTGACCAGCCAGTTTTGGAAGACGTCGGCGGAGTGCCAACTGAGAAGATGGTAGAAGACCTAGAGACGGTCTTGGTAGAAGAAGGAAACCCAGACAAGTTTTTCCTGCTCGGCACTTCCCTCACTGTTGGAGAGAAAGAGCAATTACTGGCTCTGCTCCATAAAAACATTGAAGTGTTCGCCTGGTCGGCCTATGACACTCCTGGGTTGGACCCCAATTATGCCTGTCATCGACTCAACGTCCAATTAGGAGCGCGGCCGGTTATTCAGAAGAGTAGACGGTCATCCGCGCAACACACCGACGCAGTGATCGAGGAGGTGGAGAAACTTTTAGCTGCTGGAGTCATTCGAGAAGTGCAATACCCAAAGTGGCTGTCTAACACCGTCGTGGTGAAAAAGAAGAATGGAAAATGGAGAGTCTGCGTTGATTTCACTAGCCTAAACAAAGCTTGCCCCAAGGATAGCTTCCCCCTTCCACGAATAGATCAACTTGTTGACGCAACAGCTGGACATGAGCGCATGAGCTTTCTAGACGCCTACAGTGGCTACCACCAGATCCCTATGTTCGGTCCCGACCAGGAGAAAACGGCGTTCATCAGTCCTAGAGGCACTTACTGCTACAAAGTGATGCCCCTTCGGCCTGAAGAACGCTGGTGCGACTTACCAGCGAATGGTCACCAAAATGTTCAAGGACCAGCTTGGTAAAACCATGGAAGCATACATTGATGACATGGTCGTCAAAAGCAAGTTGGCAGAGCACCATCTGAGGGACCTTGAGCAAGTGTTCGAAATTCTGAAGACTCACAAGCTTCGACTGAACGCCTCAAAATGTGCCTTTGGAGTAGGATCAGGGAAGTTCTTGGGGTATATGGTGACTAGGCGGGGCATTGAAGCTAACCCCGACCAAATCAAAGCCCTCCAAGACCTCAAAGCGCCTACAAAGGCTAAGGAACTCCAGAAACTTGCTGGCATGGCTGCAGCACTTAATCGTTTCATTAGTCGGTCCTCCGATCGGATGAAGCCCTTCTTCCAACTTCTAAGGAAGAAAACCAGTTTTGAATGGGGAAGCCAGTGCTCCGAAGCACTAGAAGATTTGAAGAAGTATTTGTCCTCTCCTCCCCTTCTATCTACACCTGTCGCCAACGAAGAGCTTTTCCTTTACTTGGCTGTTTCTGATCATGCTGTTAGTGCAGTGCTAGTCAGAGAAGATGGAAAGGAGCAAAAACCAGTGTATTATGTTAGCAAGACACTCTTAGATGCCGAAACTAGATACTTACCTTTGGAGAAACTAGCATATGCACTATTAATTGCCTTTAGGAAGCTTGTTCACTACTTTCAAGGACATACCATCAATGTCCTCACCGAATTCCCCCTCAAGTCAGTGTTCGGTCGGGCAGATTTTTCAGGCCGAACAGCAAAGTGGGCAGTGGAGCTTGGAGAGTTTGATATCAAGTTCCAACCTCGAACAGCAATCAAAGCTCAAGTCCTGGCAGACTTTGTTGCAGAATTCACCCCGGGACCAACTGTTCCCTCCGGAGAGAGCTCGGCTTTGGTCACCATGACTGCCCAGCAGAAAGGGCAATCCCCAGCCGAAGCATGGAAACTTTTTTTTGGAGACGTATGGAAGTTGTTTGTGGACGGTTCTTCTAACCAAAAAGGCTCAGGGGCAGGAGTTGTCCTTATTTCTCCTGAAGGATTCATGTGGGAGCAAGCCATTCGATTGGGTTGGAAAGCTTCTAATAATGAAGCGGAGTATGAAGCTCTACTAGCTGGTTTGCGAAGTGCCGAACACTTCAACGCGGAGGAGCTACTCGTCTTTAGTGGCTCCCAATTAGTGGTCAACCAACTCTCTGGAGTTTACGAGGCTCGCGATGAACGGATGGCCACTTATGCAGAACAGGCCAAAAATTTGATCAGAAAGTTCCAAGCCATCAGAGTCGAGAAGATTGGCCGAGAGGGAAATGGTCATGCTGACGCTTTAGCTTGCCTGGGTTCCTCGGTCGACTCCAGGAACGGCCGCAAAATATGGGTGGAATATGTACCCCAACCAAGTATTCAACTAGTCGAAATGGTCCTCTGCACTGACTTGGGCCCAAGTTGGATGGACCCACTCTTGGCCTTCTTGAAGAATGGCACCCTTCCTGAGGACAAAAAAGAAGCGCACAAGACCAGGCATAGAGCTGCTCGGTTTTGGGTCTCCCCATCTGGGAAGCTTTACAAGAAGTCCTACATGGGCCCTTATCTACTCTGTGTTCATCCAAGTCTGGTGGAAGATGTGCTTTATGAGATCCATGATGGAATCTGTGGGAGTCACACTGGTGGTCGGTCCTTGGCACACCGAGCCCTAACACACGGGTATTGGTGGCCGCGCATGCAAAAGGAGGCCCAGCAGTATGTCCGCAAGTGCGACAAGTGCCAAAAGTTCGCTCCTCTCATTCACCAGCCAGCCAAAGCTCTAACCCCCCTCACCAGTCCTTGGCCATTTGCTCAGTGGGGCTTAGACATCGTTGGACCATTAGCCCGAGGAACTGGGAATAAAAGGTTCTTTATCGCTGCAACTGACTACTTCACCAAGTGGGTGGAGGTGGAGGCCTTGTGCAATATCAAAGAAGCGGACACTAAGAGGTTTGTTTGGCGCAACGTTGTGACTCGATTTGGCATTCCCAGAGTCCTTCTCTCTGACAATGGTACACAATTTGATGGCAAGGTCTTCAGGAGATTTTGCGCTGACTTGAAGATAGAGTTCCGAAACTCCACTCCGGCCTACCCACAAGGCAATGGCCAAGCTGAAGCGTCCAATAAGATGATCATTGATGGGATAAAAAAGCGTCTTGAAAAAGCCAAGGGCAAATGGGTGGAAGAGATACCAAATGTCCTCTGGGCTTACCGAACTACTCCTCGTCGGTCAACTGGTGAGACACCTTACTCTCTTACCTATGGGATGGAAGCAGTCATCCCTTTGGAAGTTGGCCTCCCTACCATCCGTTCTGAGATCTTTGAGCCAACAGACAATGATGAAGCCATCGCCCAAGCTCTGGACATGGCCGAAGAACGTAGGGAAGCTGCCCTTATTCGGTTGGCGGCATACCAGCAGCAACTCACTAAGAGCTTCAACAAGAATGTGCGTCCAAGGCAATTCCTACCAGGTGACTTGGTACTCAGGAAGGTAATGGATCACAAGAAAGTTCCTGGAGAAGGGAAACTCGGTGCTAACTGGGAGGGGCCCTACAAGGTTACTTCAACACTTGGCAATGGTGCATACCATCTGGCCGACTTATCAGGGAAGGCAATCCCTAGACCATGGAACGTTGCCAACCTAAAGAAATACTTCCAGTGATGTGATTCTTAAGATGAAGTACTTACAGTAATGTATTTCTCAGAACATGCCTTGATGTAATCAAAAGTTACGAGTATCAATGAATGAAAATTTATTTTACAGTACGTTCTTATTTACTTGTGTTGTACATTTATGCTCGGTGGAGCAAATTGGCCACGGGTCTTAACTCAAGCCAATCCCGGATGCTCAACCCTTTGGTTGGAGCAGGGTGCCAAGTGGTATAACTTGGTGGAATTTGTGCCAAGTATCGTTACTTAAAGCACGGTCCATATTCACAATTCGCGCTCGAAGACGGGCAGAATTACACTCTACGAAGGGTTAAATCACGCCAAAACTTGACCAAGTCAGGTTGCGGCCGAACAACATGATAAAAAACTTTCACAATTTTTTCTAAGGCACGAAGCCTGATTAGACCGAACAGACGACCTGCTAGGCCACAAAGCCTCTGCTCGGCCGGGGGCAAACATGACATAAGCAAAAATTGAAGATAAGCAGTTCAACACTTGCGAAAATGTAAGAACGAGTGCATTGAAGTGAAACTTCAATTACAAAAAAGAGTTCGGCCTTACAAAAGAAGAGGTCCAACCGACCGAACTCCAAGATAAATAAAAAAGTACAAGTTGCAAGTTCAACACTTGGCAAATTTAGAAGGTACTTCATTACAAAAGGGAGCTCGGTTTGTCTCATAGCCTATCCAACTGAGCACTGAAGCAAAAGTTGAAGATACTTCATTAACTTCCAAGTTTCATTACAAAAGAACTACTAAAGCAGAAGTAAAAGCAAAAACTCGAGGCGACCTAACAACTTACTCCTCGCGTTGCTCCTCCTCGAAGTGTCCATCCTCGCGGTGCTCCTCCTCTGTAGGATTGACAGTCTGCCTAACTAAGGAAGAGCTCAGCAGGAAAGGAGAAAGGCCAGAAGGATCAACACCCGTAGCTCCATCTCCCCGAGGCCTTCTCATCCTAACCCTTGCAGCGGTCTTCGAAGGGACTGGGATATCGTCAATGTCATAAAGAGGAGAAGCCTCTTCCACCTTAGCAGCGCGCAGAGCCCCAGTCCAACCCTTAGTAAAGATCTTGTCCCTCAGCTTCAAAATCTCCTCTGAATAGGTCTTCTCGGCCTCGTCATAGCCCCTCTGTTCAGCCTCGTCCACCATCCCTTGATAATTAGCCTTTAAAGACTTCAGAGCAGCATCGGCATCTGCAGCCCTCCGCTCAGCCATGAACATCAGTGCTTCGGCCTTCTTCTTTGCATCTTCCATCCCCTTTAGATCCTCTCCGGCCGCCTTCAAGGACATATCAGCATCAGCCAACATGTTGATTGTCTTAACCTTCTCTTGCTCCTCACGATGCCGCATTTCATCCATGATGTGCATCCTCTGAATGCACTGCACCAAACCAAAATGTCATATTCTCGACAACCAAATTTAAGTAAATGACAAAGACATAAAAGAAGACTTACTGCGGTTAACATTTGTACTGAACCCTTGATCAACACGTCGCTTGAAATGTTTTGCTCCGCCATATCCAAAGGTAACAGCAATGTCTTTGATAAATCAAAGGCCAAGTCGCTTGAGTAGATTGTGCTGTCCGATGTATTGATTGCTCGGCCATTATGCTCCAAGGGAGGCACCCATTCCTCAGCTGAGCCCTGCTCATTAGAACCCCCAGCAACTTCTTTACCTTTGGACCTCTTCCTCTTTGAGGCCCTATCAGCAGGAAGAGCAAGAGTAGCAACGGGAGGAGGAGGAACAACAACATGCTTTTTTCCACCCTTAGGCCTCTCAATCGGTGGAGAAGAAACTCGTGTGTCAACTGTCGAAATAGCTAGAAAGTCCTCATCGTCAGATCCAAAGACTAAGGCATCAAGATTGAGCTTTTGGCGACGAGCCATTTCGCTTGCTAAGTCTGGCGATGGAGAGTAGCCTCTACTGAGTGATCCACTTGATGAACAAACAATAGCGGAAGAGGAAGCTCCGGTGGTATGGCCAACTTGTGCTTCGGTTTCAATCTCAAATGAGCCCCTCGAGGAGTTGTTTACTTTGGGTTTCCGTTGGATGACATGTCTGTAAGTTCGCACATAGTTAAGCAAATGCGAAGCCGACCGATCTTCGTACCTTAGTGCAACTTTGATATCCCTCGGATGCTCTTTCTCTGGCCTCCTTTTTAGCTTCTTTGAACCTGCAAGTACGAACAATAACACTTAAAAAAAAAAATCACAGGTGATAAGCGAATGAATAAAAGGCAACTAAAATAAAGAATGACCTGGGTGGCCGTTCTCTCGTGGAACCTGCTTCGATCGGCCCACCTCCTCGGCCGCAAACTCCCAATTACCTCCGACTTGAAGGAAATCAGAGCAATGCTTGTCATTATCAGGAAGTTCAGTAACGAGTTGGAGGTCCAACGACCGAACTTTGACATAATAGGTTTTACCGCCTTTATTACGACACAAGGAGTAGCAATGAAGGATATCCCAAATACCCAAGTCCAAGTCTAAGAGGTCGTTCAAGACCGAGACACCGTTTACCACTCTAAATGTGTTCATTGATATTTGCATTGGTGTAAGTTCGAAATAAGAAAAGAATTGACGCAACAAAGGACTCAACGGAAACCTAACACCCCCCTCTATGATGGAGGCAATTGAGAAGGGCATTGTGGTGCTAGTACACGACCGATCCGCGTCTACCGCCGCTAATGTCAACGTGATATCATTGGGAATGTTATATCTTCGGCGGAACTCATCCATTCCCGCCGGGGTGTCCACTAGGTTCCGAACCTTACCCATGGGAGGTGCGACGTTCCACCAAACAACTACACTAAGTGAAGTGGGTAAAAAGCACACTAAGGATGACTTGCAAGGTTGGAGGTACAATGGCCGACCGAGCAATCGTATGCTAGACAACTCTTAATGTTACACTTAGCCAAAAAAGTAATGGTGAAGGTAGAGAATAAATACATGGATTCTAGGACTTACGGTGTCAAAATCAAGAGGAACTCAATGGCGAGCGTCTCCGATGAAGCAATCCCACTGTGGCAACCAAGGGAAAAATTCTTTGGAATAAAGGCACAAGAAACACTATTACAAGCCATGGATGGCGAGGCAGCAATGGGTTCACTCCATCGAAAATACACTGCTCAAGAAATCGGAGAAGCCTAAACCAACGTGAAATAGAGAAGAGGTTGGTCTCTCTGACTGCAAATTCTAGAGAGAGAAAATGAGAAAACCAAAACGATTGGAGGAAGCTATCAACTTTGTGGACAGAAATTCAGAATTTATAAGAAGTCCCATGGTCAAGTTCTAGATTTTAAAATTGTTTTAGAGTTCCACCGAAGGAAAATGTAAGAGCAAAACCAAAATCAGACTCTTTTTCCGAAAATGGGTTCTGTCATTCCTGGAGTTGAAAAGATAGGCAGCAGAGAAATGGAAAAATGGGTTTGGAAATTTAAATTCCTAGAGTGAGAAAGTATTAAATAAGGTGGGTTTGCTTGTTTACATTAACAAATTCTGAAATGGGCTTGCCTTTACGTCATGTTGACAGCCCCGAAACTAGTCAAATGTGGACACGTGATGGCTCGACAGTCGGAGGAAGGACATTGGTCAGGGCCGAGCTTGAGGTCTGGTGGCAAGGCCAAGATCATGGACAACATCTTCATCTGGTCTGGGTTGGACGAAGCCTGGGACTGTTGCTTTGCAAGAGAAAGATGCGAATGTTACTGGGTTTGGTAGGTCAGGTGGTGAAGCCCTGGTAGTTGATGGTATTGATCATAACATTCATGTTGTTGATGCCGTGGCTAAAGGCAGTACTGCCTATATGCCACCTTCGGCTCGGCTTGGTGAAGTTGGACTCCCAGTTTCTGTACCAGCTCCATCAGCTGCAAAAACTACAGTTTTGAGGGGAGAGGATTTTCCTTTTTTGCAAGCTGCTTTACCTAGTGGTGCATCTGGGCCAGTGCAGAAACAAAAGGATGGTTTGCATAAAAAGCAGAAGCATGTAGGGGAATCATCCAATGGGCAGACGGATAGTTCTCCTTTGAGTTCACTAGTTCACATACGTCCCCAGGGACAATCTTCTCATCATCATTCTTTTGGAAATGGAACAGATGAGAATGGTGGTGAAAGTCACGGATTAGGAAGTTCACAAATGGCGGAGCAAGCTCGAAAGGACTACTTTCCCAGTCCACTTCCATTAGTTCGGCTGAATACAAGGTCTGATTGGGCTGATGATGAGCGTGATACGGGTCATGGGTTTGCAGACCGAGGCAGAGATCATGGATTTTCAAAAACTGAAGGAGTGGTGCAAGGGAAAAGGACATGTGAAGAACTGCCCTGTCAGTGGGTATACAATTGAAAAGATTGAGTTGGGCAAGTGTGTACGTAAACTAGATAGGAGTTGCTCGGTCCCATCAGTTGTTCGGCCCTGACCGAGCAACAATATCAACCAAACGAGCCCGACCGAGCAACAACATCAACCAAACAAGCTTGACCGAGCAGTACCTAAAGGCGATGCACAAATAAGTATAAAAAAAAAAAGAAGCTGCAGGTAAGCCGATAAGGCAGACTCATGACCGAACAGAGAAGGCAGAGCAGCAATCACAGTTGGACAGCCAATAAGGCAGACTCATGACCGAACAGAAAAGGCAGAGCAGCAATCACAGTTGGGCAGACCCGTTTTTGTTTACATGTAATAACAGTAAAGAGCTACATGGATGTCCTACCAAGGCTGGAGGAATTATTGGGTGTTTATGTGCAAGAGAAAGCTTAGGCGGGGCCTACCAAGCGTCCACTAGGCTTCAACCTGTATGCAATTTGAAGCCCATTATCAGATTACAAACATTTATAAAGCATGATCATGCACAAGAAGTCAAGAAGCGGGCCCACCAAACAATCAAGCTAATTGTTTATACAAGTTGGACATCATGTGCCATGTGCTATAATAAAAATAAATAAATAAATAAAATTTTGTATACATATATTTCAAAAAAATATATATATATAAAAAAAATAATAATAATATATAAAAACTTTTGTGTATATATATACTTCTTATATAAAAAAAAAATAAAATAAAAAATTTCGTGTATATATATATTTAAAAAAAAAAAATGTGTATACATACATTTTTAAAAAATAAAAAAAATAAAAAATAAAAAATAAATAAAAAAAATTTTGTGGATATATATATATATATATATATTTTTAAGTCAAGCAACGACGCTCAGCCGACTGAAAGAGCACCAAGACTTGACGATTACAAGGCTAGTGAAGACACATTTAGTTTGGGGGCACAACCGAGCTACGAAACATTGGGCAGACACAAACGTTGGACCGAACAATAATTTTTAATCCAACTCATGGAGCTCAAATTAAGTTGTGATCGACCAAACTTCGAAGTTTATGACAGAATTGGCTTCCGCTTCGCCAAACGTAAGCGCAAGCCAGGAGGCAAATGAAGTGGGTAAAAATTAATCAAGTCTTGGTGCTAGGCCCAATGCCATACTCACTCCAAGGTGGAGCTAGGTCGGACCTCAGCCTTATGGCCAACACTATTGCTCCGAAGCAAGACGACCATAGGAGTTCGGCCCAATGTACGAGCATCACTCCAAGGTGGGCCGAGCAACATGGTGGACCTTCTGGATGGACAGAACCACTCCGAAGTGGGTTGAGCAACATGTTGGACCTCCTAGTTGGACAACCGTTCTAGAACAAACCAACTTAGAGAAGGCCAATCCACTGAAGATCTTCCTTGGGCTCACAAGAGACAAACAACTCTGCTCCTCTCCCTCTGAATGAACAGAACGTGGAGACATGGGGGCGCAGAGGGACAAGGTGCATATATAACAGACCTGCATCTGAATGGCAGGCGGAGTGTTTGTCCTCCTCCAATGAGAGATGCCCGCTAATGAGACAAACAAAACAGACCTGCACCCGAGTGTCAGGTGGAGTGGTCGTCCTCCTCCAATAGGAGACGACCACGAATAAGACACATTGGACAGATGGCGGAGAGAGAAGGACTTCAACGACAAACAACCTTCTCCTATAAAAGGTGAACATTATTCACTCTCAAGGGATCCGAAAATCCACACACTTAACACATACACACCCTTTGTATTCTCTCTTCTTCTTCTTCCTAAGTCCCTGACTTTACCATCGGAGGGGTTTCCGACCAAACCCCGGTCGGGCAGCCTCACCGTTTGTTATTCTGTGCAGATCTTCAATTCCCAAAGCACACTGTTCATCCACGAAGTTCAACCCTTCTTCATAGTGCGGAAATCACCCCCGCACACTTCGGTTTAGAGGACAGGACCAGGCAAGCCGTAATTCAACGTGACCGAGCTAACTCTGAGTGTGCCCAACCGGCAGCCGAACTAACCACAGTGCTCTTCTAGACCGGTGTAACTTCAAGGCTTCTTTGTACCGGACTAGCTCCAAGGTCTCCTTGGACCGAACTAACATATAGGCCTTCTTACCCAATTCTCCATACTGTGGCCCATCACAGCCTTCTACCTAGCTCGGCCCAATTTTCATATAAATTACCCTCTCAATTGCCCCTTAATTCCATCTGCAAAGCATGATAGGGATTACCCATTTATCAGCTGAGCTGCAGTTTTGACCTTTTCAGCCGAACTAACTTTTACCCATTAGCCTTTCCAGCCGAGCTAAATTCAAGCCGAGCCGTGCACGTCCGGTCAAAACGTCTCTTCAATCACAGCGACTGAAACGCTTCTCCTTCCAAAGACACGTGGCAGCCTTTGATTGGTTCTTTGCAGCTGTCACGCCGCCCTCGTACTCCGAAAATTTTGAACAGTTCCCGCCCTTCCACTTTCGTCCTTTTTACAAAACAATCTTCCTCAACTCAAATCATTTACCTTTCTATTCATTCTTCTCTCTGTGCCTTTGCTTCTCCAACCTCTGAGCTCCCTGAGTTCGTGTTCTTCATTGGTGCTGTTGCTCCTATCACCAGTTTCGTCTTCTTCCTCTGGTAAGTTTTTCTCAAATCTCCTTTGTTTTTGCACTTTTCTGCTTTAGACCATAGTACGCTATTTTTGCGTGTTTTTGCAATACACTCCTTTTGCTCTTTCTGGGAAAGATCTTCATAAGAACATTATGAATATCATGAAGCAATCTGTAGAACGTAGTTTTGATCCATAAACTTGTCCCAACCGAACTAGGATACTGTTTGTGCTATGCATGTAGATCAATACAGTCAATAACCGAACTAGGACTTAGATATGTCAGTAGCTTTTTCGACTCCTGTTTCACTTTAGCCGAGATAACATCACCGAACGAAGTTTGAATTTAGCAAACTAGAAACCATGGTTTTCAACCGAGCTAAGCCTTGGGGCTAAGCCAGCTTTCTTAGTTTCTAACCAAAACTCAGAAAGCTGTCCCTAGAGGCTTAACCGTAGTAACAAACCCCATATTACAGACCGAGATAACCAACTCCTTGCTCAAACCGAGTTATTGATCCGTCAGCTAGACCATGCTACCAAACATCTTGTCAGAACCGAGATACCGAGATAAAACCTGTAGCATTCCCCAGGCCGAAGTAGGACTTTATCTTTGTTTTGATTTTGTAGCACGGTCAAGGACCTGTGCTTAACACCTTGTTTTCCACTTTGCAGACTTAGGTTGCCCAGGCACTCCTCTGCGCGCTCAACCGAGCTACTGAGCACACTCTTCCGGCCGAGATAATTTATTTATAATTTATACAATAAATGGGGAAATATAGGTTTTTGGTAGAAACCCCAGGAGGCCTAGCCGAATTCCAAAGGGAGTACAACATCCCTGACGACGTCCAACTCATCTTGGCCGAAAAAGATGTAACTCCATGGGGAAATGAAGGCTTCGTCCCCTTTACCCTTCTCTCAATAATCGAGACCGGACTAAGATTTCCAGTCCAACCATTAATTTGTGAGTTTCTTAGGCAAACCAGACTATGCCCAACCTAGCTTTCCACCAACTCTTACCGAATCATAATGGGAATAGCCGCACTAAACCACCAAGAAGGACTTAACCTCGGTCTAGCCGAAATATTCCACCAATACTCCATAGGCTCCAAAGAAGAGGGCTGGGTTTATTATTTAAGAATACGCCGTAATCGAGAAAAAATAATAAAAGACACGCCGGACAAAGACTTGAATGACGATGATTTCTTCTGGGTGTCTGGGAATTATGAAGATCACCAGGCCCAAATTCCTGGCCGTAGAATAAACTGGAAACAAGGAGAACCCGGTATAACTACTTCGGTTTTCTCTTGTGCCTTTCTTTGATTTCGGCTAATATTCTGAACCGAGCTAACAGTTGAATTTTTCTTTGCAGACACAGCTTACCTTCATTCATTGTACAACTACCCCAACCTCAATGCCCTCCGCGCCGCACTATGGGTTAAAGAAAGTGGTTGGGCTTAACTTCTAAATTTTGAGCCGACCTACAGGTACAGCGGTCGCCGAAAAGCGAGAGTGACCGACTTTCTCCTAGAAGACGCACCAGAACCGGACCCATCCTTGCCCCAGATCAACCTAGTGCCTTTCACCGCCGAACAAGAGATGGCAAAAAGGAGCAAGCTGAAGGCCCTGTTAACCGCAACAACTCCAGCCGATGTACCACCAACTGGTCAAACCACTGAGACCGTGGTGGCCCTCCCATCTCAACGGCCGTCGTCATCTCGCCCAAGCAAACGTGCCCGGACTAGCCAAACCGAGTAACGACTTGTGGATGAGACCGTTCTGCCACCAAGCCCTCCTCCAAGCCCCCAACAAAGCCCTCAACCGGAGAACTCTGACCATGCTGGCTCCTCAAAATGGGTTCCCAATCTCACCTTCAACGACGGAGATATACTGGCTTCGGATTCGGTTGTTGCTGAGAAGGACCACTCGATGGCTTTCAATCTAGCCAAGAGTGTGTGCCTTCCAAAAGACATGGAGCACCACTACAAACAACTGAATACCGAGCTGAAGTCCATTCGGTCTTCAACTAAGTCAATGATCCTGGTAAATGGCTCTCTTTTTTCTTTGTAATTTTTCCAACTTTCAGTCCGGCTAAAGGAAAAGTTGCTACTCCTTTGCAGGCCATCTAGAAAAACAATGTTACACACAGGAGAGTGATGGAGCTCAGGAGAAGTACCAGGGAGGCCATGGCCGAAGCCGAAGCAAAAACAGCCGAGCTGGAGGAGGCAAAAAAACAGATTGCCGAACTACGCTTTGAGAACGGTCGACTGACCGAACTGGTTAGTTCAGCCGAAGCCGAAAAACAGAAGGCTGCCACTAAGGCAAAAGACAAGTACCTGCGCCTGCTGACAAAAGTTGAAAAGAAGAAAGACGCCGAGATAGCCCAACTGAAGGCGGGCATGAAGAAAGCCGAAAAGTGAGGCTTTAAGAAGGCAGATGACGCATACACCCTGCAATGCGACGCAGCCAATGACCTGTTCTTCAAATGTGGCTGGAGGAGTGCTGTGGAGCAGCTCGGTTGTACACCCGACACCGAGGTCTACAATGCTCCACAATATTCTATTCCGGCTTCACTGGCGCAGTACGCTGCCGATCTTCAGAGGCAATTTCTTGAAGGGTCTGATGATGACGATGAAGATGATGAAGATGATGATGAGGGTGTGCCAACTGACACTCTGGCCGTTAATGAGCAACCCAACGATCAAACAGTTCGGTTGGAGCCGGTCGTCAAAGACCTAACTGTTGAGCTATTGACTGACAACATTCAGTCGATTGACACCGAGGTTCATGCTGAAACCGAGCTCCCACCTCAAACCGTGCCCCCGTCTGAAGCCGGTCTTCGTGCAAATGCTGATGTTGAACTAGACGCTGAATTTGATGGTCTCTTGAATTTGTAACCGGGCTGTGGCCCCTCAGTTGTATATGTTTTTCTCTTTAATGAATGAAAAAATCTTCTGAGCTAACTTTTATTCCGGTTTTGTACTTGTAATGAATTTTCAATGTTTCCAACTGTGATCTCGGTTTGAATGCTTGCTATTTGAAATATTACTGGGCCGGTATTTTCAACTGGGATACCGTACTCCGGTTTTGGCTATCTAACTTACTAGCCAACCACTCTTCAGCCGTAAACTTACTTCGGCTGAAGAGTAACAAGAGTTGGTTTAATCCAGCCAACCACTCTTCAACCGTGAACTTACTTCGGCTGAAGAGTAACAAGAGTTGGTTTAATCCAGCCAACCACTCTTCAGCCGTAAACTTACTTCGGCTGAAGCGTAACAAGAGTTGGTTTAATCCAGCCAACCACTAAGTTGGTTTTTTCCAGCCAATTTAGAATAAAGTGTTTGGTTATTCCGACCAAACGTCCTGCAGCCTGGATCCTTATCCTGGGTTTAGGAAGGTTCATAGTTGGTTATTCCGGCCAACTATGTTTACAATGTTCCTAACTCACTAAAGTTACCTTCTACTGAAAACAATCATGCTGAAAATAATCGACTTGTTGTATTGAGAAAGTAAAAAATTACATGTGCTTAAAAGAAGAAAAAAAAACTAGAAATAAAACAACTTGAGATTGGTAGTGTTCCATGGCCTAGGAATTGCTTTGCCGTCCTTATCTTCTAAGTGGTATGCCCCTTTGCCTGCTAATCCGACCACTTTGTAAGGTCCTTCCCAATTAGGCCCCAACTTGCCATCTCCTGGAACCAAGGTGTTTCCCATCACTTTGCGTAGTACCCAATCTTCGATCTTGAACTGCCTTGGATGCGCTGTTTTGTTATACTTTCTGGACAACTCTTGTTGGTAGGAGGCGATGTGAACCAATGCTCTGTCTCTTCTTTCTTCCGCAAGGTCAAGCTCCAATGCTATGGCTTCGCCATTTAAGTCTGGATCAAAGTTCTCGCTCCGAATTGTGGGGAGGCCGACTTCCAGTGGGATTACTGCCTCCATGCCATAAGCTAAAGAGAATGGTGTTTCTCCTGTCGATCGCCGATGTGTGGTGTGGTAAGCCCATAAAACGTGAGGGAGTTCCTTTGCCCACTTGCCTTTAGCTTTCTCTAACCTTTTCTTCAATCCATCCAAGACGACTTTATTTGATGCTTCTGCCTGACCATTTGCTTGGGGATATGCCGGTGTAGAATTGTAGAACTCTATCTTGTATTCTTCACAAAAGCCTCTAAAAATTCTGCCGTCGAATTGAGTGCCGTTGTCTGAGATTAATGCCTTTGGTATGCCAAATCGAGTGATGATATTCTGCCAGACAAACTTCTTCACATCTTTTTCCTTGATTGATGCCAAGGCTTCTGCTTCCACCCATTTTGTGAAGTAGTCGGTTGCTGCGAGAAAGAACTTCCTGTTGCCTGGTGCTGTTGGAAGTGGACCTACTATGTCTAATCCCCACATTGCGAA
This sequence comes from Camellia granthamiana, assembly GCA_036172215.1. NCBI lineage: Eukaryota > Viridiplantae > Streptophyta > Magnoliopsida > Ericales > Theaceae > Camellia > Camellia granthamiana. Next base: position 81,902,605 of record CM069916.1, read on the forward strand.
GGGCCATGGACTAGTTAATGGTAGTAGTTCTCTGGCAGGTTGGTGTATTTTGTGCGCAAACTTCTGACACTTTTCGCATTTTTTGACATACTTTTTTGAATCCGCTTGCATGTATGGCCACCAGTATCCTTGTGAAATTGCTCGGTATGCCAATGATCTTCCTCCTTGATGGCTGCCGCATACACCCTCATGTATTTCGAACAGGAATGCTTCCACTTTGCTGGGGTGGACACACTTTAAGTAAGGTCCTGAGAACGACTTTTTGTACAATGCTAGAGATGGAGAGAGCCAAAATCATTGCGACTTTGCTCTTATTCTGTTGGCTTCTTTCTTCTCTTCTGGTAGGGTACCATCTTTCAAGAATAATATGATGGGATCCATCCAAGAAGGGCCTAACTCTGCACAACATACCTCTTCTGCTTCTGGGTCTTCAATGCTTGGTCTAGGCAGGTAGTCGATTAGTAGTGGGTGAGGGATGGAGGTGTCTGCCATTGAGGCGAAGCCTGCGAGTTCGTCCGCTCTGCTGTTTTCCTCCCTGCCGATCTGTTCTATCCTTACCACTTCAAATTTCTCTATCTCTGTTCTGACCAATTCTTGGTATTTAGTCATCCTGTCATCCTTTGCTTCGTAGTCGCCAGATATTTGGTTCACCACCAGCTGGGAGTCGCTGTAAACCATTAGCTCGGTGGCCTTCATGTAGAGTGCTGACTTAAGTCCTGCAAGAAGCGCTTTATACTCCGCTTCGTTGTTTGATGCTGGGAAGCCAAGGTTGATTGCCTGCTCCACTACTAAGCCGTCTGGAGAGATGAGGACTATGCCAAGTCCTGCTCCATGCCGGTTGGATGCTCCATCCATGAAGAGCTTCCACATTTCTCCAACGAACAACTTCTAGCAAGTGGAGGGATCAGATGATGCCTTGGGATCTTCCATGTTGCTGGTGTCTTCTGCAAAGTCCATGCTTGCTGTTTGCCCCTTGCTATCTGATTGTACCAAGTCTTTGTTTGTTGGCGAGTCTGGACTTGGCATAGCATGGTTTGCTTCTTCCTTCCTTGCTTTACTCTGGTCTGCCGTGGGGCTTGACTGAGTAATCGGTACTAGGGGTTGCGTTATTCCGACGTCAACTTCCATCCCTAGTTTGGTTGATTCAGTCAAGTCGACTGGGCAGATATGATGACTTCTAGGAGCGAACTCTGCGACAAAATCTGCCAATGCTTGTGCCTTTATTGCGGTTCTGGGTTGGAACTTGATGTCGTACTGCCCTAACTCAACTGCCCACTTCAAGACTCGCCCAGAGAAGTTAGCCCTTTCAAACAATGCTTTTAATGGGAAGGCTGTGAGGACAACTATAGTGTGGGCGTGAAAGTAGTGTGACAACTTTCTTGATGCCATCATCAAGGCCAATGCCAGTTTTTCTAATGGCAAATACCTTGTTTCGGCGCCCAGCAATGTCTTGCTGACATAATAGATGGGCAGGTGCTGGATTCCTTCCGCACGGACCAACACTGCGCTGATTGCGTGCTGTGAGACTGTCAGGTACAAGAAGAGTTCTTCTCCAGGAATTGGGGTTACAAGTAGTGGTGGAGAATACATGTACTCCTTCAAGCTTTCCAGAGCTCGGTCGCATTCGTCGTCCCACTCAAACTTGGCCTTTAGAGCATGGAAGAATAGTCGTAGTCTGTCTGACGACCGGCTTATGAACCGACTGAGTGCGGCTGCCATGTTGGTGAGATGCTGCACTTCTTTTACTGAGTTTGGTCTCTCCAAATCCTGAATAGCCTTGATCTGAGATGGGTCCGCCTCAATACCTCGGTTGGTTACCAGGAAGCCCAGGAATTTGCCAGATCCTACTCCGAATGCACACTTCGATGCGTTGAGGCGTAACTTGTGCTTTTTCAGGATCTCGAACATCTCACCTAGGTCCTTGAGATGGTCACTCTCATCCTTGCTCTTGACCACCATATCGTCGATGTAAGCCTCCATTGTTCTGCCTAACAATGGCTCAAACATCTTGGTGACCATCCGTTGGAATGTCGCCCCTGCGTTCTTCAGGCAAAAGGGCATGACCTTGTAACAGTACAATCCTCTTGGAGTTGTGAAGGATGTGACCTCCTGGTCTGGTTCATGCATGGCGATCTGGTGGTAGCCTCTGTAAGCATCTAGAAAGCTAAGTCGGTTGTGCCCTGCTGTCAAGTCTACCAGTTGATCTATCCATGGTAGAGGAAAGCTGTCTTTTGGGCACGCCTTGTTGACTGTTTTGTAGTCGACGCAGACTCGCCACTTGCCATTCTTCTTTGGTACTACGACTGTGTTGGAGATCCATCTTGGGTAGTGTACCTCTCTGATTGCTCCTGCCTCCAGCAGGTTCCCTACTTCTTCCGCCACTATTTCGGCGTGGTGGAGTGCCGATCTGCGCGTGCGCTGAATGATTGGTCTGGCGGATGGGTGGACATTGAGTTGGTGACAGATGAAGTTGGGATCAATGCCTGGCATGTCGTAAGGTGTCCAGGCGAGCACTTCGATGTTAGAGGTCAAAAATTCCAAGACCTCCAATCTCTCAGTGCTGGACAACGACGAACCGAGCAAAAAGAACTTATCCGGGTTCTTTTCATTTATTCTTACCTCTACCAAGTCCTCCACCGCTTTCTGGCTAGCCGCTTTGCCAATATCTACGAATAGTTCATTACTCTCAGGTTCTTCCACCGAATGAACATATCCTTTGGCAGCACGGCTGCCATTCACCGTGACAAAGCACTGCTTCGACATGATCTGGTCTCCATAGACTTCTTCTATTACACCGGTGTCGTTGGGGAACCACATTACTTGGTGGTAGGATGACGCCACCGATCGCATGGCATGCAGCCATGTTTTGCCCAAGATGATGTTGTAAGTGGAGGGGACCTTCAACACCCAGAACTCCACTTGTTTCGTCACACTCCCTGCTCTGACTGGGAGGATTATTTTGCCGACGGGCCATTCTGGCATGGAGTTGAATCCAATCAAGGGAGATACGGCAGGTGCCAAGTCTTTATCTTGTAACTTCAGTTGTTTGAATGTTTCGTAGTACATGATTTCACATGAACTACCTTGGTCTATCAGAATCCGCTTGACGTCAAAATCCTTGACTCGGAGAGTGACGACCAAGGCATCATTGTGAGGGCAATATATCCTTGCCAAGTCTTTATCCGAAAAAGACATGACGTTTATGGCCTCTGTCTTCCCCTTCTTAACTGCAGGTTGGGCACTTAGCACCTCTCTTAAGTGCTCAGCCTTTTTGATTGATCCTCTGAGCTCGCATACACGCTCAGGTTCAAAGACTCCATGTATCACGTTGATAATGCCTTGAGGCGGGGCGTCAATTGGCATTCCATTGGGGTTATTGTGGTCTTGGGGGGCTGGTTGTGCACCCCCTTCAATGTATTTATCCAAATGGCCTGCAGCCACCAACTCCTCCAGGTGCTGTCTCAATGGCGTACAATTCTCAGTTTGGTGCCCCTTTTCTTTATGGAAGGTGCACCGTGGTCTGTCGTCGTAATCCTTCTGAGCCCCGCCTAGCTTGGCTGGCCACTTGACGAAAGGCTCGTCTCTTATTTCACTCAGAATTCGGTAGATCGGTTTCTTGAAGACCGTGGTTATGGCAGTGCGGACTCTCAGCCATCTCTTATCCTGGTCTTCTTCGTTGTCTCGCCTGCCCCGCCCGTTCTTGCTCGGACGGTTTACCGCATTGACTTTTGCTGAGGCCTTTTTCTTTGGCGTTGCGGCTGTGCTAGACTTTGTTTTAGCACGGGCGCCATCCTCCTCCACCCTGATGTGCTGATGCACTCTTTCCATCAAGGCTTCCATGGTGAGAGGCGGCGTCATGGTGATTGAGTCCCTTAGTCTGTTCCCGACTGGAAGTCCTCTTTTATACTGGGCAATGGCGAGATTGGTGGGGCAGTCCCCAATCTGGTTGAAGGTCTCCCAGTAACGACTGTTGTAAGATCTTAGGGTCTCCTTGTCGCTCATGTCGATGGAGAGTAACTGGTCGATCTCCACCGGGGTTTGGTGTTTGTTCTGAATCGTATGACGAACGCCTCCGCTAATTGTGCCCAGGAGGCTATGCTGCCTTCTGGGAGTTTCTCAAACCAAGTCAGGCCTAGGTCTCCAAGGCTTGACGGGAAGAGGATGCACATCATAGCCTCGTTTCGCCGATATACAGCCATGACCTGGCGAAAGTGGCTCAAGTGTGAGTAGGGGTCCGTCTTCCCCTCGTATGTAGTGAATTTGGGCTGAAGGAAGCCTGATGGTAGGGGCGCGTTCTCAATTGCTGGAACAAACGACGAGGTCTGCAGCCTCGCCAATGCCTTGTCCGTTGGTTCATAGGCAGGGTGTGATATTGGCATTCTAACCTCGACGCTTCCATGCGTCCGAGGAGCCAACCGCTGTAAGGCATAAACTCTATGTGGATCATGTGCCCTGGCGTCTTCCCTGCATCGTGCCTTTTCTTCTAACACGGTTCGTAGGTCGGACGATCTGGGTAACTCTGTCTGTCTAGATCTTGTTTGGTGCGTATGTGAAGGCCAATATGTGCTCCCTTTTGTGTATAACCTCTCGGATCTCGTCCTTTCAGACCTGGGGTGACGAGTTCTGGAAGATTTGGGTTGAGTATCGCCTGTCCTGAGGCTTTTACTCTCTGCTTGTGAAGGTGTGGTGTTCTTACTACGACCTTCCGAGTGACGAGGAGGCGTCTTGGTTGTGCGCCTCGCTCCTGTCGCCACTTCTTTTCCCTTCATCTGGCGCTTTAGGGATTCCATATCCGCCGCCATCCGTCGTATTAATTCGTCTTGCTCCTTGATGCGTTCTTCCAAGGTTTGATCAATCCTCCGCCTTTGTCTTTCTGGACTCTGTGAACGGGAGTGGTGAGGGTTGTCAGTCCGCCTTCTCTCCCTTGTATCCCTCCTGGGATTCTGTCGTTGCTCCAAGTCCGCCATAGGAGGGATCAAAGGTAGTCCTTCGCGTCTCGCACCTCCCTGTGGTGTTTGTCCGTCGATGGCGGACTGTGACACATCTTCGTTGTGCGCCATTGATTCTTCCTGAGGAAAAGCTTGATCAAAAGGTTGTTCTCGTCTGAGTTCCCACAGACGGTGCCAATTGTACGGGAAAGAAATACACCTTCTCGTATAATCCTGTTGATCAAGCCTGCACTCCTCCGTACGTCGTCGTTCTGCAACCTGAAAACACAAACGTGAGCTGGCCGGCGGGTTTGTGCCGGAAACCTCTCCGATGCCTAAGTCAACAAGCAAGACAAATAGGCAAAAGCTCTGTATATTCAGGAATCAAAATTGTGTTACCTCTCCATAAGTGATGTTTGTGAGCTTTTATAGGTTCCGTGTGGCACAATCCAAGTAGGACTCTTACTTCTCCATATAGAGTCCTCCTAGGATTCATACTCCTGAAGGATAATGCTGATCCTCCAACACCCCCCTCACTGCTTAAGCCAAGTGAGATGGCTTTATTATGGCCGAACTACCTTACGACCGAAATAATACTGCCACACTAGACAAGCGAGTATGGCCGAGGCAACTTCTAGTCCGGCTCTTCCTTTCTCTTCTATCTCGGCTCCGACTGTTAGGACCGAGCTATCCATAGAAGTGTAGAACCGAACTAGCTTAGAAGAGTCCTGAAGCCTCTCATACTTCGGTTTAGAGGATAGGACCAGGCAAGCCGTAATTCAACGTGACCGAGCTAACTCTGAGTGTGCCCAACCGGCGGCCGAACTAACCACAGTGCTCTTCTAGACCGGTGTAACTTCAAGGCTTCTTTGTACCGGACTAGCTCCAAGGTCTCCTTGGACCGAACTAACATATAGGCCTTCTTACCCAATTCTCCATACTGCGGCCCATAACAGCCTTCTACCTAACTCGGCCCAATTTTCATATAAATTACCCTCTCAATATCTATAATTATTTTTGTGCAAAACACAGATGATAGCTAGTATATTCTTATCAAAATTCACTAAACTCCAATTCGTTATCCAATCCACTTAACTAGTGGACAATTTACAAAACCCAAGAAACCCAAGAATCATCCAAGGAGACAAAAGAGTGTAAAGTGTGAAAAAAAGAGTAGTAAAGTATGATTTTAAGTGCCCAATTCAATGCTTCAAATGGCGGTCAAAGTTCCATACAGACACTTCACTACTTTGCGCAAAATAAAGTGCATAAAATATGATCTTACTAATAAGTGTTTTTAGCTCACATTTCATTATTGAATTATTTTTATAGGATTAGATACAATAAGGCTTTGTTTGGTATTAGGTTAATATAGTAAAAAAATTAAAAATAATATAAATCATTAAATCATTGTCTCTATTTTTATGTATATATTTTCGTAAAAAATCAAAAAATTAACTCAAATATCCACTTTTGTAAAATATAGGTTATATAATAAGATTAGAAAAGATGAAAACCATGAGATATATGAGCTCATTTGGCAACACTATAAATAAGATATTTATTGACTTATTAATTTATTTGAATTATACCACTTATTTATTTTTTATACGTCTTTTCATAATAAATAAAAAAGTCAACTAATAGAATTATGTCGAATAAGTTATACCTTGGAATAATAGACGTGATAAATAGTCGGATAGAAAGAATGAGATATTATATTTTGTTCGAATAAAATAAAAATAATAATAAAAAAAGCCAAACAAACCCGATTCTTCTAATACCACACTACTTATGGTATTATTTAATCCCATCATTTTCTTCTATTTAAACTTCCATACTTGTACTAAAATTACTCAAAATTTAAGATTGTTTTGAAAATTGGCTTTTTAGTAATTTTTTATGAAAATACGTACCAATAAATGAGAGAAGAGTTTTTTTTTTTTTAATGATTTTTTGGCTTTTAATTAAAAAGACAAGTTCCCAAAAATATGTGTGACACCCCAAAATATATTTACTTAATTTTTGAAAAAAAAAATGTAATTATAACATTTTTTGGGCCATAGTAGAATACATGAAACTTTTGTATAGTGCTTCAAGAAACCTCATGGATGGCATGGTAAGTCACAGGACTGTATAGTGCCGCATAGTAAGTGTCTTCTCACTTATAAATAGGTGAGTTGCATAGTAATGAAATCACAAGAATAACAAACAAAGGATATATAAGAGAGTGAGTCGAAGTCAGAAGTGAGAGTAAAAGATCAAGCTTAAGGTGAATTTTATTATATTTTGAGTTATCATAAACTGTTTTATGTAAATTATGTTTTGCAAATCATATTAGTATTTAAAAGTTTATTATTTGTTACATGAACCCTATTTGCTTAAAAAGGAAAACCCATGGATAAAACTGTTTATTAAATGTATTTTTGAACAATTATTTTGTAAGTACCACCACAGAAGTCCCATGCATTGGGGGACTTAAATAACCATTGGCTCTTTGAATTATCACTTTATGTGACCCTTTGTTGTCATGGATCCACAGATCTTCTGATTTCTGGTGTGGAGCAAAGTGCTGTGCGAAACTAAGTGCTACACTGTTGTGGAAGCCACTTCTAGAATTCGTATGAGGCATCTCTTGAATTCATACATCTGTCATGTTCTATTCTGTTCTGTACCGTGGTTATGATTATTTGCTTATATAATTTTCACGTTGTGCTTCTGTTATTTAAAATGATTTATGTATTTCTATTACCAATCAAATCTCGCCCAAATAATTATCTATTGTGACTTTTATACCATTATGGTCTCAGTATAATATTTCTCAGTCTGCCATATACTTATAGTTGTTAACCGCTTTTAGGTAACGTATCAAGACCTGTGCATGGGATAAGCACAAGGCACTTTGTAATCATAGTTAAGCTCTAGCAATCTAAATTAATAGAAGCTCTAATGTATATGTTTTTGTTATAATTAAATTAAGATTTGGGTACTCTTTTATTTTATTTCGCTACACTATTAATTTATTATGACTTCAATTATTATCTTATTGCAACATCAAATCTCTGAGTACCGAGTTTGAATCGTAACAATAGGCCTTAGTACTATGCAAAACAAACATCAAATTGAATCATCCAATGATACCCACGTGTTCCTCACTTTCAATCTCTTATTCCTTATCCCATAATCAAATACCAAATTAATAATTAAGTGAGGCTTACATGATTTTTCTACATTTAATACTACTCTTAATACCACAATCAAACGTCTCCCTAGAGTATAATAAAAAGATTAAAAAAAAAATAAAATAAAAAATAAAAGATATTTTTACTAAATTTAATATATTTTTCTATTGAAATTAATATATTTTTAAGGGGTAGTTACCAATTAGTCCTATCAACTAGACTTATTTACCTACAGGTCCTAACTAATAAATTTAACACTATAAAAATAAGATATTGATAAATTTATCACTATAAATTTATTCATAAAAACAAAGAAACTGATAAATTTATCTTTATCACTTAATAAATTTATCAATAGGACTTAATGGATAATAAGTCTCAAAAGTAGGACCTATTAGTAGTTTACCCTATTTTTAACACTTTTATCTATTTTTTAACATAATTCTAATATTAAATAATATTTAAAGGCACTTTTTAGTATTTATCCATATAATATATGAATGTGTTAAAAGTTGTGTGGTGGCCGCGTGGTGGACATGCATGCTTTTGTGCAATTCCATGACCAAAGAATCTATCTCTTATTTGCTGAATTTATAAGTGGATCAACCAATTACTCATTAATCAATAATTTAACCCCCAAACACTTCCTATCACTCACAATGGCAAAAAAAGCTACATTAAAATGGTCAAGATCCAAACAATCTCCTCACACTTTTTCTATAGATCATTGGTGTATTTTTTCGCTCTCCAACAACTTCAGCTAATTAATAAATTTAGATATTTTAGGTAAATGCTAAATGGTGTTCCTAAAGTATTGGTTAATGTGAGATCATAAAAACTTGCTCATATAATTAATGAAGAGCTTAAACTAATAGATGAGTTTCACCTTTCTAATCTGTAAGATAAAACATCATTAAAACCAACCAATGATGAATTTTGGGCGGAGAATACTTTGATGATGAAGTTAAGAAGTGCTCAATGAGAGAAGTTAAGGTTTCGTTTGACAATTTTGATTGGACTTAAAATAGTCAATTATCCAAAACACATAATCACATAACTCTCTACTTTGTTATACTTTTTTCGTATAAAACTGAAAAAATCAACTAAGATAGTCTATTCCCAAACACTCCCTACGAATCACCAATAGTTTTCTCTACATATTTTGAAGTCATAGTGATTGTGGCTTTATCCTAATTCTTTGTTTGGTGAGCTTGTTGGTTAGATTGGGTTTAGGTCATGCCTAAGTGTGTGTATAATTTGATTCCCACAGTTAATATTGAAGTTATATTAAAAAGTGTATTGATGACTTTAGTTTAAATTTAGTGAAAAAATATCTCGAATTTAAATTTTTTTTTTTTAATCTTCTTCTTTTGTCTTAAGAACACATGTTAATATAAATGTTAATAACATATTAAGAGTATAGGCCAACAATGGATTAGTAAGAGATGAGATCAGTATTATAAATTTGCACACAAGATCCTCTATTTCAATTGTTCCATATTCTTTTGTTCCAAAATGTTTCCCTTTCATATGAGGAGTGTTTTTGAGTTTGAACATATTATAGAGAGTTGATTTGGATAGTAAAATATTTTATCACCAAGAATTGATATTTAAATTTATTCATGAGTATTATTGGAGTTGTTTCACTTAATAATAGTCAAATAAAATAACCATGTACCAAAAAAGTATAATTCAAGTGGATTGATTATTTTTTTATTTTTTATTTTTGGACTTTTGATTATGTTAGACAAAAAAATCAATTTGCCAAATGAGGCACTTGTAAGAAATTTTGATAATTGATAAATTGAGGCCTCGTTTGGGAACAGGCTAATTTAGTAACTTTTTGGCTATTTGGCTAAAATATGAGCTAAAAAAAACTAGTATGTTTGGGATGACTTTTTGATTTTTTACGAAAAGATGTGCAAAAAGTAGAGAGAAAAGAGAATTTTTGACTTTTTGGTATGGGTTGTTGGCTTTTTGGCTAATTTAGTAATTTTTTGACTTTTTAACTAAAAAAAAGGGTTCCCAAACGAGGCCTGAATATCTATTTATACTTAAGTGAATGTTAGACTTGCTGTCAAAACTTTTGTTATTTCCCCTTATGCTATGTCTCTTTTATTTTTATTTATTTTTTCATAAAAAAGGATAAATGGAGGAGGAGTTGATTTGGACCTTAAGCCTTGGATTTGTCAAAGAAGATTGTTGCCACTTAACTGATACACAATGTAATAAATATTTATTTTATTTTATTTTTATTTATTTAAATTGCAAACTCTTGTGCAAACACTAGTGAAATAAACAAGAGAAAAAGAATTCAAGTATAATTGGATAAATTACACATTGTTCTATTCATGTTTGGCTTTCACTTTGATTTTTAAAGTTTATTTTTTTTCTCATTTTAGCCTTTTATATTTTAAATTTTTTTCAATTTACTTCTAAAGTTAATTTCTGTTAAAAATTAAACAGAAAATAACACATTAATTGTCACGTAGGGCTGCAAACGAACCGAGCTGTTCGTGAACAAGCTCGGCTCGGCTCGTTAAGGGCTCGTTAAGGCTCGGCTCGTTTAGTAAACGAGCCGAGCTCGAGCTCGATTATTAGGCTCGTTTACTAAACGAGCCGAGCTCGAACACGCATAGGCTCGGCTCGTTAAGGCTCGGCTCGTTTATCTATATTAATAATATATAATAAATATATTATTTATATATTAAATAATATATAAATATATATAAATACATTATTTATATATTAAAAATATATAAATATATATATAAATAATAATATAAATACATTTTTTATATATTAAATAAAATAAATAATATTTTTAATTTAAATATTTATATTTAAATAATATAAATAATATTAAAAAAAATTATCGAGCCGAGCTCGAGCCGAGCTCGAGCCCAGTTCACATTAACGAGCCGAGCCGAGCTCGAGCTTGAATCCTTATCGAGCCGAGCTCGAGCTCATAAACGAGCTCGATAAAATAAACGAGCCTCTAATAAACGAGCCGAGCTCGGCTCGGCTCGGTTCGTTTGCAGCCCTATTGTCACGTGACATAAAAATATTTTATTATATATAATTCATATCTCTGATGTAAACTTAAATTTTAATATAATAATATATTTTATATTATGTAACAATTATTATGATATATTTTTTATTTAATTTTAAATAAAAATTAATTTTAAAAATAAACTAAAAAAAAATTGAAACATAAAAAGTAATGTGAAAAAAAAAAAAAACTTAAAAAAAAAAAAAAAAAGTACTAACAAACATAAAAAAAGGCAAAGTGTAATTCATGTATAATTCGACATGCTCATAAGGAGAATGAAGAACACGCACGAATCAGAATCCAAAAAAGTGGTTCACGTACTTTCAGAATCAGAAATGGAGCGCGTGACTCTCCGCAATTCTCTCTCAGTTCAAAGGCAATTTCCAGAGAGAAGTTCGTAGTCACAACCCAAACTACCAACAGAGAAGTTCCCATTCTCAGACAGACAGCGAGAGAGAGAGAGAGAGAGAGACTAAACTCTCTGTTCTTCGTGGTCCTCTCCATCGAAACCCTAGATCCCCCCTCTTTCTCTCTCCTCACATTCTTCCCAGGTACCTTCCTCGGATTCCTTCTCTATGTCTACATGTATATTGATTAGTTATGTGGTAGTAGTTTGTATGTAATGTGTGTTGTGTATGTTTGTGTTGATTTTCTTGGCATTTTGTGCCTGAATTTTTGTGTGTATTGGGTTGGTGTACATGTGTGTGTTGCCCCAATTTGAATGACACTAGGGAGTCTGTTGAACTTGTGTGTGTAAATCAATATTATGGTTCATTTGCGCAATGTATGGACATTAGTGTTTGAATGGTTGTTAGAAATGCTAAATGCATCTGTGTTGTGCTGGTTTTTGTTCTGATTTGATTGGTGTCTGGACTGTAGTATTTGAATGACTCTTAAAAAAATAAAAATAAATGCTAAATGCACGTGTTGTGCTTGATTTAACTGGTTTCTTTTCAGATTGGCTCTAATGTTTGGTGCAAGCACATCTTTTTATTCTTCAATGACTGAATTACAACTTAATGAATATGCTATTTGGAGATGGGTGTTTTTTTTTTTTTTTTTTGGCACAAGATAAGTACAAAAGAAGGAAGAACACGATGCGCTTTTTATTGAAATCAATACACCTTTTAACCTTTTCATCTATTGTCAAGACACTTTTCACCTCAATTCCAATATTAAACAATGTCACAGGGCACTCTTTAGCATTTGCCTTTTTTAATTGTATTTAATTCAAAATTTCTTCTTCTTTTAATATTCAAAATTGATGGGTTTATGCCCCTTTGAGGTTAAATTTTTGTATGTTTTTTTGTTCCACATTGCATGGGCATAAGAGTTAACTTTACATTTGAGAGCCCTTCCAGATCTTTGCGAGTATGGACCCCATCAAAATGGGGCTGCATGTATGGACAGTATGCTGCACTCACAAGTATTAATACACACAGAACTGAGTGAGGCCTTGTGTGGCTTTCTTTTGTTTGTTCTAGTATTGTAATTCCTCGTATACTCAAGTTTGATGTGAACAGTTGTTAACAACCATGGGAAACATCATCAGTGAGATTTTGTGAGGATTCTAGTTGGGTACCTATGACTGTCCATTTTTGGTGTACTTAATTTTCTAATATTATTGCTGTTGATTTCCTGGGTCATGTGTTTCTCCACTAACTACTAGCTTGTCATCTCTAGAAATTAAACAAAATCAAATTTTAGTATTTGCTTCCGTAGCAATATATATATATATATTTTTATGGATAACCTTTCAAAGTTCTTTATCTATCTATTTATTTTTCTTTCGAAGCATTTTGGTGTTGGATAGTTGAATTGAAGTGTCTATAAAATGTTCCCCGGAATACATTCTGAGAGCTTTATAAGGCATCCTTTAATGCTTGCCTCAACTGATATGTTTCCCCTTTTTTTTTTATCCGAATGAGTTATTTCATAGTGCTGTTGAATTGAATATTTTAATAATATATTTTTTGGGTCAAAATATTAATTAAATTTTTTTTTTGTTGCTGTGATGTTAAAGTAGATATTGTTTATAATCTCGAATTTTGAGGTCATGTATTTTTTCCACACCCTTTGAAGAATATAATTATTCCATAACTTAGTTTCTTTGCCAAAACCTAGTTTTTTTTTTTTTTTTTTTTTTTTTTTTTTTTTTTTTTCTGACAAAGTTTCTACTTTTTACGAGGTTTACATGGTATGAATGTGAAAGTTTATAATAATAGTATTAAATGGATTTTAAAACATTGCTTCTGTCGTATTAAGTTTTAGTTGCTTAGTTTGCCACTCTTTCTTTAATCTAAGGCAGTCCAGAACTCAATTTCATTAAAACTTAATACTTACATTACAGTGTGAAGAAAACATGTTGCCTTTGGCATCCACTCATATTATCCAAATTATTGGACCAGAATGAAAGTTCTTCTCCCTCATTAAAAATTTGTTCCATAATTTTTTTTTTAACTTCAATTACTGGAAGTAAATGAGTTGAAACTTGAATGCATGATCATGCTGAGGTTTCCATTGTAACTGATTCTCACAGGGAGGGTCTCTTGAACTTTCTTAACTTCAGAATCATGGATTTGGAAGATAAATTTTTTGCTGAAGGTAAGACCTTGATCCCCCACCCCGCGTTTTGTTGTTGCTTATGTCTATATTTGTCCTGCTTATCTACTGCTACTGCATTATTTGTTACTTGCATCATGATAGTAAAATAGAAGAGGATGTTATTGTTATATGATGTTGATTAGAATATTGAATTTGGTATTATACTTGTAATCTGTTTAGTTTGGAACTTTGGATGACTTTTTTTGAAGTACATCTCACGAAGTTTTGAGGAGGGAAGTTAATACAGGCACATCACCTTTTTTAAGAAGAGGATCTCTTGTCTTGATTTTTTTTCCATGGATACTCTACATTATGATTTAAAATTTTTGCGTGAAATATTAATTATTCAAGGGATTGAAACTTCCTTGTTCTGAAATATTTGGATTTCAAATATATACATTACAATCCAAAAAATTGGGGTGGTGTTGGTGGCTGTCACTGTGGCAGTAATGAGAGCTACATGGTGTGCTTGTGGTGGGAATGCTGAATTTATGCTTGGCTAATTATATATGAGGATTTATGAACTTCCCTCCTAAGGAATTTTGGACTGAAGATTTGACACCTTGAAATTCCTCCTTTCAATTGATTGAGGATCTGGAAATCCATTTCCCTGGGATCCTGGATATCCATTTCCCTGCCAAAGCAAACAAATGATTAGAAACAAGTGATTTCCAAATCCATTGTCACTCCAAATATTTTGCCTCTATCTTCCTCATCCATATGCTAAAGTAGTGATTTTTGGTAGCTGCTTTCAGTCTGCTGGTTTATTTTAAATTTTCTATAGGTGGTTTTCTCTTTATTGGTTTCTTCATTTGGTTGTTCTCTGTCTCTTCATGTCGAATTAAAGATCCCCACAGAGGTTTATTATGATCTCTAGTCATTTCTTTGGTAGAAAGTTGACACATAGGCAAAGACACAATGGTATAAAGACTTTTTTCAAGTACAAAAAATTTATTAAAACAGAGACACCAAGGTGGTGCAACCTGTATACAAAGAGGATCTATTAACAACTGTACATCAAATGTCCTCTTTAGTGCCAAACAAATCACATTAACACCAATGAAACCCAATTTCAAGCCTTCTCCTCCTTTTCCTCCTCCCCATTTGAGCTTCTCTCCGGGAAATTTAAGCTTCCTTACCTTCCTAGGTAACACTCATACTACACTAAACATAACAAAAATCAAAGGCCACAACTCCCGAGCCACCAAGCAATGAATAAGCTGGCTAACAGTACTCGTCATGCTATGTAGCACCAATTATCATGCACATGCCTTCTCATGTGAAGCACACCAAACAAATAAATCCACCTTATACTGACCTTTTGTATCCCAAAAGCCTTTTGCAAGGGAAGGGAGACACCTAAAACTTGCAAGAGTGCCATCAAAAGACTTCACACTAAATTGGCTAGAGGAGGATACTAAGAAATACGAACACTTCTAAAAAGGTGGCGTATCCGTGTCGTGTCGGGTCGTGTCGGACACCGACACTTATTGGACACTCTTCCGATACGTGTCCAACACTCATTCAAACATGTCCTAGTTTTTTTTTATAAAGAATTTAGGACTTAGACACTCTTCGAATACTCTTTGGATACTTGAAGGACACATGTGTCCATTGACTAGACGCATGAAACTAATTATAAGTTTGAATAAAATAACTTAGAATAAGATGATAAAAGAAAAATAATGTCAATTTATAGAAGTTAGTGTTATATTATATTTATTTATTGTCTTAGAATGACATGTTCATATATATGACATATAATAAATATATAAAATTATGTATTCTGTGCGTGTCTCCAACGTGTCGTGTCCTGCATTTTTTTAAAAATTGCCGTGTTTGTGTGTCCGTGTCGTATCTGTGTCATGTCATGTGTCCGTGTCTGGGTCTGTGTTTCTTTGGGAGGATATCAACCATTGTTTTGAGTCATTGCCATCACCAATATGGGTCAAAGATGCTCAAGAAGGCCAATTATTTTGCCATCTCCCATTCATTAAGCCCTCTGTGAAGATCAATATCCCAAAAAACCTGACCATCATGCATCTTCAGGCAGTCACTCACCATAGCCCCTCTATCAAGAGCAATGCGGGCTACAATTGGATTCTTCTTCGAACTTTCCTCCCTGCATCACTGTGACTCTAGAATCTCACTTGCTTCCCATTCCCTACCACAATTGAAGGTGAACAGGAGGAATTCTACCTATTTTTAATACCTTACCACAAACTAACACTATTGGACAGAGTAACTTCTTCATATGTTCAACTCTTACCAAGCACACTCATACTTTCATTCCACTACCCTACTCCAATACATAACTCTTTTATAGGCAAACTTTCACAACCACTTTATTATGTTATAATTCTTGGGGTTATTCTGTGAAGTTCTACCTTATGAATATCTGGCTTGAAAGAACAATGAAGTTTGTAAATGTTAGAATCAATTTCAATGCCAATGAAGAAGAAAGAAAGAAAGAAAGAAAGTTACAGTATGCATTCTGGTTTTGTTTTGAACTAAATGTTAGAAATCTTATGAATATCTGGCTCGAAAGAACAACGAAGTTTGTAAATGTTAGAATCAATTTCGATGCCAATGAAGAATAAAGAAAGAAAGAAAATAAGTTACAATATGCATTCTGCTTTCGTTTTGAACTAAATATCTTTGTATTTGATCAAGGGCATTTGTCAATGACTTGTTATTGGGGATCATGAGAATGTAAACTTAGAATCACGGGAACAATAGAAGATAATGTGGTAACATGGCAGTTGAAATGGTTTACGATTTGTGTTGAGGATCAATAACTACAACAAAGGGGTTGTAGGGTTCAATTTTGAAGCACCACTGAGAAAGAATTAAAGCCTTGGATATTGGTGGTTTTATGGAAAGACTTGATAGACTATAAATGTTGTTGGATGGAGCATAATGCAATGGAATTACATATTACTAAGGCATTGATTCCCCTTTTGCTCTTGCATGAGAATTCATCACTATTTAAGATTTGGGCATTTGTTAGTGAAATAATCATATGCTAAGAAGCTTAATTTTTTTTTTTTTTTTTTTTTTCCATTTGTTTTCTTTCTATATATATATATATTTGATTTTTGATTAGGGAAATACTCATCACATTTTGATGGTTGGATAATGTAATACTATGCTTGTGTTATGTTAGGCAGACCTTGGCCAAGATATGGTGATGTGACTAGACATTGTTGTGATAGACGGGATCTATGGGATGTATTTTGTAGTTAAATGGAAACTGAAAACTGTTGAGTAGCTACACTTAGATAGACAAAAAAGCAGCAAGAAAATGTGTGTGGAACCTACATGGAAAGTTATAGAGAAGCCATTAATGAAATCTATAAACAATATTTGCAAAGCTTTAGTAATAATGATCTATAAACCTTCTATAGACTGGTGTCAAACCTGTCATAGAGGTGGTGTGGAATTTTTCTCTATTGTTGACAACTGTTTTATATCATTAGGATGTGGCATTTTAAGTTTTCTTCTGCATGTTTCCTTGATAATCTATAATTATGGATGCCGTAGCTTTGACGAGCCTTTACAAACTATTTCAAGAAAATTTTGAGGGTTAGATTATTAGCTACTCCAATTTGCTCAAAAAACTTTGGCAAGAAAAGCTAATACTCCTAAAGTGATTTGTATGTCAGAACACACATTCCAAAATGTGACACTGACAATTTAGAATATTAGAATATCAGATTTAGGGGTTGGAGTTTTTTTTTTTAATCATTTAGTTTTCTTCTTTATAAGAGAAGCATCATGAAAGTGAATTGAAACATAAGTTGAAATTAAATATGATGACAAGTTTCCAAAGGTAAACACATAACTAATGAGCTTTAATAGAGTCGTGTTATAGGAAGAAGTATTACTACACATTTCAACTATTTAATCTATGGTAATTTGCCCCTATTATGCCACATTTTAGATTACAGGGCATACTTCCTTTGCATTGCTGTTCCCATTACTCATATGATCTACATACCAAGTGACACTAGAATTACATTCGACCTCTATCCCCCTAAAAAATAAATAAATAAATAAATGAAAATTTTATTTGCTCGTGAATGTTCAACGTTCATGGTAGCATCATAAATAATGTGGGTTCTCTTATTGAAGCTTTGATGGAAAAGTGTTCAATCATGTTTCTTCTATTACATTCTCAAAACATTTCAATAGGTGCTTCACAATTGTACAAAACTTTTAGGAGCAAAATTAATTTAACCCTTTGTGGTTTGGGGTTGGAGCACTTTACCCACTTGTGGTTCAAATATAGGCAGATTGCCCTCTTGTAGTTTTGGGACTTATTTGCAACTGTTTGATTTTTCTTTCAAATGGATGGAATATTGCACAATCATAGTTCCGATTTTTTCTTTTCCCACCAAAAATGGTTTGATAAAAAGACATAAATGACCCTTCTAGCTATTCTATCTTCATCTTCCACATCTAAACCTTGATAACTACCCAAACCCTAACCAGCTAACTTTACTCCTGCCAACTCTCTTTTTTCTGTCTAAATTTTATCTAACTCTGTTGGTTTCTCTCTCTCTCTCTCTCTCTATATATATATCTTGTAAATACGTTTATATACATAGATTTCTCCTTGTTAAGTTTTAAGGGCCTACAGCTAACAATGGTAGTCAGTGAACCGAAACAACTAAAGATCATGGCCGCCAGTGAGGACTTCGTTGACCCCAAGGACTTGAGGCTCCTTGAGGTGCTTGATGGGACTTAAGCGAGATTTGATGGTTTAGAGGAAGTTATGAAATGAATTCAAGTCAGGTTCACGGGGATGACATGTGTGTCTTGTTCGAATTCTATCGAAGGAGGTCTCAAAAGTGTTAATGGGGTCTTACAAGCTTTGGTGGCTCTGCTTCAAAACAGAGCTAATGTCGATTGAGTTTTACACAAGGGTTTGTTTCAAATGTATGTTAATTGAGTTTCATAAATAAGATTGATGCGAGTCTACATGACGATACAGAAAAAGAAAAAAGAAAAAAGAAAAAAAAAAATAGAAAAGGGGTGATGAATACAACAAGATTGAATATGAAACTCGAAATTTAATTAATTAATACACAAAAAAAAAAAATTCTTCTTTACAAATCTTCCCCCCACCTCCCTTTCCCCTTAGTGCTTAGCCTTATTCATAGTAGCAGTGGGTGTTTCCTTAATTAACACATGACTTTATATATTAGGTTAAATAATTAGCAGTTTAGAGCCTCGTTTGGGGACTTAAGATTTTAGCCAAAAAGTCAAAAAGTCACTATAAGTTGTCACATCACTCTCTCTACTTTTTAGCACATCTTTTCATAAAAAATCAAAAAGTCAACTAAAATAGCCAATTAATATAAGATTTAAGTTAAAATTAAGTTTAAAATAGAAGAAAAAATAGAAAAATAGTCTTTTTCGTACAAGGGTAGAATAGTCTTTTGATGGTTAAAAGTTAACAGATGTTAGATTGCAAATTAGTCCAAAACTAAGAAGTATAGACATTTCTAAGAATGTGACGTATCCATGTTGGACACCGACCCTCTTTGGACACTTCCCCAACACGTGTCCGACACTCTTCAAAACGCGTTCTATGTTTTAATTTTTTAAAAGAACCGGAGACTTTTGGGACACTTGAAGGATACACGTGTTTATCGCTTAAACAAAAATGTCTATCGATTAGACATAGGTGAAATTAATTATAAGTTTGAAAAAAACAACTTAAGATACAATAATAAAACAAAAACCATATAAATATATAAGAATTAGTGTCATATTGCATATTTTATTATCTTTGAATGATATATTCATATATATAATATATAATAAATATCAAGGATATAAAGTGCTTCAGCCTCAAATCACAGGGGTAAAATGAATTTTGTCCTGCTTTTAGATTTGGGAAAAGAAAATTGAAGGCATGGCCTCATCGAAAATATTTTAATCCTACGGGTGGCAGTTGGTGTCTTCAAAGGAATGAGGTTGTTTTGTCACTGTGAAAGGCCTGTTAATTGATTGAATTTTTACTGAATCCAATCCAAATTGCCAACTTTTCTCTACAGGGTTTCTAACTGGAGACTTGTTGACATTATATTTCTAGTTGACCCATCAACTATTTGGTTATGAGGTGATCCGATCCATTAATAACCTGATCTGATCATTATTTCTGGGCAGAAGTGTAATTTTCATGCCATTTGATGAGTAGTGACCTAATTATGGGTATAAAAGTCATACAATATAGAGAGTTGGGGTTGTAAAGGGTCCTTTCGAAACCCTAGCAGCACCGAGCCGCTGACTTCATTGAGTCTGCGGCTGCTCCTACACATCAGTCGGTAGATTTTTTCCGGCATTGATGTTCTTTAGTAAATCTTCCCCGTTCTTCTTTTTTCATTCCATTAGGAGTAAAGTTGTATCGTCAGTTTGATGTTCTTCGTAAAAAAAATATTTTTTTCTTTTTTCTCTCATTTTTCCCCTTTTATTTTTTCATTTCGGTCCATTTGTTTCTGTTTTGTTGCAGAGGTTGTTCCCATAATTTGGTTTCTGATGGTAAGAAGATTTGATCTCTCTGTTTTTGCTTTTGTGAAATCTCTTCTTTAAATGGTAATCCAATCAATCTACATTTTTCAATAAGATCTCATTTCTTCTATTATGCTATTAATTTAGATGTTTTGATTTCTGTAAAGTTCTTGATCTGTTCAATGTTACAAAATTATTGCTCTAATTGTATGATGTATTCTGTTTCAAGGCCTCATTCGTTGTATCGACAGACTGGTGATTCAGATATCAGTATAACAAATAGAATTGATTTCAATCATCAATAATCTGCTCAATTATCAGGTTGAATTAAGTTGCCTTTTTTTATCTTAAACATATGTGCTTATTTACTGGCATTATTCTGTTAATTTTTTGTTACTGTAAAGGGGAAAAAAAAGATTTTATACATAGTATATCTAGGATAGCTTGGAGTGAAATTACTGATTTTCATTTTCATTATTGTTAAAATTGGTGTTTTTCATTTTTCTTGTTCACGTTTCAGTTGCTATTGAGACTTGCATTTTTAAAACCCGATGGCAGTGTACTCTGCGCCTTCCATCTTTTATAGTAGGGTCATAACATAACCCATTGCATGTGTAGAGTATTTAATTTTCAAAAAGACGGCATCTGCAGTTCAGCAGATCACACTTAAACCATGCCTGTATAATTGCAGAACACAACACACTTACAATTCATTAGAGAAAATCATCTTCTTACATGCATCCTAAAAGATATGCAACTCCTCCCATGTTTATTTCTCTCTTTATGAGAAGTATATTAAAACATGATAATCATTCTACTTCGCTTCTCTCACGTGGTCATGATATAACCATCTTATACCCATGGTGATGATAATTGCTTAATACTCTTGTATCAACAATCATTGTCTCTTTGATCCAATCAGTTGATCCCGTCACAGCTCCTTTTCTTTTTGTTCTTTATTTGTACTTGGCAACATAATTGGCAGGTGCAAAAGTAAAATAGGAAGAAAAGCAACAACAATACCTGTAGAAGCTAGTTCATGAATGGAACATTGAAATTAGATAGTTTCTCATATGATTTAACTTGAGATAGATGAGAATTAACTTTTGCTTATTTATTTTTTTGTTTTTTATGATGAGAGTTAATCTTTTTCGTATTGATTGTGGATAGTAATTTTGGATTGTTATTGTGTTTGGTGTCATGATACTATCACAATGTAAGTGTGCCTATCACTCGTGGGAGTGCAAGTGATCTTATTTGGCTACCAAAATTCCTGATAAATTATTTGTGTAAGCATGGTGTTATTGACCTGTGCAGTTCCAAATCGACTAGGAAGATGGTCAACATAATTGTACTTGATCTCATCCATTGGTTGATCCAGCAGTGCTAGTCTCTCCATGTGTGTAATTTGTTCCATGTGATTCCTTTTTATTTTCTCTTTCTATTCTTTCCAGTTCTCTTGACTTGTGTAAATTTCAGACTCTTAAACTTATTATATTGCTCAAATATCCCCACAGGAGAGATCATGAGGATATTTTAAATAAATGAAGCTAGTGCTGGTATTTCAGGATATGACATTCAAAAGTGTTGCAATGAAACTTAGTGGATATTATTGTAAAGCAAGTGTAAGACCATCTAGATCTGATGGAGAAGGATGTTTGTGAACAAGAGACGATATGCTTTCATAAGAGAGCTGTTTTTGCTTGCAAGTGAATATACTAGGTGAGTTAACATTAGTGATGAGATCCACAAGGAAGATGTTGGATTAAGTTCCCAACTTGACAAATGACTCCTGTTTTAAAGATTTCAGTACCTCAGATGAGGTCAATTGGTGAGAATTGGGGCTTTAATATATGTAGGGCAAGGAAGAAAATTGATACGAGTTGAATTGTGAAGAAGAGATGTGTTGTTGCATGCATTATGAACATCAAAGTTTACTTTCAAAGTTGTATTTTTAGTAGCTAATTTTGTTTCTGTATTTATGGCCTTGCTTTAGATTTTCTCACTTTACATTCGGTATGTTTTTGCTACCAGTTTCTGGCGTTCAAAGTCTTTCTTCCAGCGTGCAAAGCACCCCCGAGAAAAATGGACACTCAGATGATGCTTCAAGAAGTCCAGAACTTCTCCATGAGTTTTTGAAATCTGATCTGAAAAAGGACCTTTTCCGAACTTGCTTTGATAAGGAAAAGAAATTCACAGCTTCATCTAAGTGCAAAATGACTGACCACCCTTCAAAGAATAAGAAAATTCTGAAGAATCAGGAACCAAGAAAAGCGTCTTTAAGTCCAAAGGTGACGCCCTCTTCCAGGAAACATCAGAGAAAGGGGGAAAACCCTGTTCGAATTCCACCTGCCACAGAGCAGTCTCCGGATTTTGGATGTTCAAATTCATGGGTCTGTAAAAATTCTGCATGTAAAGCCGTTCTGTCCATAGATGACACATTCTGCAAGAGGTGCTCTTGTTGCATCTGTCACTTATTCGATGACAACAAGGATCCGAGTCTTTGGTTGGTATGCACATCTGAATCTGATAACAGAGACTCTTGTGGTTTATCTTGTCACATTGAGTGTGCGCTCCAACATGAAAAGGTGGGGGTTGTTGATCTCGGGCAATTGATGCAGCTAGATGGGAGTTATTGCTGCGCAGCATGTGGTAAAGTTTCAGGGATACTTGGGTGAGTTCCTTGCTTGCATTTTATGACATGAAATAAACTATAATGCATAGTATCTAAGAAGCATGTACATTTCTATGGAAGAGCTGTGTGGTGTCGGACATCTGTGTCGAATACGACACTGCAGACACTTTTAAAAACATGTCCGACACTTCTTCAACGCGTCTTAATTAAAATTTATAATTTTATAATATTGGACACTTTATAGACCATTCTCGGACACTTGTTGAACCCTCTAAGCATGGCCTATGTAATGAATCTCTTTATACTAACAATGTTTTGTGTTCTTCCGGATGCAAATATGTTTTGAAACAATTATAAGATGAATGTATCATGTTTATATTATTGTTCTATAATTGTTTTGCATTCTTTAAAATCTAATTGTTACGTTAATGATATCTTAATGTTTAAGTTATGGAATATGTAGCTTTTTAGTTTTAATTATTGTTATGTTGCTGCTTTTTTTGTTTTTTTTTTTTTGCTATTATCTTTGACTGGACTATTCATATATTTGACATATAATAAATTTACAAAAATTTAAAATTTTAACTTGGCCCAAACATATTGTCTTTTACATTTTTTGAAAATCGTTGTGCGATGTCGTGTCTGTGTTGTGTCGTGTGTCTGTGTTTGCTACTTAGCACAAGATAGTATGACAAGAGAGCCCCCACTCTTTCCCTCCACTAAAAATAAAAAGAAGAAATGGAAAATAAAAGGCTTAGAAACTTGCTTAGTTTGGGTCTATTCATCAAAGTTGTCTTCCAGCAAAAGAATTCATTCTTCAGTTTGTTAACTCGCTATTAACCAGCTTTTCCATGTGATTTTCAGCTTAATTTTTTTCCAGTAATATTTTTACGAATATCTTGTTGGTTCTAGCATTTTATATGTTTACCCCTGAAGTAATACAGGTGAATTTTGTTCTACCAATCTGTTTGGCGTGGAAAGAGTAACCTGCCATCACTTTATATAATAAACTTCTTGTGTTTTATTTGCTGGAAAAATTCATTTTAAAACAGAATGCGCTGTCTTGATAAATCAAAATGATTGGTGATGAGTAAAGTAGACAGCAGTGAACTGCAACTAACTTTGATTTCCATTTAGTATTTTTTTAGCCTAATTTGTGCAAACTATTTTAATGCTGCCAGATGTTGGAAGAAGCAACTTATTATAGCAAAGGATGCTCGCCGGGTCGATGTCCTCTGTTATAGGATATTCGTGAGTTACAGGCTCCTGGATGGGACTTCCAAGTTCAAAGAACTTCACGAAATTGTTAGAAATGCAAAGGCCAAATTAGAAACAGAGGTGGGTCCGGTGAACGGAGTGTCAACCAAGATGGCACGGAGCATTGTCAGCAGACTCTCTATTGCCGGTGAAGTGCAGGAACTCTGCTCTCTTGCAATCGGCAAAGCACATGAATGGCTGGCCGCTGTTTCCAACACAAATCCGAATTGTAGAGGTAAAATTACCAATGAAAATTTTTCCGTCTTTCCTTCTAATTTTTCTTGAAGGCTGAGTTTTGTTACGATGGAAGTGTGGAAAAAGATGGAAAGAGAAAAAAATAAGATTTTTTAGAGCTTGTTTAGTATGAAAGTGGTGGAAACTACAAGAAAGTTAATTTTCGTGTACAAATGATATTAGCATGGCAACTAAGATTTTAATTACTGCAAAAATAGAAAACACAAGAAATTTAAATTTGTTCATGCAACGGTTATTTACATTTCGAATTCTAAATTTCACTATTTTTCTTGCAAAAATTTCATCATAATCAAATGTTTGTAAGAAATTTTTCTGTTTCTTTTCTTTCACTTTACTTTCTACTATTTTTACATGCCACAATTTTTTTCTTTCTAATCAAACGGAGCCGAAAAGAATTATACTATATTCACTCACATAACATTTTGTTTTTTCTTCTCTTTCCCCTTTGGCAGAGGGCTCACTTCCCGCAGCTTGCAGATTTCACTTTGAGGAAGTGACATCTTCTTCGGTTGTGGTTGTTTTGATAGAATTGCCCGCTGTGTCTTGTGATGATATTAAAGGATTCAAGCTATGGTATTGTAAGAGTAGAGACGAGACACACCTGAAAGAGCCTATCCGTGTATTTCCCCGAGCTCAACGAAGGATTTTGATATCCAATCTACAACCCTGCACAGAGTACTCCTTTCGGATAATTTCTTACACACAGACCGGTGACTTTGGTCATTCGGAGGCTAAGTGTTTCACCAAGAGTGTGGAAATAATTCACAAAGATCCCAGCTCGGCTGCTACGAAACACAAGAATGAGAATCCCCATGATGACCAAAGTTCTGATGCCATGAGGGAACCTAAGACTACAACAGCCGTCGGATCTTCTTCTGCATTCAAGGTCCGAGACCTGGGGAAGATCCTCCACCTTGCTTGGGCTCAAGAACAAGGCTGCTTTGAGGGCTTTTCTGACATAGATGTAGAAGAATGGAATGGAGTAAACAATACGATTAAGCCTAGTGAAACTTCCAAAGATGAGTTGCCATTTGTTTCACGTGGGCTCGACTTAAACATTGCTTCGGTGCCTGATCTAAACGAGGAACTAACCCCACCTTTTGAATCCTCTAGGGATGAAGAAAATGGATGCACTTTGGGTCAAGCTGTTGAGGCATATGATGATGCCGTTTCTCGTGATTTTGAGAAGAACGGTCTAGCAAGGTCACATGGTAGTGGTGACTCCCAGAATTGGACCCATGGGGTAACCGGAGAAGTGCCAGCTGTCTATTCCCGGGGAGAACTGTGCAGGAAAAGGGTGGCAACCACAAATGAAGAGACACATGACTGTAATAGCACTCTAATAAATGGGTCACCAGTCCGAATCGCCAATGGATTGGGGTGCTTGGATGCGAATTTTGAATATTGTGTGAAGATCATTCGATGGCTGGAATGTGAAGGTCACATTAAACAGGAATTTAGGCTTAAATTGTTAACATGGTTTAGCTTGAGATCAACAGAGCAGGAACGCAGGGTAGTCAACACCTTCATTCAAACCCTAATTGACGATCCAAGTAGCTTAGCAGCACAATTGGTTGACTCGTTTTCAGATATCATATCCAGCAAGAGGCCACGAAACGGTTTCTGTAGCAAACTGTGGCATTGACTATCGGAGACAAGATTGCTCTAGTTAACTTAATGCTTATTTTATTATACTGATTAATATGCCGGTTCTTTGTACAGGCATTTCTTAATCACCCATTGGAAGTGATCAATTTGTATTCTGGACAAGTCTGTCCCCATTAGAACATTTTCGGTTGCGGTTTGCGGAGGCGGTTCTGGGTTTCTCAGCAGGGGGAGCCCTTTTGGTTGGAGATTTGGCATTGTACAAGGTATTCCAACATTTCTCAAGACCTTCCTATTTAAATTTAAAACATTGAAATTGATTTCATTTCACCATTGAGAATTTAATCATGGGGATTGAAGAGGCTATTGTTATGGCCGTAAATTATTTGTTGAAAGGTGGATGAATGTTGTAAACAGTTTCATTTTTTCTTCATAAAATTTTAGATGATCTTCAGACTTGCTGAAAACAAGATGGTATATCGGGGTGTTTGGCAAGTTGGGTTTGGGTTATTTTTTGGCTAAAATCTAGAAAAAGACAAAATGGACTAAAATAGTTAATAAGATAAAATGTCACGTCAAGTCCGGAATAATTTTACTTTTTCTTTCACAAATATCACATCCAACTATGAAAAATTCAATTTTCTTTCCAAACACATCTATTTGAACCTATTAAAATAGTCAAAAATTAAAATAACTTATTAAAATAGCCAACTTTTCAGGCGAGGCTATCTACTTTTACGTTTTAGGATGGTGGTTTTGTTGGGAGAGGCTTGTGAGTTTCACGGCATATCTGTGGAGCTGCTGTGGGATCCACATGCCTCACATGCCTCATGAAGTGCATTGGAGAGAAGAGTGGCTTTTTTTATTTATTTATTTTAATTCACGATTTTTTATTTTTTATTTTTTTCAGGTAAATTCTTTGGTGCACAGCAATGTGAAATGTTAAATAATATGAAAAATGGAAAATACTAGACTACATAAGATTGAATAGGATGTTTGTACGAAAATTTACAAGCTTGAAATAGCATTATGAAGTATTAGAATACCTTCATGATCAATTAAAATACTAACACTATCTATAGAAACTTAACAAAAATTTGAGAGAATGAAAAATTAGTGTAAATTATGAGCAGTTTGTTTCTACGGAGTTTACTCAAATTTCTCACCAAAAAAAAAAATATATTGTTAAAAAAAGTTTCTTAAAATTTGTGAGTTTCATCTTCTTTTTCAAAATGAGTTTCTCACTCCAAGAAAATGGATTCATTACACTTTATCTCATTGTGATTTAATCTCGTAATCTGGTATGAAATGCAAAACTTAACTCTCCAGCAGGTATGAAATGCAAAACCTAACTCTTGAGTAATTTTACTTACACCACAAGAAGTTTCTTTACACCTTTTTTTCTTTGTAGGCCCTTCTCAAAAGTTTAAAATTTTGATTATCTCATTACACAAAATAACATCAAACCTATCATCATCTTCTCAAATACAAATCCTAATAACTCCCCAACCTTTAGCCATCTCCTCCGATCTCCATTGTTGCCACTTCTTCATCTCTAGCAAACCCCTTTTCTACCACTAGCGAGTATCTCGAACCCTCTTCCCTTGCAGGTGAGCCCTTAGCCCTTTTACACTGCCATTCCTCTTTCCAGCCCCTCTTCTTCCACCGCAACTCCCTTCTCCAATTGGTAATCCCCACTAGAGATTCCTTTTCTCACACCCTCCTCCATCATGACCTTTCCACTCTAAATCTAGGGTTTTCAAACAAATAATAATAATAATAATAATAAGAATGGAGAGCTGTGGAGGTGAAGAGGGGTAGGACCGTATGCCAGGATAGAGGGAAGAAGAAGAGGAATGGGGGGGGAGGGGGTTGGCGATCTGGAAGAGAGAGGAGATGATGGGCAACAAGTGAAGGGGAGATAGGAGAGCGAAGATGATGGTGGGGGAAAAGTGACAGTGGAAGGAGAAGAATGGCACTGACGTTGTTGCCAGCCGAGATGGTGGCAGTGATTGCCTTAGAGATGGATTTTTTTATTTTTTATTTATTTTTAAGAGGGAGATGTGAGAAGAGAAATTAGAGGTTGGCAGTAAATCCTCAATTGCCCCCCTCCCCCTCCCACCTCTATGCCATCATTCTGACAACTCTTTTTGAAATCAAACCACTCACTCAACTGTAACCACCATCTCTACACGATTGGTTACCCCATCTCACACATGACAATCAATCCATACTTGAATTAGAGCACCAAACAAGCCAGCACCCATGGTGATTCTATTGCAAAATAAAATTTCAAATAGTAAATCCAGAACCTAGTTTTAGTTACAATTTGATAGATATATGAGATGAGGAAGATGTGGCCAACAATGTTTTTACTCGGGTAAATTGATTCCCTTGATGTATGCATTTACATATCACCATAAAATATATGAAAATTGCCAAGGCGAACATAGAGCACTAGTGACAGGATGAGATAAGAAAAGGACAGTAAAAGAAAGGGCAAAATTGTCTCTCTGGTTTTATCACGGCTCAATTTAGTTCGTGTGCAACACATTATTCAATTTTACATTTCACTCTAGATCATAAGATGACTATACTTTTTGATATAAGGTGGAGTGTGGACAATTAGTTGGCAAGGGTACCCTAAAAGACGGGTGAAAAGTATAATGTACCTTGCACATACATAAATCTCACAAATTATTCTTACTCACAAATGCGCATGCAGTTGAATTGTACCTTTTTTTTGGGGTCAAAAGTTGAATTGTACCTATCATGTAATATTAATGGGTCTCATTTCAAATATGACAAGTAACAAAAATTTGTATTTATATGTTTTTATAAATTTCCTAAATTTAAAAAAGAAAATGTGGTTGAGATGTATGAGGTATGTACTATCAGCATTAACTGAATTTAGGAACCGTCTTTTAAATGAGCATTATATCACAAGTGTAAAGATAAGATAGGTACATATGGCATTGGGACATGTCAATGTCTTCAACCATTGTTTACCTTTTTCTTTTTATTTATTATTTATTTATTTATTTTTTTATAAAGGAGAGACAATTTTTATATGAATAAAAAAAAAAGCTGTAGAAAAAGATAGTTAGCTACACAATGTGAAGTAGTCATCCCATAATTTCATCCATTGTTTTTTGCCCTTTCCATTGGTACCACTTCAATTTCTAGTTTTCAAAAAGAAAAGTTGCATTTTATGGTGTAAGTGATGCAAGTGAAAGTTGTGACCCAACATTGACTAATTTGTATCTACATGAAAGTTTATAAATTATGTCCACTAATATTGCTCAATGTGATTTAAAACTTAAAAAACACAGTAAGATGGATATATGTCATTAAAGAAGGGTCCAGTATGTCTCATGTTTGAGATCAAGACTGGACCGTCTAGTCTAGCCCATGGATCTATTTTGGGTATCGTTTCGAGAATTTGAACTGTTCAATGTGTAAAATTTGTTGAGTACTATATCTCTAAAAAACATCATATTGATCGGATATCAATAACTATTTGATCGGATAAAATTTGTATTAGAAAAATGAACAGTGAAAAAATAAATGATTGACAGAAATCGGATCCGATCAATAGCTATCGATATCTAATTAATATGATTTTTTATAGAGATATAATATTCGACGAGTTCTATATATTACATAATTTAAATTATCAAAACGAGACTCAAAAATAAACTCATGAACTAAATTAAACAATCCAATCTTGATATCAAATATGAGATGAGTTGGACCATTTGAAAATGCCGATGTCTTCAACCATTGGTTTGTGCCATTTCTCATTGGTACCCTTCAAATTTCAGCTTTCTTTCCCTTTTGGGGCTTTAAATGCTCAAAATTAATTCTTGTCCTCTGTACAAGTCAAAAAAGCATAAAAAAAAGTTCCTTTTCAGTTTGAATAAGAAATCATACCTCACTTTACAGGTTCAATGCATCCCATGCCTTTCCCTTCGAAAAATTTATTGTAGTCACCAACATTGCAGTCTTTTTGTTTTTTGGAAAAAGACTTTTCTTCAATTCTTTAGATGGTGTGTTTGTGGCCATTATTGCAGTGTTTTGGATCTTCAATTTATGAAAGGGAAATAACCAAAAAAAAAAAAAAAAAATTACAAAAAAAAAAAAAAGAGGAGTTAAGGGTTTATTTGATTGTGTTTTTATTTTTTAAAAAATATTAACTATTGTATCGATTTTTTTTCTTCTTAATACAACTATTTTTTGGTGAGTAAACGTTTTTAGTAGCAAAAGAAAAAAGGGGCAGTTATGGACTAGACTTATTTAGCAATAAGTTTTGCTCTAACATTAAATAATAAATTTATCAGTATAAAAATGTTTCTTTTAAAAAATTAATTCAATTACTTACATTTTTCGCATCATATTTCAATATAAATTAATATGTTTAAATTAAACATAAATTAAAACCTACAAAAAAGGTCAAAATGTCTAAATTATTTGTTACTTTAATAAAATTTTTAATATCATTACCAATACTAAATGATCATTCCATAAATACAAAACATACCTATAAAAAGTCTCCAATTTTGTCATTATCAAAACACAGGACAAATATCTAGAATTTTTTACTCAAGACTTATGAATAAATAAAGAATAATGCTATATGTACGAATTAGTGTACTAACTAGTGTACCAATTAATGATGTGACATGATTTAAGAGATTTTTGGTATTTGTAATGTAATTAATGAGTAGAGTCAATAATAATGCTATAACTAGTATTGGTACACTAGTTAGTATACTAATTAATACATATAGCACCACCGATAAATAAATCTAATTCATAAAACTTGGTGATCATTATCCTAAAAAAAAAAAAGTTGTAGATACACGCAACCCAAATGGCACATATCTCTCTCTACAAAAGAGAAACACTATATTTAAAACAAATCTCAAATCTCTCACTAACTGAAGTAAAATACAAGAATATATAAATAACATCTATAAAATATAACCCATGTAATACATAATCCAATGGGCATTAGCTGTCATCAAAAAGTTGTTTTCCAATTGTCAAAAATTATCTTGTAAATAATTTAAAAAGAAAAAAAAAAAAGGGGTTAAACGAATGGTTTTTTAATATTTGGTTGTCAAGCATGAAATGACACCAAATAGACCTCTAATTTTTCCCCCCTCTTTATTAGTTGGACTAGGAAGAAAAAAAGAAAATGAATAGATATCAATCAACAACTCCAATTTTTTGTTTAATTATTTATATAAAAAAAATATGTATAAATAATTTATTTTCCTTTAAAATTTGGACACTTAGATCAATAGTCCATTTTTAAAACTTTTAGACCGGTAAGCCCAAACTTAAATTTTTTTGGGTTAAAAAGATATTGATTTGTTCAAAATGACGACTATGTATTCAGAAGGATACAGGTTCAAAACTTACCTATCTATCTATCTGTCAAAATATCACTTATCTTTGTACATATAATGTATCTGTACACGGTCACTTATTTGTTTAAATGTTATTTATCTGTACACGTGTCACTTATCTATTCATATATATGTTTAATGTCACCTATCTGTCCCTCTCATCACTACTAATTGCCGCCAACGGCCACCTTTTCGACGACTCTTCTAATTAATTTTCTAAAAATTTATTTGATGACTTTTTAATGCGTACTTTATTACCAAAAAAGATTAAACATTACACCAAATAACATATGGTTTCATTGGTGTAAATTTTTCACCAATTAATCCTTAATTTGTTTCTTTTGCGATAAATATAAAATCCAAAATAACCTAAGGGGGTGTGTAGCAAGTGCAATATATTTGCAATTCAAAGCTTATATTTGTGCGTACAACATTAAAGTTCTCGATCACCTTTTTAAGGTACAAAAGTTCGCAACCACCACCTAAACTTAAAAAATTATTACTATTATTATTAAATCATGTGAGTGGAGGGGATTGTGGTGATGGGCAATAAGTTTCAGTTGGGAAAACTTTTTTTTTTGCACTAATTACAACTCACTTACCACAAACCCCCTGGTCATGCCTAACCAAAAGAAAAATAGTAAATAAATAACAATTTTCCTACCCTTTTGTTTTTTCTTCCCTGTATATATTAACAGTAGTACTACATGTATTAATTAGTATATTAATTGGTGTACCAACATTAGTTATGACAATATTATTGACTCCACTCATTAATCACATTATAAATCCCAAAAATCTCTTAAATTATGCCTTATCATTAATTAGTACACTAATTAGTACAGTAATTGATGCTTATAGCATTATTCATATACTAATTGTAATTTAGAAGTGGTGAAGGTTATTGTTTAATTTAAAGACTAAACTTTTTCCTAAATATTATTCATATGCCGTGACAAAATAGTAAAATCAAAGTATATTCTAAAAATAAAACCAAATGCTACCCAAATTTGATCATTTTAGAAAATATTTCAAAATGCGATTTTATTCCATCAAAATTCGATTCTGGTTTGAAATTCTTATAGGCCAAACAAAACACAATCTCCAAATTTTTTTTTTAATGAAATTCTTTCATTTCCAATAAAATCCTACCATTCCAAACAAAATTTAGCATCTTGCTTAAATTTATTTATTTATTTATTTTTTTCAACTAACCAAATATAATTATATCGATACAACTAGGATTGATAAACAAACTGATCGAGCTGTTCATGCTTCGTTTGATAATTTTAATGAGCTTCAAAATTTGTTGAAACTTAATTCGTTAAATTTTTGAGCCGATCTCAAATGAGCCTTTATCGAACTAAACTCGAGTGGTTTGATATATAATTTTAGGCTTATTGAACCGAGTCGAATAAGCAATTGACTATTTAATTGGTTTATTTATTTAATGAACTAAGCTCGAACGAGTTCTTAATGGATCAAATACGAGTTAAGCTCGAACTATATTTAGTTCGTTTATACAACCAACCAAATAAACAAATATAAGAAAGACTTCGAACAACTGCAAGAAAAAAGACCCGGACATAAGTGAAAAGTTCAACTTGTGACGTCCTAATGAAGTGAAGCTCAGTTAATAAAGGGTTCATTTTTCCCCCTACACATGTTGGGGACTAGTCTTGATTCAGTAGCGACGATGACTGAAGAGACATGGTTAGGTTGTGGGTTGCTACTGCTTGGACCACAGCCCTGAGTTTGCCTTGTGAAATTCAGCTATCATATGATGGTACAACAAATAAGATCATTGCACCTAGGCAGGGGTTCATCCTCTTTTGATTCATGTATTCTGTTTTGAGTTAAAACCATAGTTATCGTCCATCTATCTCAGCAAAATATTGGCATCTACATGGTCTTAGGTTGGGTGGTATTTGAGGAACTTTTATTTACAATTTGAGGGAATGTGTTGATTCATGTCTACTTGTTGAGGTACAAAATAACAAAATAATATGTTTCATTTGCTTGTTTGGTTGGATATCTTTTTAGCAAAAGGGGACTCATTTCACATGGCAGACACTTTGGGATCCTGTATTTATTAGTATGCAGATTTGTAATAATTAATCCTCGTTTGGCAATCATTTTGGGACTAAAAAAATACAAAATAATAAAATAAGCTAAATAAGTTAATAAGACAAAATATCACATCTAATCCATAATCATTACATTTTTTCTCTCACAAAAATCAAAAAAGCTAAAAAATTCAAACCAAATGAGGCTAAAAAAGTCAGACTAAAAAAGTCCTAACACAAAAAAATTGAATATATTAGCTAATGCCAGACGAAACTTGTGTGTACATATAAATATATTTATAAATTCATTTCATTTATGCCTCTATGCATAGTTGAAAATATTAGAATCTATTTCACTTTCATAAGCCTTTGATTCACAATAAATCCACTAAAATAGTTTTTGTTTTTGTATTTTATGATGCAGAACTGTTCTAAACAAGGCTTTTTGAATCCACCTATAGAAAAGTAAAATTAAAATAGAAAATATCCCCAAAACTTATAAAATCAAAATTTAAACAACATCTGCTAAACTTATGAACTGGATAAATAGGAATAGATTCAAACTCTCATTAATAATATGTTTTTGGTGAAATTCAATTCAACTAAATTGTTAGTTGAGATGTTTAAAATTGTGTTTTTTCATGTTTGGTCATAAATAAAAATTGCAAGAGGGCAAGATTGTTCATTCATTATGAAGATATTATTCTATTAAAGTAATAAAATTAATTAATTCCCTAACTATATGTTGATATTTGTTTGTATCTAAAAAATAATTGACAAATGTGATTTAAAATATAAAATTGAATATAAGTTAATGTAATTTGATGAAAGAATTATTAATATATAATCAATTTAATTTTTTACAAATATATGTTATTTAAAACATATATTCTACTCAATATATCTTTAAAAAAAAATTTAAATCATCAAAATAAGTCTTAAATAACATCGATTGTCGTGCCGCATACAACAGTTGTTCCTTTTCGGATAATATATGCTAAGAAAAAATAACATAAAATAAGGTGTGGCCCATAGCACTTCAAAAAAGTGGTTTTTTTTTGGTGTTCTAGGCTAGTGGAAAGGAGATTAAAAAAAAATAAAAATAAATAATAAAACCAAATCAGAAAAGTAAATTTTGGCCTTATTCTTTTGGATAATATATGGTATGATAGAAGGGTTAAAAAGGGTAAAAACAACCTGTGATAATTTTAAATTTATAAATTATGAGATAGATCATTATAATTTTAAATTTAAATTAATAGATTATTTTCATATTGAGTGACCCTCAAATTTGAATTTTGAAATAAATTAATATACTTTTCATGTTTTTTAGATTTGATATACTTTTATTTAAAAGTTATAAATTAAGAGCTATTAATTTTATTTTATTTTTTGCTTGAATAAGAGGTAGCTAGTAGAAAATTTTTTCTTTTAAATTTTTAAAAATCAAAAAATTATAATGTTTATATTAGGAACTTGGTACTCTTAAAAGCCTTATGGGTTAGAAACATTTTTTTCCTTATATAATATATAAATATAAATGCTAACTATTTACCCACCTCATCACTATTAATTACTGCTAGCGGCTACCTTTTTGACAACTTTTCTAACTAATTTTTTAGCAATTTATCTGATGATTTTTTAACGCGTACTCGTATTATCAAAAAAGATTAAACATCACACCAAATAACATATGGTCCCATTGGTGTAAATTTTTCACCAATTAATCCTTAATTTTTTTCTTTTTTTGATAAATATAAAATCCAAAATAACCTAAGGGGGTGTGTAGCAAGTGCAATATATTTGCAATTCAAAGCTTATATTTGTGGGTACAACATTAAAGTTCTCGATCACCTTTTTAACGTACAAAAGTTCACAATCACCACCTAAACTTAAAAAATTATTATTATTATTATTAATAAATCATGTGAGTGGAGGGTATTGTGGTGATGGGCAATAAGTTTCAGTTGGGAAAACTTTTTTTTTTCGCATTAATTACAAGTCACTTACCACAAACCCCCTGGTCATCCCTAAACAAAATAATAATAGCAAATAAATAGCAATTTCCCTACTTTTTTTTCTCTCCTATTTTGGAAGTGGTGAAGGTTATTGTTTAATTTAAAGACTATACTTTTTCCTACATATGATTCGTATGCCATGACAAAATAGTAAAAGCAAAGTATATTCTAAAAATAAAACCAAATTCTACCCAAATTTGATCATTTTAGAAAATATTTCAAAATGGAATTTTAATACATCAAAATTCGATTCTGGTTTGAAATTCTTACAGGCCAAACAAAACACAATCTTCATTTTTTAAAAAAATGAAATTCTTTCATTTCCAATAAAATCTTGCCATTCCAAACAATTTTTAACATCGTTCTTTGAATTTTTTTTTCCAATCAAAATGGAAGTAAATTATAAATATAGTGTTACCTCAATTCAAACTCGAAATTCAATCAACCAAACCGATTGAGCTGAACAGTTAACTGTTCATGCTTGGTTTGATAATTTTAACGAACTTCAAAATTTGTTGAAGTTTGGTTTGTTAGACTTTAGAACCGATCTGAAACAAGTTTTTATTGAGTTGAGGTCAAGTAGTTTGATATGTAATTTTAGACTTATTAAACAAAACCGAACAAGCAATTGACTATTTAAGCTTGGTTTGAAAACCTTAACAAACTCCAAAATATGTTCAAACTTAGTTTACTTATTTAATGAATTGAGCTCGAACAAGTTTTTAACGAATTGAACACGAGTTGAGCTCAAAGTACTTGCTTCGTTTATTTCCTCTACATACAACCAACCAAATAAACAACTATAAGAAAGACTTCGAACAACTGCAATAAAAAAGACTCAGCCTCCGTTTGGGAAGTGGGTTGGCTTTTTGACTTTTTAGCTTTTTGGCTATTTTAGCCTGGGACTAAAAAGTCTAGTTTGGAAAGGGCTTTTTGGCTTTTTGACTTTTTAAATTTTTTTTGTGAGAGAGGAGTGTAATGATTATGGGTTGAATTTGATGTTTTATTTTTTGTGGCTAAAATAGCCTATTTTATTTTTTTTGGACCATTTTAACCCCTAACCCACCAAAATCAACTTCCCAAACTATGCCTGACATAAATGAAAAGTTCAACTTGTGACGTCCTAATGAAGTAAAGCTCAGATAAAGGGTTCATTTTTTCCCCTACACATGTTGACCACTAGATTCAGTAGCTACGATGACTGAAGATACATGGTTAGGTTGTGGGTTGCTACTGCTTGGACCACAGCCCTGAGTTCATCTATTTCTCTCTTTTTACCTTCTCAAATTCAGCTATCACATGATGGTACAACAAATAGGATCATTGCACCTAGGCAGGGGTTCATCCTCTTTTGATTCATGTATTCTGTTTGAGTTAGAGCATCTCCAACGGTTCAGTATTTTTTTCACTAAATTTGAGTAAAAAATGGCTCATTTTCTCAATTTGATATCAGTTGCTCCAACGGTGCATCAAAAAGAAGAATCATCTCGTGGGTCAACCGGTTGGTCAACCGCTAAGGCAAATTTTTTTTTTTTTTGAACTGTTTGAACCTACCTAACTGTTGGTTCAAATTTTTTTTGAACCGTTTGAACCAGTAATTTACATGAGCTGGTCGACCGGGTGGTCGACCAGGTGGTTGAGCACCATGTGTAAAATTTTCACAAATTTCTGTTTTAACGGCTATGCACAGTGAATTGGTGAAAGGAACAACCCGTCCTCAGTTTGGTGAAACGTTTGATGTTTTTTCAATTTGATACTGTTTTGGTGCAACCGTTGGAGCACAAAAAGCATCTTTTTTTCATCAAATTTGAATTTGATGTTGGATTTGGTGAACCGTTGGAGATGACCTTAAAACCACCATTATTGTCCATCTATCTCAGCAAAATATTGCCATCTACATGGTCTTAGGTTGGGTGGTATTTGAGGAACTTTTATTTACAATTTGAGGGAATGTGTTCATTCATGTCTACTTGTTGAGGTACAAAATAACAAAAAACATATGGTTCTCTTGCTTGGTTGGATACCTTTTTTGCAAAAGGGGACTCATTTCACATGGTAGACACTCACTAAGATTTAAGGGACCAAAATTTAGAAATAAAATTATTTTTTAGAGATCAAATATTTTTGTTGCGAAAAGTGTCGTTATTATATTTTTAGCAACAACAATTGGACATTAGTGATGAACTATTATCCTTTTGGAACCAAATTTTTTGTCTCAAAAAATAAAAAAATAAATCCTTTCGAGACCAAATTATTTTGTTTTTAAAAGTCTATTTATTAGTGACATTTTTAAAATTTTATTGCTAAAAGTCTTATTTTTGACTTTTCGAAACGACCGTTTAGCGACTATCCTCATGACGATAGAAATCAGTCCCTAAATATTTTTTATAACAAAATTTTCACTTTTAGGGACCAAAATATTTGGTCTCTAAAACTCTTATATGTTGCAGTGACTTTGGGTCCTATATTTATTAGTATGTAGATTTGTAATAATTAATGTGTATATATAGATATATTTATAAATTCATTTCATTTATGCCTCTAATGCATAGTTGAAAATATTAGAACCTATTTCACTTTCATAAGCCTTTGATTCACAATAAATCTACTAAATAGTTTTTGTTTTTGTATTTTATGATGCAGAACTGTTCCAAACAAGGCTTTTTGAATCCACCTCTAGAAAGTAAAATTGAAATAGAAAATATCCCCAAAGCTTATAAAATCAAAATTTAGATAACATCTGCTAAGTTTATGAACCGAATAAATAGGAATAGATTTAAACTCTAGTTGAGATGTTTAACATTGTGTTTTTTATGTTTGGTCACAAATAAAAATTCCAAGTGGACAAGATTGTTCATTCATTATGAAGATATTATTCTATTAAATTAATAAAATTAATTAATTTCCTAACTATATGTCAATATTTGTTTGTATTTAAAAAAATAATTGACAAATATGATTTGAAATATAAAACTGAATATATGTCAATACAATTTGATAAAAAAAATTATTAATATCTGTTTAATTTAATTTTTTATAAATATATTTTATTTAAAAAATATATTCTACTCAATATATTTTATAAAAAAAAAAATTCAAATATTTAACGTCAATTGTTATGCGGCGGACAACAGTTGACCGTTTTCCGGTAATGAAAAATGCTTGGGACCCCTCATAGAGGAAGATAGCCATGACCCCCACTGATGTATTGATTATTAATGTGTTTAAATTTTTTTTGAATATCATGTCTGACAATGATATGAATGGTTCAAATTATTTAAAAAATTGTGAGATTATATTTTTTGAATGTCTCTATCATTACAATTGACCCTTCAGATCATTTTGTGGGGTCTGTAAGAAAAAATAACATAAAATAACGTGTGGCCCATCTAACCACTCCAAGAAAGTGGTTTTTGGTGTTCTAGGCTATAGTGGAAAGGGGATAAAAAAATATGAAAAATGATTTGTGGCTCTAAAACTGCTGGCACTAATGGCACTAATTTCCTGTTTTGGAAACTTTGTTTTGTTTTGTTTTTTTTTTTTTACCTGATATAGAAATTAGTGCCATTAGTGCTCAAAAAATTAGTGGCACAAATCACAACTGAAAAAATATATATATAAAACCAAATTGTAAAACCAAGGTTGTGTTTGGTGGGTTTTCAAATCATAATTTAACTCATTGATTTGAATGCAACGTTTGGTTCCGGGTTTTAAAAATTATACACTCGCGTTTGAAACTCGTCTATCCATTGATTAGAACAGTGTTCTTATTTTTTTTTTTTTTACACCTGTTATTTTTATATTTTAAATAAAAAAAATATTTTGTGAATTTTTTAAATTTTTTTTATAAGTTTTGAATAAAATTTGAATTGTAAATTTAGTTATGAGTTATAAATTTTTGAATCAAATATTATATATCACATCACTCAATTCAAACTTTTTTCAAAACTTATAATCAAACAAATTTTTCACACTCAAATCATAATTCTAAAACTCACAAACTCAAAATACAATTCTATTATCAAATCATAATTCTTAAGCTCTACCAAACACAACCTAAATTTTGTCCTTATTCTTTTGGATAATATATGGTAAGATAGAAGGGGGAAAAAAGGTAAAAACATGTCCTCACGTGGAAATTATTAAATATTCCTAAAATATTATATGTTTGTATTTTTAATTAATTATTATTCAATATATCTTTTATATTCTCTAATCACCTAACATAATTGTTCACCTACCTACATTTTCTTCCAATCATAATACTATTGAATATCATATGTTCATATTCCGAAATTATTGAATAATTAGCCATGGTCCCATGGTCTCTTCCATACCAGACTTTAGGTAGGTGCTGTGGTGCCAGTTCGGCATGTCCGAGTCTATATTTTGAAGGACTGATTTTATAAAATTTATCAATTATATTATTCATAAATAAATTTAAATAAATTAGCTATACGTAATCTCGTATCAAATATTTCGTGATCAAATATATTATTCATAGCCTCACACCATGAGTGTTGTGCCTTGTAGCACAACACTGACCCCAAGTCTGTCTCCTTGCATTTTATCGATCCATATGAATTGTCCACATCAACAAAAATAATTCTATGAGCTAATAAGATTTAAGGAGACAGAAAATGCTACATAGAAGAGGAGAAATGATCTAAATTCTCATTTAAGTGCTTCAAAAAGTAGTTTTGGTGCTTTAGCTAAAAGATGAAGATAAAAATCTTCAGAAAAAAATAGAAAAGTGAGAGGGTAATTTATATATAAATTAGGCCGAGCTGGGTAATGGGCCGTTATGAGCCATAGTAAGAATGGCAAGGTAAAAAGGCCTTAGAGTTAGCCCGGCCCAAGAGAGCCTTGAAGTTAGTCCGGTCCAAAAGAGCCTTGCAGTTAGCTCGGTCACTACACTCAGAGATAGCTCGGTCATACCATATCGAGCCAAAGTATGTCGAGCTTTCCTCAGAACCTTGTTATTTTAGCTCGGTCCAAGTACGCTATGGTTAGTACGGTTTGTAGAGGAGAAGCCGAGGTAAGAGCGGTGAAAGGAAGAACCGAACTAGCTATAGTTCGGTCTAGTCTGCAGCTTTAGCATGGCCATGTTACCTCGGTTATTGACCATAGTAAAACCATCTCACTTGGTTTAAGCAGTAAGGGGGTGTTGAAGGATAAGCATTATCTTTCAGGAATGTGATTCCTAGGAGGACTCTACATGGAGGAGTAAGAGTCCTACTAGGATTGTGCCATACAGGAACCTATAAAAGCTCATAACATCACCTATAGAGAGGTAACACAATTTTGATTCTCGAATACACAGAGTTTTTTTGTCTATTTGTCCATTTTACTGACTTAGGCATCGGAGAGGTATCCGGCACACACCTACCGGCTAGCTCACGTTTGTGTTTTCAGGAAGTAAAGCGACATCGTACAGAGGAGCGCAATCTTGATCAACAGGATTATACGAGGACAATATTTCGTGCTCGTAGAAAAAGAAAAGAATATCTTTTTGGTTTTGGATATTATTGGGAAAGAAATGGTATTGAGGATTCCTTATTGAAGCAAAATAAATTTTAAATAGAAAAACAAAAGAAAAAATCACTTTCCGGCCATATGTGAAAGACAGCTTTGTTTTTTAGACTAAAATTTGATTTTGCAAGGATTTGTTTGTTCAGTAGTCAAGGTCTCTCTCTCTCTCTCTCTCTCTCTCTCAAGTGTTATCACAGTCCAAATCATATTAGTTATTAGGTTATAATCATTCATTAAATAATTAGGTTGTTTAAGTACTATAAGAATATGGATAGGACAATAGGCCTAATGAAAACATCAGATGTTCAGGGTTTAAATCGATGGAACTATTACTGTCCATTTATTATAATCTCTCACGAACTCTAACATTTTATAATATACTAATGCAAAATTTCAGCCTTTTAATAAATAAAATAAGAGATATTAACAAATTAAAGTGTGATACATAGAAGAAAAAAAGGAAGGAAAATTAGGAAGAGATTACTCTACAAGTTTATATAAGAGTTTAAGGACACCAACACTTTGATTGTTAGTTAAAGTTCTTCAGATTTGAAATCTCAAAGGGATAATTCTACGTACACCACCAATTTAACTCCTTACACCTTCAAAATTCAATTTATTTTATTTATAATTTTTATAATTTCTTTATTACTCTCATCCCTAACCTTCCTGATTCTCCTTACACCCAAAACCTAAAAAATCATAACCCTAATCCTAATTTTCCCCCACCATCATCTCTGACCACCATCTTTACCATTGCAGCCACCACTTCCTCCGTGTCGTTGTACCTACAACCACCATTCACCGCAGCTACCCCCATTTTCAACATTTTCAGATCTTTGTTCTTACTGTCGCAATCTACCACCACCACAATGTCCTCTTCTTCTTCTTCTTTTTCTACAAACCTAACCCTAATTTCTATTCTTCTTCCTTCCCAAGCCTTAGGTTTGAGACCCTAGATCTACTCTATCTCTCTCTCTCTCTCTCTCTCTTTGAAACCTTAGATCTACTCTCTCTCTCTTTCTCACGTGCGATTTGCAATCCATTCATGGTGGTGGAAATATGAGAAAAAGGTCACGATGGAGGTTCATTGCAGATGGGATGGGTTACAGTGAAGTAGAAAATCATGGACTAAGGATTATAGGAGTAGAAGAACTTTGGAGGTGGTAGTCGTGACAATGGGTAGTGGTTGTGGAGTGAGTCATTCGTGAGAGGAGGGTTGTGGTAGGGAAGAGCCAGGATTCGCCTACCGAAGGTGGTGACAGTGGTTGGAGTCACCGGTGAGGGTTGAGGGGGTTGCTAGTAGGAGAAAATAAGAAAGAGGGTCACCGGTGGGGATAGAGTAGAGGGGCTAGGTCGTGGTGGGTGGACATAATTGGGTCATGGTGGTAAGAGGGACGACGTTCTAGGTTAGGGGATGTCGAAGAGGATTTAGGTGGAAGAGAAGGTGGTTCAACGATAGTGGGTGGATTGATGGGGGTGGTGGTGATAAAATGAAAGTGTAATGAAAAGGTTTTCAAAGTTTCGGGATGGAAGGTGTTTTTGGTAATTTTAGATAAGAATAAAAATGCAATAAAAAAAATAAATTTTAAAGGTCATAAAGAGTAGGGATTGAATCAGTGGCTCTCATGATCAATTCTTTAGTGTAACATTAGTGACGCCACCGAAATTTCACTAACTAACCAGAATTTCACTGACTTGTTTGAAGTTAGTGAAATTTCGTCAATTTTTTTTTTAAATTTTTTTTTTTTTTAGAATTTTGTATTCATCATGGATCATGTTTTATAAATCTTGATGAAATAATTCCAAAAACATGTATTTTATAAAAAAAAAATGGAGAACTAGAACAAAAATAGATTTTTGAAATTTTCAAGTGACTTAAAAAAGAGCTAATTAGGAACAAATCCCTC
The DNA here is from genome assembly GCA_036172215.1 of Camellia granthamiana. Lineage (NCBI taxonomy): Eukaryota > Viridiplantae > Streptophyta > Magnoliopsida > Ericales > Theaceae > Camellia > Camellia granthamiana. The sequence goes on from CM069916.1 coordinate 81,945,585, forward strand.
CACATATTTTTATAAGAGTTAAAGGACATTGAAATATTACATACCAGTTAAGGTACCTAAATTTCAAATTTAGTAGGATAAGGAAAGTTTGGAGATAAATGGTCAAAAATACCCTTAAACCCTAAAATGTGCGGCTCCACAAATCGGGAACATTAAGGAATATAATAACAAAGAAATATAGGGTATTGCTAAAGTTACAAGTTCAAGAATAAATAATGATACGCCACTAATGAGTCATTTGGTCAATAACTAGGTAAGATCCCAAGAAAGATCAAGGGAGTTAAAGTAGCCTCCCTTCTAAGTCCAATATCCTTAAATAGCAAAACTACCTTTTTGATAGATTTTAACAAGATATTAACGCAAGGTCTACATAAGTTAACAAAAAATAAAGGATAAGTTACACAAAAGATAAATAGAGATATATATAAGCAAGATAATAATTACAAAATTGTGTTTTAAGTAACAACAAGAGTTTCTATATTACAACCCCAAAACAAGATTACAAAGGGAAACTTAACAAAACTAGTTCTAATTCCTTCTAGGATAGCCATACGTCTTCGAATGTTTTCACAACACCATCTTCCAAATAAAGTTCTTCAGTACTTGACATGAAATGCCATGAGTATGGAATGCCCAGTAAACTCACACACACCCGTTACTTTTTCCTAATCCAATACATAATTATAATAATGGCACGATCATATCATACAGCAGGAGCAATAGTCAAGCAGAACGTATAATAAATTTCAGTTCTCAAGAATGTCTATCAAGTTAGTTTTAGGCAACTCCTCGCGGAATGTCGTTCCTACCCAACACTCCAAGCTTGGCTGAAGGAAAATCGATACCTTTTTCTATTCACCATTCCAAATGCCCCACTCCTAGGGTTATGTACTCAGTTTGTGTCATCTTGGAATACAAGAGAGTCATAACTCATTGGCCACAAGAATTCTCATTTGTATTCCGATCTGTCACAAGAATTTTCATCTGTGCCACAAGCATTCTCATTTGTGTTCTGCAAGACCATCACATGGCTAACATAAAGGACCGCATTCTAAACCTAAGCCAACTTGAGTACCATGACACAACTTGCACAAGTCTTAACCCCACAATCCATTATTTTCCTTATATTTCCACAAAAACGAGTCTATTTGTCTCATCAATTTGATTGTCTTATAAAAATTTCTTTGACAATCGAAAACCCAACACCACCCTTATTAAGTTTCCCGTTGAGTTAGGTGTGTTATTGAAATAACAAAAGTAGAAGCATTTGAAGGCACAAATTCAAAGTAATACAACCACAAACATATGTAGATGTCATACTAAAGCTTGAACAAACAATAAAAAGCATATTTAATCAACTAAGAACATGAAACTATTAACAAGAACAAATTTCCAGATTCGGTTTACTTTAAAGATAACTATCCAAGTGATATTTTTATAATTTTTCGGAAGTTGGCTTCTTTAGGGTTTGTAGAGAATTTTGTCTAATGTCAAAATCAATTTGCAGAAGTGGGATAGCTTTTCTAGAGTTTTAGTTATAAATGAAATACTCCACATTTATCGAGATTCGTTGGCTATTATGAAAATCAATTTTACTCTCAAACCACTCATTCATTTTCAATAAAACAATTTTTTTTTGAAAGTTAAAACTTTAAGGAAGGTTTAATGTAAATTGAACTTAAGAGGATTTTTTTTTTTTACATTTTTCTAAAATTTTTGAAAGTTGACTGAAAATACCAATTATTGGTGCAGAAAACTTGAAATAAAAAGAGTAGTAAGACAAGGGGGAAACCATGGATAATTTTCTACTTCTCTTATGATCAAATATAATAAATAATATACTAGTAACTCAAATTTTTAGCTTGAAGGTGTGCCTTTAAAAATGATACATGAAATGGATAGAAATTTGTGACTTTGCTCAACAAAGACAGAATACTTGCAAAGTAAACAACAAAGCTCAACTTCTCCTATCCAAACATAGGAACCCTATACATGAACAATATTCTAAACATATAATGTCATTTATTTAGTAGAGAAAAGAAAGAATAGGTTGTGTTGTGGCTTACTTTCTTGCCTAGGATTAGTGTTGTGCAAGCTTGCTATCTTTTTTTCTTCCTTCCTCCTCCAAGGCTCACTCTTGCTCTCCTTTCTTTCTGTCTAGCTGAATTGTGTGTGCGCGTGTGCGCGCGCGCGCGCGCGTGTGTAAAAGTGTAAAGGGATGTGGTTTATTTACAGGCAAATTATGGTGAAAAGTCTAAAGTGCCCTTTATTGGAATGGAATGGAATAGATTGGAATTTAGTTTAAAAGTAATGTAATAGAGGTTGGCTAAGAGGTTTAATAACGGTTTAAAACAAGATTTAGTTATGATTAGTTTGATTGGAACTACAGGTACAAACACAATTTCAAATTTTGGGGGTACTAAGCTACTTTCTTCCTTAAATTCATGAAAGATATAGAACCTATCAATATATATATATACAAAGGATGGCTAGCTATGTGCATGGATTTTGAGAGGTTTTTATTTTCGTTTTGTGTACAAATTCATATATATGTGGTAGATATTTTGTGAAAGTAGATTATTATAATAGAGTGTAGTTATATATATATATATATAATATGATAATTTGAGGTTCAAGTGCAATTTTAGTAAAGTGTGAGGGCATGGACCAATTTTACAAACTAAAAAACATATTTCAAGTATAAAATTAATTAAAATAGTGGTAGAAAAAATAATTTAGTTTGTATTATTTTGCTTTGAATTAAACGGTGAATAACCAAACAAAAACGATGAAAATCAAAAAAATATGGTTCAGAGTGATTAATCTAAAATTATAGAGATATGTTTTTAGAAATGATTACTAAGCTATCGAGATCAGTTAGGGTTTATATAGATTCATCTGTGATGCATTTCAATTCTAGGGTATAATTTGCAATATGATGAAAATTTACAGTCTTCATTGAAATAATCTCAAGGTTAGGGTTTCAAAAGTATTTACGAAAGTTGGGGTCTCTACAACCTATCCCCCTTAAACAAATTTCGTCCTCGAAATTTAAGTCATTCCTTATGTCTCGAAGAGTTATGGATAATTTGCCTGCATTGCATCGTCGAGCTTCCAGATAAATTCTGCCAACATACTTTAATTATCTAGGCCATCTTTTTTCTCTTAAGTTCTTCTTCCTTTTATCTAGAGCCACCAATGGTCTCGTTCTAATAGTAGTGTTTTGAATCGAATTTCTTCTCAATTAATGACGTAAGGGGGTGCGTCAATCTTCTGTAGTTCTCGAAAATTCTGAACTGCTTGTCATATGATATTGCTGCTTCAGCGTGAAGGGCCATGTTGCCAATTTCTAACATGTTGGTCCACATACTTGTTAAGAATTAATCTCGTTGGCCTTCCAGTAAGTTACTACTATCATTGCGTTTGTCGATTTGTTGATTCATAGAAACTAGTCTATCTACCTTAAACATTAAAAAAGTTCCATTGGATGGGTAAATCATCTCTTTCTATTGGTAACCATCGTTAACAACTTGATGAACGAATAACGAATTTATTTCTAAGATGGGGTCGATGTCGGGTATCTTTATGCCTCAGGAATTGAAAATCAAACGCACAACAAATCTTAAGGGTTCTCATACAAGTTCTATATATTATAGATATGAAGAGAAACAATAAATAAAAAATGTACTCAAGAATTGTTAAATACGAGTGTTAAGACACTCAGAAAAGAATGTACACATTTATGCTCGAATCACAAAAGTCATTCCAAAAGAGTTCTAACTACTATCCTAGTCATATTTTTCCTAGGTTAGTCATGGCTCGTACTGCCATTTCTCAGGTCCGTACGCAATGTACCATTCACTCTCAGGATACTTCTTAGTGAAGTCTTCATCTTCTTTTCCTTACAGTGCTAAAACTCTATCGGTTGACCTCTGATTATTGTTGAGACCAGGCTTCTTGTTGCCTCTTCTCCTCTGGTATTGTTGACCGGCTTGTCCTGACTTGTTCATCTATGACTTTTGCCCCCCAGTCCTTTGCACGTTTGCTCCCGTTCTTTCTCTTTGATATCCTGTTTGAGTGAATTGGGGACATTCATTTTTAAAATGTCCTGGTTGGCCACATTCATAACATTTTCCCATCCAATCATTAATCATATTCCTCTATTCTTGCCTACGCCTTTGTTGTCATTGTGTTCCTTTCACCTAATGTGCTAACATAGCCTAGTTCCTAGTGTTCTTAGGTCCTTCTCCTCTTAGATAGTCATCCTTAGGTTGTTGCACTTGATTTCTTCTCGTGTCATTCTTTTCCCCTTCTACAATCAGGGCACTAGAGTATGATTTCTACATTGAACGCTTCCGGCTGTTCCTTTCTGGTCCCACATAGGATTGATCTTTCTCTTTCCTCTTATTCCATATTTTTCAAACAGCAATCCCCTCCCGCTCACTTTGTAAAGCTGTATCTACTACCTTTGCATAGGTTTGCAAATGCATGGGCACAACCTTCCCTTTATTTAAAGAGTCCAATCCCCATTCAAACTTCCTTGCTTTCTCCTCATTATTTGCTACGTATCTGGTGGTGTAGCGAGTTAGTTCCTCAAACTTTGCTGCATATTGAGTTACTGTCACTGATGGGTCGTTTCACACACCAAAATTAAATACTAAACTATACCAAATTTCTTAGAATAATGGTAAGTCCAGGTATCGATCCACAAGGATAATTGAGAAATTAAACTAATTTAATTGTTAGATTCCTAAATTAATTTTGATAAAAAGATTGATTGTTCATAACCTAATAAGAATTAAATTAAATAAGCGAATAAACTAGCAATTATAAATAAAGATGAATTTACTGATTTGGGAAAAAACCTAGGGCAATGAGTTCACCACTAGTTACGTAAAAAATGTTTCAATTTGAAATCAATTATGCTACAGTTCGAACGAAATAATAGTTCACAACTACAAGTTCGAAACATTTATTAAGAAAATCATCACGTTCAATGTACGGGCACGAACCATCTCAAATAGTACGAATCGTTAGCTCTAAACTAGGGTAGCGACACGACTCGTCCCTCGTAGTATGGTTCGTCTCATACCTTGAATATAAAAGAATAGAAAACCATTACATGGAAAGCATTTAATAATCACAGAAAGCCGAATACTCGAAGAAATAATGGAAAATATATATATGAAACTTCTAAAACACCATACAATTGTTCAAACTTTTACATAATCAAAAACAAAAAAGAAAACCTAATTATATAGCTAGGGTTTCATCAAAACCCTAGAAAAGAAGAGCCTAGCCACTCATGAAGGAGTGGAAAAAGGTGGAAGAGATGGAACCCTCCACAGGAATTGGCTTTGAAGATTGAGAATCACATTTTTCTAAACCCTAGCCTCCTCTTTCTCCTTGAAATTTTCAGAACCCTAGGTTAGCCTATTTTTCTTCTTTTATTCTCAGCAGAACAAACCCAAAATTCTGTGCACGCATCCCTAGGTGGGCCGCTCAAGCGGTGGTGGGCTGCACAAGCGGTGGTGGGCTGCATGTGCGGTGAAGCTTGGCCGCATGTGTGGTGAGGTGGCTGGCTCGGATTTTTCGCTTCTCGTACGGATAATCTGCTTTCATGCCCTTTTTTATTAAATTTGCATATTTCCTGCCAAATCTGTACAAGTGCACAAAACACATCATCTCCACCAAATAAACAAAATTAAAGACTATAAATGTAACTTAAACGACCTCAATGTGGTACCTTTCGGCCCACATCAATCATGTTGCCCTGCTGTGAGTGTTGTGCCTTTTTCAAGTCTAAGGCATGCATCCCACACCGACTTGCTTTGACCAATAAAGAGTCACCACTTAATTTTTAAAGTGGAATTAAGAAACCTTTAATGATGAAAACTAAGTTAAGGCCTAGTCCATCATCACCAAGAAAATTCCGGGTTCAAGAGTTTAGGTACAAAAGAGGAATGCCATTTTCATAGAAGCACCTCATTTTGCCCAATCCAAAAATTGGCCTTTACGCGCTCTCTATTTTATGATTTTTTTGTTCACAAATTTCATTATTAGACCTAAAACTTTTAACTAACCTAAACTATGTGACTTGAAGAAAAATTAATATCATTTATTTTAGATTAAGAGAATAAAGCTAAAAAAATTTTCGTTAAAAAGTGGATTTTATCAATCCATGGTCATAAACTCAATTTAAAATTAACAATATTCATAAAACATCCAAAACATACAATTTTACACATAAAGAGCATCTAACTTGCATAATTGGAAAACAATGCGAGAAACAAGCACATAGCAAGGAGGAACATAGGACTTACCCGATTGCCCACTTCACATGTCTTTCACGCAATACAAGAATTAAAATGACCTAATATGTAACTAATACACACAATGATGACCCTAGGCCCGGTTTGAGACTACCAACATGATAGTTATGCATAAAATACAACTATCAAATAAAAGACAAAAATACTAGAAAACTACATGATGATCAAACCAGGCCATGCATGATTATTATGCAATTAAATGAAGCCTAAAACATGCAGTTCTAATAAAAAAAGAGAACACGCAAGAGAAAGGTGAAAAGCTAATGAAGTAAAGAAACTACATGATGGAACGATGAACTAACAACCTAGCATGCTTTGAATACTGAAATAAAGACTAAAAGGGCACTGAAATTAATGAATGGAGACAGTTTACCTTCTGATTTGAGTAAACCGAAGAAAATATGAAGAATAAATCAAGGGAAGCCAAAGCCTCCCTCAAGCTTAGGTTTTGAGTTTGTTCGAGTCCTTCAACCTTAGGATGATCTTCAAAAGTCTAGAGTTGCTGTGTGGTGGGGTATTTTCGGAGCTAAGGGGAGAAAGAGTGAAGAGAGGGGGAGAGGCTCTATTTATAGAGTTGAAGGAAGGCTCTAGAATCCTTCTAGGGTTTTTATCACTTCTCCATCCACCATTCCCTTAAAAAATGCACCAAGATTGAGTTTCCATACCTGGCTCTGCAACGCTTCGATGTGCGCACGCACTAATCTCGGGCACATGCACAACTAATGCGTGCACACACCAATCTTGTGCTCATACACAGCTAACGTGCACATGCACCAATTTTCTTGGTATACGTGTCATGCATATATACACAAGCGTAAGATCTCATGCTCTTGGTTTACTTGCGACACAAGTAAGCCCGAATTGCATTCTGATAAATGTTTTTGATAAAATCGGCCACAAATTTTGAAAAATATGATTGATCGAAGCACAACCAAACTTCTCTCTCTTTCTCGGGGTTAAAAAAGTTAGTTTTTGGCCAAAATAGGTTTAAAGGTAAAATGGTCATTTTCATAAAAAGTTGATTTTTGGCCGAAATGGGTTTACACAGCAACTTCGAACACCCTTAAACATTCTAAAGATGAAGTAATTTACCATTTCATCATTGGAAAACTTGCAAGCGTCCGAAGTCTAAGAGTCAGTCAAAATGAGGTGTTTACACCTGCTTTAGAGTCTAAAACTACTAGACTCGTTCCTGTCTGATAGTGTTTGGAAAGTACTTCCTTAAAAATAATTCATTGAATTACTCTCATGTCATGGTAGCAACATCGTGGGTGCTCTTAATTATTGCCCACCAATGATCAGCCTCATCATTTAGTTCATATCCCGCTAGAGCAATTCGGTCAGTATACTCTGTCACTCCCATAGTATCCAGCATTTTTTCTATCTACCAGAGCCAGTTCTCTGCCATCTTTGGGTTTGGCACTTCTATAAATTTGGGAGGTTTCTATTTTTTAAACTTCGAAAAGGGGTGAGTCCTATCGTTCTGTCTGTTTCTTCTTATGTGTGCTAACTTCTCCAAAATCTAATTCCCAATGTGGTTTGGGATTTCGGTCGCATGCATGGGTCCATTCTTAGGGTTTCAATTCCCTAGTGTTGCGCTCTTGTTGCATTGTTGTTCATAGGCGTGGACATTGTTGCTTGTTTCAGTGTAATCAATAGCTCGAGTGTGGTCCACCGTTCTGTTCATAGTACGCGATGAGACATAAGTCGGGGTCTAATTACGGAAGCAATTTCTAAGAGTAATCAATTAATCTTAAAGTTAGGGTTTTGCTAACGAGGTTAGTTAAGGAAATTACTAAGGTGAGATGCTCTAACCAAAACACAGTCCAAATAACACTTAGTAAGTACATAAAGTAGTCCTACTTAATTATCGTCTTTGTCACCACTCTTGGTCGCTTTGGGACAAACAACATGTTTCAATTCGCTGATTAACCTTACCTTTTCTGTATTAACCCAACCCGTACTATGCTTAATTATGCATGTGATTATGTGTTTGATATGAATTTGCAAGTTTAAGTATGTAAATTATGTGAATTTGCAATAATATTTGTTGAATGTAGGAATATCTATTGCTATTACAACTTTGAATTGAAATTGAGAGCCTTAGAGGCACGAGAAACAAAAACCGACTTCATATCTGTGATTAGCATGATTTTTAGAGCCTACGGTGAAATTTTGAAAAATTATGATTCGTAATGTTTTAATTAAGTTTATGAGTTAAGTTATATATGTATATAGCCCTTGTGTTCATCATTTTGGTTAAAGCCTGCTAGAATGAGTTAGAGAGAGAGAGAGAGAGAGAGAGAGAGAGAGAGAGAGAGAGAGGAAAAGAGGAAGAGCTAGGGATTTGGAAGAGAATCAAGGGGCAAACCTTAGATTTGAGTTAAGGTATGATAATCTACTTATAATCTTTGCTTATACCTTACTTTGTTCTTGAATCAAGATGGCATTAGGAATTTTGAGCTAGGGCTTTGAGTTATGTAAACTAAATGCATGAAATACAACCCTAATCTCTTCATTTTTGTTTGATTTAACTTCCATCTTGTGATTAATCCATGAAATTGTGAGAGATCATCCATAGTTGTATATATTTTGAGCTTGTAAATGAAATTCATGTATGTAATAAAGAGATGAGACCATGAACTTAATCTTGAAACAAGATTGATGTGTTTGAGATGTAATTGCCCTTGTACCATGCTAGTATATCATGTTTTTGAGTTCTTTTTTGCATGAATTGGGGCTTGAAAATCAACCTAGAAGCTTAAAATTTGCATTAGCTTCGGACTGCCTAGAACAACCAGGACCGCATGTGTGAGGCTCACAGCCGCACGTGTGGAAATAGGGCAATTTGAAACCTCGCTATTGAAATAAATGCACGTGCGGGCTACATATGCGGTGCGGTGAAGGGCTTTCGCATGTGCGGAAAAAATGAGAAAAAAATAGCCTTTTTCTGTTAACTCCCCTGACCCTCTAAATTCATGTATGAGCATGTTTTGACCCTTCGCAATACCTATAGATGAATGGAAAATGAACAAATCGTAAAATGAATTAATGAAAGAACATGTATGAATTGAATGGATTATTCATCGAATGTGTGTATGAAATGTTTGTGTAGGTCATGTGCTAAAGGAAACACCGTGGGACCTATCGCACTATGAGTAATAGTGTTGTACATATATGTTCTTAATTGTTTACTTCGAGCCATGAATGATAGATTGTGCCAACATTGTGTTTTGATTGAAATTAATGAAATTTATAAAAGTTATATCACATGTGCAATGTGCACCAAAGGTCATTTTGTTTATGCTACGATATGTTTGGGCCTGAGGCCGTTCGGTGGGCCCGAGGCCGTTCTGTTAATAACGTGGTGATATGTGGTTGGACCCGAGGTCGTTCTGAATAGTTGTTAATAGGTGGGTTCGAGGCCGTTCTGTACCATTGTGAGCCTGAGGCTATTCTACTTATGTGATAGGCCCTAGGCCGTTCTATATTATGATTATGGATATTGTAAGAATCTTATGCTCTTTTATTTATACTATTTTATTGTACTATTACTCATTGAGCTTCGTTCACCCAATATTATGTATGCACATATAAGTGATCCGCAACATGGAGCTCACCCTTAAAGTCAGCTTCAGGAGCCATTTTTGTGAACCTGTAGAGTCATACCTCCGGGATGGAGTTTTGCCTTTGACTCCCATCATGCTTTGAATTTATTTTGTTTTTTCTATTTTGGTCTTGTGATTTGTAATTGATGTTTATAAAACTTCCTATGGTACTCATATTCTTTTTGCATGGGCATGTAAATGTGTGAATGCGTTATGTGTAAGCTTTATAATTTTGCTCATATTGGCACAACTCGATAGACTTCTTTAATTGTGGTATGCTTCCGCTTGTGACCCCATTATTATAATTATTCTGTATGTTTGTATGAGGCTGAAGGTAATCAAGTGATTGCTGGCCGGTTATGCCCCAAACTTTTAGGGGTAGGTTCGGGTCATGACATTTTCTTGCTATGAAATTCTAGTTCCACCACTCTTATCTAAAACGCTTTCTTCAATTCTTGGAACCGATATTAGAATCATTGCCACACTACTATATACTTTCACGACTCGACGTTGGCATGCCTGAAATCTGAATAAAAGTGCTAAGTTTGGTCAAGAAAATTTTCATTTTTGATGTCTTTTAGTAAATAGAATAAATAGTGTTATCATAATACAATAATGTTTATGGCAAGATTGCCTTTAATCTCAGGCCGAAATGAGTGGGTAAGAGTTGAACCTAGACTCTGATACCAAGTTATGACGCCCTAAAAATAAAAAACATCAAGGAATATAATAACATACAAATGTAGAGTACTACACAGGTTACAAGTTCAAGAATAAATAATGATACGTCACTAATGAGTCATTTGATCAATAACCAAGTAAGATCCTAGGAAAGATTGGAGGAATCAAAGTAGCCTCATTTCTAAGTCCAATCTCCTTAGATAGCAAAACTATCCTTTTGACAGATCTTAACAAGGTATTAACGCAAGGTCTACATAAGTTGACCAAAAATAAATGATAGGTTCCACAAAAGATACATACAGATATATAGGCAAGATAATAATTACAAAGTTGTGTCTTAAGTAACAACAAGAGTTTCTATATTACAACCCCAAAACAAGATTACAAAGGGAGACTAGTTCTAGTTTCTTCTAAGATAGCCATACATCTTCGAACGTTTTCATGGCATCATCTTTCGGATAAAGTTCTTCAGCACTTGGCATGAAATACCATGAGCTTGGAATGCCCAATAAACTCACACACACTTCGTCCATTTTTTCCAATCTAATTCACAATTACAATAATGGCATGATCATATCATACAACGGAAGCAATAATCAAACAAAGCTTATAATAAATGTCAATCAAGTTAGTTCTAGGCAACTCTCCACGGAATGCCGTTTTTACCTAACATTCCAAGCTTGGCTTAAGGCAAACCGGTACCCTTTCCTGCTTACCATTACAGATTTGCATAGTATAAGATCAATATCATGCTGGACATTATGAACGGGTAGAGGTTCATTAGATGACTTTGTTGGCGCCAAATTAGAAAATTTTGGCAACATATTGGTGACCTTTAAAGGCATACTTTGCATAGTACTAGCAGCTAGTTGCTTTGATTCTTTAGTCCCTACAGCTTCCCAAGCATCCGATTCCTCGTTTTCAACTCTAGCCTTTACTTGAGTAAAAACTAAATCTTCTTGAGGTGCTTTGGATCATCAATAAGTGCCTCATTATCTTTCAAAATCTGTTCATCTTTCATCTTAGGAAAATTCTAAACATATTCATTGGCTTGCAAGTTCAATTATGTACGATTTCCATCCCTAAGAACAATCTTTGGTTTTCCTGCAGCTTCTTGTGGCTTTTCATCTTCTTCTTGTGGCACTTTAGCCTTTGGTTTAGGAGTTTTTGTTGGTTTCTCTTATTGGATAGTCTTTCTATTATGCGCAGGCTTCAAAACTGTAGATTTCTCCTTCAATTTTACAAAAAATTCAAATTGTATAGCCATTTCAATAGCATCTTCGAGATCTTCTAAATATGCTTGAGACATCTTTGTTTTAATTCCAAATCTCAATCCATTTTTGAAACAAGCAATAGTCATTCGTTCACTTTCAACCAGTCCAGACTTGATAAATAACTCTCTATATTGTCTTGCATAATTGATCACACACGTATCACCTTGCTCAAGAGTATACAATTGATCAAGAAAATCATCTTGAAGATCCCTGAGACGAATTTTTTTCTCTAAGAAGTGCTTTACCCTCTTCCCAAGTCAATCCACTTGTATAGGATCTCCCACAATGTGAAAATATCATGGCGGAACTTGAGGATCTGATACGAAGCTGATGCAAGACAATTAGGGACAGCAGCAAATCTAGGCTTTTGGGGCTGATTTTAATTGGATTTTATGGCTGCAATTGCAATAAGAATATAGTGAACAAGTAGGGTTTGTTTATAGTAATAAAAAGGTAAGAGATTAAGCATGAAAAGATGGGATTTTGGCATTGTTTAGGAAGTGTTTTAGGGGCTGTCAACAGTGTTTTTGGTTGTTAAAAGTGCAGACAATAAAGAGGGAAAGAAGGAGAAGAAGAAGATAGGTCTAGGCATCGCACCTAGATTCCATACGCATCACACCTAGTGTTTGGTTGCATCGTACAATCCATAAAGAAGCTTCAAAGCCCTCAATTTTTTTTATAAAATATCAACTCTATTAAATTAGAAGTATTACATGACTTTATATATACTTTGGAGACTTTCGAAACCAACTAGAACAAAAAAAATGAAACTATCACAATATCTTTGTCTTCTAAAACTAATTTAAAACTAAATAAGAAACATAAATAAAACCTAATTAAATTACTTGACCTACAAGACAACCCATGAGCGACCCCCGCACAACTCATATCCAAAAATTCCCAAATTACCAAAATATCCCTAACCTTAAAATCCTAGAAACATAAAATAATTATAAAATAAGACTCTAATAATACTATAAACATGATTTTGTATAGTTCTTATCGTTTTCTCTTTGAAACCTTGCCAATTTCCCAATATCGCTACTTCTTTGAATATATTCTTTCTTGAGCTTCTTATACTCTGCATCACCACTTATGGCCAATGCAGGAATGAATATTAAAGGGGTTGTTGTTGAAATTCGAAAGGAAAAAACTACACCTCCCGTGCAGAAGGTGTTATTTTACCTTTTTTTTTTTGTTTTGTTTTGTTTTTGTTTTGTTTTGTTTTTTTTTTTTTTTTTTCCAATAGTTTGTGTTTTGCTACTTCTTTGTCTATTGGGTGTCTATGTTGTGATGAATGCACCATACAAAACCTTATGTGGTTTTTAACCCAAGTAGTATTGCTTCATTTTGTTTATAAACCCTCTGTTAGTTTGTGAGGATGAAAATAGGTGATGTTGTTGCCTTCACAAGGATGATAGGCATTTCTATCATAGGTATTATATTGTTATTTTTGCATGTGATTTGTGTTGTCCCAACTTAATAGTCTTACCTTGCTGAAATAGCTAAAAATAATTGAGATTATCTAACCTTCTGTGGAATTTGAATTCTCCAAGATAAAAGTTGTATCATGTATTTCTATTAACAAAACAATTTTTGCTTTTTTTGTTCTAATTGGTTTAGTTACTTGCAAGAATCTATTGAAATTGCAGATATTTAAGTTAACAATTCTTGCATTGTTCATGCTCTATGTTTGTCACTTATAAAAGAATGAAAAGAATTATTTGGTTTCCCCATGAATGAGGTAGATGCCATGTATATATAATAGATTCATGATACAATTTATGAAACGATATAAATAAGAAAACAATATAAATAAGGAAACAATATTAAATCAGTGATTGATACAATCACAGATTATATACATAATACTAAAAATAAAAAGATTTTATGTACTGTAATTTCTATATTCAACACTCCCCCTCAAGCTGGTGTGAAGATATTCAACAATCGCAGCTTTTTAATGGATGATTGGAAGAAGTTGGAAAAAATTCAACGACTAGTCCAAATAAATGTTACCAACAAATCTGGTAATCCACTAAATAAAAAATGCCAAAAAATGCTTAATACATCAGAACTAGAAAAAGCCAGAAAAAACTCAACGGCTAGTCCAAATAAATAGTTTTGTCATGATACAATATTGTTTGTGGCAAGATTGCCTCTAATCTCAGGCCGAAATGACTGGGTAAGAGTTGAACCTAGACTCTGATATCAAGTTATGATGCCTTAAAAATCAAAAACATGAAGGAATATAATGACATACAAATATAGGGTACTACACAGGTTACAAGTTCAAGAATAAATAATAATACATCACTAATGAGTCATTTGATCAATAACCAAGTAAGATCCTAGGAAAGATTGGAAGAGTCAAAGTAGCCTCATTTCTAAGTCCAATCTTCTTAGATAGCAAAACTACCCTTTTGACAAATCTTGACAAGGTATTAATGCAAGGTCTACATAAGTTGACGAAAAATAAAGGATAGGTTCCACAAAAGATAATATAGATATATAAGCAAGATAATAATTACAAAGTTGTGTCTTAAGTAACAACAAGAGTTTCTATATTACAACCCCAAAACAAGATTACAAAGGGAGACTAGTTCTAGTTTCTTCTAGGATAGCCATACATCTTCAAACATTTTCTTGGCATCATCTTTTGGATGAAGTTCTTTAGCACTTGACATAAAATGCCATGAGCTTGGAATGCCCAATAAACTCACACACACTCCGGTCATTTTTTCCAATCTAATACACAATTACAATAATGGCACGATGATATCATACAACGAAAGCAATAATCAAGCAAAGCTTATAATAAATTTCAGTTATCAAGAATGTCAATCAAGTTAGTTCTAGGCAACTCTCCACAGAATGTCGTTTCTACCTAACACTCCAAACTTGCCTTTAGGCAAACCGGTACCCTTTCCTGTTCACCATTCCAGATGCCCCACTCCCGGGGTTATGTACACAGGTCATGTCATCTTGGAATACAGGAAAGTCATAACCCGTCGACCACAAGAATTCTCATTTGTATTTTGGTTTGCCATATAAATTCTCATTTATGCCACAAGCATTCTTATTTTTGTTCTACAAGACCACCGCACGGCTGACATAAAGGACCACATTCTAAACCTAAGCCAACTTGAGTACCGCGACACAATTGCGCAAGGCTTAACCTAACAATCCATCATTTTCCTTCTATTTGCAAATAACTAGTCCATTTGTCTCATCAATCCGATTATCTCATAAAATTTCTTTAGCGATCGAAAACCCAACACCACCCTTAAAAAACATTTACTACACAAGTATAAGCATTTGAAAGCACAAATTTAAAGTAATACAACCACAAACATATGTAGATGTCATACTAAAACTTGAACAAACAATAAGAAGCATATTTAATCAACTAAGAACATGAAACTATTAACAAAAACAAATTTTCAAATTCGGTTTACTTTAAAGATAACTATCCAAGTGATATTTTTAGAATTTTTTAGAAGTTGGCTTCTGTATGGTTTGTAGAGAATTTTGTCTAGTTCCAAAATCAATTTATGAAAGTGGAATAGCTTTTCTAGAATTTTAGTTATTAATGAAATATTCCAGCTCTGTCCAGATTCATTGGCTAGTACGAAAATTGATTTTTCTCTCAAACCACTCATTCATTTTCAATAAAACAATTTTTCTTGAAAGTTAACACTTTAAGGAAGGTTTTGATGTAAAATTAACCTCATGAAGATTTTTGTGCATTTTTTTAGATGTTTTGGAAGTTAGCTGAAAATATCGGTTATTGGTGCACAAGACTTGAAATAAAAAGAGTTGTAAGAAAATGAGGAAACCATGGGTAATTTTCCACTTCTCTTATAATGAAAATATGATAAATAATATACTAATAACTCAGATTTTTAGTTTGAAGATGTGCCTTCAAAAATGATACATGAAATGGATAGAAATTTGTGACTTTGCTCAACAAAGAAAGAATACAAGCAAAGTAAACAACAAAACTCAACTTCTCGTATCCAAACACAAGAACCCTATACATAAACAAGATTGTAAACATACAATGTCATTTATTTAGTAGAGAAAAGAAAGAATAGGTTGTGTTGTGACTTACTTTCTTGCTTAGGATTAGTGTTGTGTAAGCTTGCTATCTTTTTTCTTTCTTCCTCCTCCAAGGCTCACTCTTGCTCTCCTTTCTTTCTGTCTAGCTAAATTTTTTTTTTTGTGTGTCTGTGTGTGTGTGTAAAAGTGTTAAGGGATGTGGTCTATTTATAAAAAAATTGTAGTGAAAAGTCTAAAGTGCCATATGTTAGAATAGAATGAAATAGATTTAGATTTAGTTTAAAAGTAATGGAATGGAGGTTGGTTAAAAGGTTTGATTATGGTTTAAAACAAGATTTAGTTTTGATTAGAACTAGAGGTACAAACACAATTGCAAATTTTTGGGATATTAGGCTACTTTCTTCCTTAAATTCATGGAAGATGTTTACAAAAGTACCTATTAGTATATATATACAAGGGGTGGCTGGCCATGTGCATGGATTTTGAGGGATTTTTCATTTTCTATTTGTGTACTGTACGGGGAGCAAATATTCCGGCAAACCCGTACTCCTTTCTTCGAAGCTCCGTTTCTGTTCGATTCACCTGAAAACACAACGGCGGTGAGCTACCCGGCGGTGTGTGGCCGGAAAACCCCTCCGACGATCAAGTTAGCACACACCTGGGAATAGAGAGAGTGAGCGGAGAGTGTTTGAGTGTAAGTGTCCCTTACCCAGTGTTCCTGCTTTTCGTATGGGGGGCGCAGACATGCTTATATACCCTCTGCGCCCCATATCCACTCCCAGTCATCTCCTGACACGTGGCTCTGCTATTCCCTCTGTCAGCGTAAACCTCGTTGAACATCACCTAATCTCAACTGCCAGCCCTCTCTACTGGAGCTCGGCAGCCGAGCTGCTCAATCCATGGCTGGGCTGCGCTTTACACCCATGCACTTCACTGGCTACGCTCAAGAGAACCGGGCTAGGCAGCACCCTCGGCATAGCCGAGCCCGAGACATCTTGTGAGCACCTGCGGTCGGCCTCCCTGCCGAGCAAACAGGTATCTCAGTTGACTGCGCCTTTCCGGGCGCCGGTCATTCAACTCGACTGTGGTTGGCCTTCTTGCCGGGCAGGCAAGTACCTCGGTCGATGACGCCTTTTCGGGCGCCGTTCAGCCAACCTGACTGGCTTCGCCTATGCCATACACGTAGCTCGGTCTAACCGAGCGTCGCCTTAACCGAGCAACTTATATCCGGACTGGGCGGCGCGTACATAGCCCAACACCTGCCCAGCCCAGGTCCTAGTAGCCCAATTCTGAGTGGACCGTGGATCATTTCGGTACAATGATCCACTTGGCTACCAATCTTCTCGGCCGTTACCTCGGCCCAATTCCAGATCATAAATCTCCCTCTCAATTGCCCCTTAATTCCGTCCGCAAAAGCGTGACCGGGATTATTCACTTCGACCGGGATTACACCTCCTCGGTTGTCAGAATGCGAAATGGTGACCAGGCTAGTTAAACGTTCCTGTTTGCCAACTTGCCCGGTTATACTCCACGGCTGGTGATCCCTGCTTCAAATGTAGCCCGGTTGACTCCTCGACTCTCCAGCCTGTCTCTTTATTTTGCTCGGCTGACGCCTCACCTGTCCCCCCGTCTCTTCAACTTTGATGCTGCCATTAATGGTAACAGGTGGCGCCCTCCCATTCGTCCTCGAGCGGCCAACCCCCGTCGAATGAAATTCAAATTTTGGCGGTTTTCAGGTTATATACAGGCCGCTCCCCTCTCTCATTCCTTCCTACTGCTATTTCCTCGTTCAAGCATCTCAGAGCTCCTGTGCCCCCTTCTCCCTCGCCATCGTTGAGCTTGTGTTGGAAGAAGGAAGAGCCACTGCCCTTCACAGGTATGCCCTTTAACCTCTCTTTTGTTGCCATTTCTTCTGGTATTTCACACATTAGGGTAGAAAAACGTAGCTTTTAGGATTTGGGCACCAAAAACCACCCTAAACCTTCGAACATTCACGGTGTTCTTCATTCTTCCTGAAGAACACTGAAGAACTGGGGCGGACCGGGCTCCTGGTCTTCTTTTGATCCAAAAAAACTCTAAGAACCGAGCAAATAACATGTTTGTCACAAACCCAGCTAAAACCGAGATAGCAAAGTGGACCAGGTCGTTCAACCGGGCTAATATCTGGTCCGCTAGGGCGACCGGGCTCCTTGGTTAGCTTAGAACACCGAGGTGGTTTGGCATTCTTTATGACCGAGCTACAGTCAAGCTCACTTTGCGCGACCGCGCTCACACTCACACTCGCCATCCTTTTCCTGCAGAGTCCAAGGGGACCTTTGACCACATCTGAGGCTCTTAAGACCGAGCAACATCCAATTAGCACAGTGCCAAACCCCTCAACCGAGATATCCTAGGCCGGCCACATGGGAAAATTCCACTTCTTAGTGGACACTCCGGCCGCGCTGGATGCGTTCAGAGAGGAGTACGACATCCCGGCCGACGTCCATCTCGAACTGGCGGAAGATAAGACAACTCCCTAGGGCAGACTTGACCAATGCCCCTTCACCGTGCTGTCAATAGTAGAAGGTGGCCTCCGCTTCCCAGTCAATCCCCTCATAACCGAGTTCCTGCGCCGGACTGGGCTGGCACCAACACAAGTATCCACCAACACCTACCAAATAATAAACGGCGTGCACGAGCTAAACAACCGGCTCGGCATAAGCCTAGGTTTAGCCGAGATCCTACGCCAATACACTTTAGGCCACACCGGCGACGGCCTCGCCTATTATCTTAAAATTAGACCGGGCAGGGAGAAAATCGTAATCGGCACTCCAGACAAGGATCTTCACAACGATGATTTCTTCTGGGTGTTAAGCAATTACGAGACAGCCGCAGTACCGGGCTGGATGATAAGCAAGAATTTTGGCAGCACATGTAAGCCGCGCACATTAGCTCGGTTAATTCACTTTTCTCTTGTTTCTGTACTTAATCATTTTTTTCCCTTGCTTCTTTTTGCAGCAATCCAAGCCTTGCAAGCCAACTATCATTACCCCAACGTTGAGGCAATCAGGACCGCGCTTCGCTACCGCGACCGAGATTGCAACCAACTGCTCGGCTACACTCCCACATACAGATACTCCGCTCCCCGCCGGAGTAAAGTCACAGACTTCCTTCGCGCTCTATCACCTCCACCAGATCCAACCCTGCCAGACGTTCCCCTCATCCGTCTGACCGAGGAGCAAGAGATGGCAAAAAGAAGCAGAATCAAGAACTTGCTCACCGCCACATCGGCCGAGATACCGAGCGTTGTCACCCGCTCACTGGCCGCTGGACAAGCAAGCGACGCCGTGATCGCTCTTTCTTCCCCAGCAGCCGGGCAATCCAGCAAGCAACCAACTCAACGCCGGGCTAGCAAAAGAGCTCGCGTGGATCCGTCCGCCGAGCTGGAGGCTGAACTCACCACCGAGCAACCAACTGAAACAGTTAACCCAATACCGGCCTGGCGCCCACAATTGAAACACTAGGGTCAGGACATCCCGGCAACCGCTTCGATCAAGGCTGACAAGGAGCACTTGCTCGCCTTCGATCTTTCCAAGGCACTCCTACTACTGAGCGACGTGGTCGGCAGTGACCACGTCCCAGACACTCGGTTGGTAAAATCATCTGTGAAGTCCATAGCAAGGGTAAGTCAATCTTCCTCTGAAATTTGAAATTTCCACAAGTGTTTGCCCGGTTCCTTCTCTAACAAACTTTGCTTCTTGCAGGCCATCCAAAAACAACACTTAGTAATGGAGCGCATCCATAGACTTCAGCAAAAGGCCAATGACATAGCCAGCCAAGTCCAGAGCCTCCAAACCGAGCTCGACCGGGCAAAAACTTCACTCAAGAATGCCAATGCAGACAACAACAGACTGCTCGGTCAGCTGGAAGCGGCCGAGAAAAACCGAGATGAGCTCCAGGCCGAGCTAGACGCGCTCAAGAAGTCGCGGAAGAAAGACTGCCGGGATGCTAACAATGTCGGCTTCAACGAAGCCGAGGAGAGCTACAAGAAACAGGTCTTTGCAACACAAGACATCTACTTCAAAGCCGGTTGGAAGTCTACCTGTGAGCATCTCGGCTAGGGCTCTGGCACCGACGTATTCGCCAATCCTCCTGCTGCTTCCCTACCGGTCTACCTCGTGCCTTATGCAAACGACGTCTTCAGCGCGTTGCAAGCTGAGGCCGAGGAAGGGCTTGAAGAGGGAAACGCCGAGACAGATACAGAGGCGGAGGACGCCGAGGTGCAAGAGTAGTCCGGCCATGATGAGCCCGGTGCCCAAGATAAAAGTCCAACCATCAACCTTGAGGCCGCCGAGGACGAGTTTACCAATCTCTCTCCCTTAGTTTAGTTTTCTTTCCTTTTTTTTTTTTGTGTGTTTGCTTTCTGCACTTCTGATGTAATCGGGCTCAGTCCCCACCTTTTGTATTGACTTTCTATCAATGAAAAACTTGATATTTTTGCTAAGTGTTTGCACGGTTGTCATCAATTCCATCTTCAGCCAAACATCTCAGTATAAATCCTAAATTTGGACACATTGTCAACCGGAATACATAACTCGGTTGAAGTACAAAGCTTTACCAAACAGTAACTTCGTAAACCGGAATACCCATCTCGGTTAAAACAGCAAAGTTTAACAAATCACCGCCTTCTTCAACCGGAATAAATTATCCCGGTTGGTATGGCTTAAGTTGGGCAAAACACCAACTCTTCGAGCCGGAGCAAAACATCTCGGCAAGAAATATCTAAGTTGAACAAAACATCAACTCCTTCAACCGGAGCAAAACATCTCGGTTAGGAATCCTAAGTTGGACAAAACACCAACTCTTCCAACCGGAACAAAACATCTCGGTTGGGAATCCTAAGTTGGACAAAACACCAACTCTTCCAACCGGAGCAAAACATCTCGGTTAGGAATCCCAAGTTGGACAAAACACCAACTCTTCCAACCAGAGCAAAACATCTCGGTTAGGAATCCTAAGTTGGACAAAACACCAACTCTTCCAACCGGAGCAAAACATCTCGGTTGGGAATCCTAAGTTGGACAAAACACAAACTCTTCCAACCAGAGCAAAACATCTCGGTTAGGAATCCCAAGTTGGACAAAAACACCAACTCTTCCAACCGGAGCAAAACATCTCGGTTAGGAATCCTAAGTTGGACAAAACACCAACTCTTCCAACCGGAGCAAAACATCTCGGTTTTTACATTTGAGAACAACAATTCTAAAGCAAAATCACTTCTATGTATTGACAAAAAGAATTTACATTCTGAAGTGCAAGACAAAAAACTCCTTTGCACAAGAAGAGAAAGCTAAAGCTAGAAATAATACAGTTTAAGGTTGGCCGCATTCCATGGCCGGGGGAATGGCTTTTCCCTCCAGATCCTCCAAGTGGTAAGCCCCCCTTGCCCGCCAGACCGGTGATCTTGTAGGGTCCCTTCCCAATTTGCCCCTAGTTTGCCTTCACCTGGCACCAGGGTGTTGCCCATAACTTTCCTCAACACCCAATTACCAACTTTGAACGGTCTGGGGTGCACCATCTTGTTGTACTTCTTTGAGAGCTCTTGTTGGTAGGGCGGGCCACGTGGATGAGAGCCTTCTCCCGACGCTCTCCCACTAGATCCAGCTCCAAGGCAATTGCCTCGGCATTCAATTCTGGCTCAA
This sequence comes from Camellia granthamiana, assembly GCA_036172215.1. Taxonomy (NCBI): domain Eukaryota; kingdom Viridiplantae; phylum Streptophyta; class Magnoliopsida; order Ericales; family Theaceae; genus Camellia; species Camellia granthamiana. The sequence continues at coordinate 81,967,223 of CM069916.1, forward strand.
AAACTCTCGCTTCTTAGGGTGGGGCATGCCAACTTCCAAAGGTATGACCACCTCCATGCCATAAGCCAAAGCAAATGGGAGTCTCCCCGGTAGATCGCCGCGGGGTTGTTCGGTATGCCCAAAGGACGCTGGGTAATTCCTCAGCCCATTTTCCCCTTTGCCTTTTCCAGTCGTTTCTTCAACCCATCCAGAATAGTCTTGTTCGATGCTTCGGCTTGACCATTGGACTGCGGGGTAAGCCGGAGTAGAGTTGTAGAACTCTATCTTCAGATCTTCACAAAATCCTCTGAATAGGCGACCGTCAAACTGGGTGCCATTGTCAGAGATCAAAATTTTTGGGACGCCAAACCATGTGACCACGTTCTGCCAGACAAACCGCTTCACGTCTTTCTCTTTGATTGTTGCCAAGGGCTCAGCTTCAACCCATTTCCTGAAGTAATCTGTGGCCGCAATAAAGAATTTCCGGTTGCCCGGTGCTGTTGGCAGTGGCCCCCATTATATCTAGCCCTCACATGGCGAAGGGCCAGGGACTGGTGAGAGGAAGAAGTTCCCTGGCAGGCTGATGGATCTGATGGGCGAATTTCTGGCATTTCTCGCATTTGCGGACGTACTTTTGTGAGTCGGCCTGCATGCACGGCCACCAGTATCCCTGCGAAATAGCTCGGTAGGCCAAGGACCTGCCCCCTATATGGCTGCCACAAATGCCTTCGTGAATTTCGAACAGGAAGGCCTCCACACTACTCGGGTGCACGCACTTTAGATAGGGACCAGTGAAGGACTTTTTATACAACGCACCAGATGGAGAGAGCCAAAACCGCTCTGACTTCACCCGGACTTTGTGCGCTTCCTTCTTGTCGGTTGGTAGAGTCTGATCTCTGATAAACAAGACTATGTGGTCCATCCAAGAAGGACCTAGCGCGGCGCAGAGTACATCCGTCTGCCCGGCATCTTCGATGCTTGGCCGGGGAAGAAAGTCAATTAACAGGGGGTTTGGAGACGTACTATCTACCATCGAAGCGAGGCCGGCCAGTTCGTCAGCCCGGCTATTTTCTTCACGGCCAATCTGTTGGACTCTGATTGCCAGAAACTGTTTGATGTGTTCCCTGACCAGAGCTTGGTACTTCGCCATTCTTTCATCCTTTGCTTCGTAAATCCCAGAGACTTGGTTAACCACAAGTTGGGAGTCACTGTACACAATCAGCTCGGTAGCCTTCATCTGAATAGCGCTCTTGAGCCCGGCCAAAAGGGCCTCGTACTCAGCCTCGTTGTTAGATGCTGGGAAGCCAAGCGTGATAGAATGTTCAATGGTTAGGCCATCCGGGGAGATAAGAACGATACCAAAGCCGGCACCGTGACGGTTCGATGCTCCATCAACGAAAAGCTTCCACATCTCCCCCACGAAAAGCTTCCAACAGTCTGATGGGTCCTGAGAGTTGCGAAGGGTGGTGGGATCATGGTCACTCGACTGTCCGGTTTCAAGTTCTGCGTCGACTGGCTCTACTCTAGCCCCCCCTTGGTGATTCGGCACCGGGACTCAGCAAGTCGGTCTGGAATGCATAAGTCCGTAGGCGAATCACCAGACTGCGGTATTATGCCGGCCGCGGGCTCTGTGCTGAGTAGTTCCATTACTTCCCCCCCTGGTGATGCGGTACCGGACAGAGTGGGTAGGACAACAATACCTGACTCCGTCATCGCGTCACCAGCTGGTGGAAGCGGACAAGTTGAGGGGCACTTTGGTGGGGCGCGCAAATTCCGCGTCGCCAACTCCACCAAGTTGTTGTACCTTGGTCAGGCTTGCATTCTCTTCATCTTCTGCCACGGCAATATCGACCGGGCATATCGGATGGGTACCTGGGGAGAATTCCGCCCACGAAATCGGCCAGAGTCTGGGCCTTTATAGCTGTGCGCGGCTGGAACTTCACATCATACTGCCCCAATTCGACCGCCCCACTTGAGGATTCAGCCAGAGAAGTCCGCCCGTTCAAACAAGGCCTTAAGGGGAAACTCGGTCAGTACGATGATGGTATGGGCGTGAAAATAGTGCGCCAACTTCCTAGAAGCCATCATCAATGCCAACGCAAGCTTTTCAATGGCAAATACCTCGTTTCTGCCGGCAGCAAGGTTTTACTGACATAAAAGATTGGGAGGTGCTTGATTCCTTCAGCTCGGACGATCACCGCACTGACTGCGTGCTGTGAGACAGCAAGGTAAAGGTAGAGTTCCTCACCCGGCACAGGAGTAACCAACAGCGGTGGAGAAGACAGATATTCCTTGAGCTCAGCCAAAGCTTGGTCACACTCTTCGTCCCATGAGAACTTGGACTTCAATGCTTGAAAGAAAGGGCGACAGCGATCTGATGACCGGCTTATAAATCGATTAAGCGCGGCGGCCATCCCGGCCAGATGCGGCACGTCCTTAGCCGAGCTGGGCGGCTTCAACGCTTGCACGGCTCTGATCTGATCAGGGTCTACTTTGATGCCTCGGTTCGTGACTAGGAATCCCAAAAATTTGCCGGACCCCATGCCAAAGGCGCATTTTGACGCATTCAAGCGCAGCTTGTGCTTTTTTAGGATGGCAAACATCTCGGCTAGGTCGGACAAATGGTTGGCCTCAAGTCGGCTTTTTACCACCATATCATCGATGTAAGCCTCCATTGTCCGGCCGAGCAAAAGAGCAAACATCTTGGTCACCATCTTCTGAAAGGTTGCCCCGGCGTTCTTCAAACCAAAAGGCATGATCTGTAGCAGAAAAGACCCCTTGGAGTCGTGAAGGAGGTGATCTCTCGGTTAGGCCCATGCATGGCGATCTGATGGTAGCCGCGGTACGCATCCAAGAAACTTAGCCTATTATGTCCAGCCGTTAAATCCACAAGCTGGTCAATGCGCGGCAAAGGGAAGCTATCTTTGGGACAAGCTCGGTTGACTGTCTTGTAGTCGACACAAACTCGCTACTTTCCATTTTTCTTGGGCACTACTACTGTGTTGGAGATCCACCGAGGGTAATGCACTTCCTGAATTGCTCGTGCCTCGAGCAAATTTTTGACTTCCTCTGCTACTACCTCGGCGTGATGTAACGCTGATCTCCTTGTTCGCTGGATGACTGGCTTTGCTCCAGGGAAGACGTTGAGGTAATGGCAGATAAAACTTGGATCGAGGCCGGGCATGTCGTAAGGCAACCATGCAAAGACCTCGATGTTGGCCATCAAAAACTCAACCATCTCGGTCCTTTCTTGGGCGGTAAGGCTGGAACCGAGCAGGAAGAACTTATCCGGCCGTTCCATCTCAATTCGCACCTCAACCAAGTCCTCCACAGCTTTGTCCTCTGCCTTAGTGCCCACATCCTCCAGAACACCTAGGTCTTCCGGTCCTTCAATCATTTGTACAAAGCCTTTGGCAGCCCGGCTGCCGTTCACCGCCACGAAACATTGTTTGGACATGACCTGATCCCCCCAAATCTCCTCGATTGCCCCCATAGCCGAGGGGAATCTCATCACCTGGTGGTAGGTCGATGCTACAGCTTGCATTGCGTGGAGCCATCCCCTTCCAAGGATGAGGTTGTAAGTCGAAGGCACTTGTAACACCCAAAACTCCACTTGCTTGACCACGGATCCCGCTTTGACCGGCAGGATAATCTTTCCCAAAGGCCACTCTGGCTGAGAGTTGAAACCAACAAGTGGCGAAGTTGCCGGGGCCAAGTCTGTTTCTCGGAGCTTGAGTTGCTTGAACGCGTCGTAATACATGATCTCGACCGAGCTTCCCTGATCGATCAAGATCCGTTTGACATCAAATTCCTTGACGCGAAGTGTCACTACTAGGGCATCGTTGTGCGGCGTCTGGATGCGCTCTAGATCCCTTGAGGTGAATCTAATCACATCTTTCTCTTCGGTCTTCCCCCTCTTAATGGCAGGTTGTACCGACAAAACTTCCCTCATGTGTTCTGCTTTCTTGATCATTCCCTGGAGTTCGCAAACACGCTCCGGCTCCACTATGCCGTGTATCACATTAATAACTCCTTGTGGGGGCGCATCTCGGTCGTCCTGTCCCCTGGGATCAACCGGAGCATGAGTCGGCTTGACGCCGCCATCAATGTAAAGGTCCAGGTGCCCGGCCGCGACCAGCTCTTCTAAGTGTTGCCTTAAAGGCAAACAATCCTCAGTCCGGTGACCTCTCTCCCGGTGGAATGTGCAGGGATACTGCGGATTGTAGCCCTTCTGTCCATCGCCCAACTTAGCAGGAAACCGGACATACTCCTCGTCTCGGATCTCACTAAGTATGCGATAGATCGGAATCTTAAAGACCGTGGTGATGCCAGTCCTTGCCTTCAACCTCCTGTTGGCATCCTCAACATCATCTCAGGTGTAGTCATCCCGGTCGTTCCGACGTCCTCTACCCTGGTTCTTACGATTCGAACCACGGTCTGATTCCTCTGCTCTGTCACTTGAGCGGCTGGAGTCCTGCCCAACTGCGTGCACTTTGCCCGCTGTCTTCTTGTCTGTTGCTACCGGAGTTGTCTTCGCGGTAGATGCTGAAGCATCATCCTCAACCCGGATGTGCTCATTGATGCGCTGCATGAGCTGGCCCATGGACGTCGGCTGATGCATGGTAAGTGAGTCCCGCAGTCTATGTCCGACCGGGAGACCACGCTTATACTGAGTGATCGCTAGGTTAACCGGGCAATCCAAGATCTCATTGAAGGTTTCCCAATATCTGGAGTTGTATGCCTTCAATGTGTCACTCGGTTCCATCTTGACACTCAGTAGGTGATCCACTTCTTTGGGTGTCTTGGTGTTGGTTTTGAAACGCGTCACAAAGGCTTCGGCCAACTGATGCCACCTCTCGACACTCCCCTCCGGCAACCTTTCGAACCACTTCAAACCCAGTTCGCCCAAACTTGAAGGAAAGATGAGGCACATAAGAGCGTCATTTCGCCTATGTCCGGCCATGACCTGTCGGAAATGACTTACGTGCATGTAAGGATCTGTCTTCCCGTCGTACAATGTAAACTTTGGCTGGTGGAAGCCCGATGGAAGAGGTGTTGTCTCTATCTCCAGTGAGAAAGGGGTGGCGCTCAACCTTGCCAAGTCGGAATCCACCAAGAGCGGTGCTGCTTGGCGGGGCGGAGGCATTCCGACCTCCTTGCTGGCATGAACCCCATAAGATAACCGTTGAAACGCCGGTATCCTCTGAGCCTCCCGTCGGCGAGCCCGCTCCCTAAGTACTGCCCGCAAATCTTCTGTTCGAGCGGAATAGGTGTACCTCGACGTCGTCGCCGGACGTGAGGGTTGGTAGGTACTATCTTGCGCGCTGGACTTCTTTGCGCGCATATCGGAATCATCGACCTTGTAACTTCTGGTAATGGAGATGGACGGAGTGTGTTGCTGACTCTGGCTACCTGAACGGCGGGGTTGGGTGCACTCACTGTGGTCACCCACTCCAGCTACACCATTCCCTTTGACGTGCCGCTTCAACTCCTCCATCTCTGCTGCCATTCGCCGAATGACGGCATCCTGGTCCTTCAACTTGCTGTCGAGGCGTCTGGCGTGTGAATCTTTCCGCCGCCGATGACCCTCCAGACTCCGCGAATGTCCATAACTCCTCCCGCGCTTATCCCGCGCGTCGCCTGACTGTCCTCCCTGGTATGTCTCCAGGTCCCCCATCGGAGAGATGGTGGGGGGTCCCTCTCTACGCCGGCCAGACTCCGGAGTGACTCCGTCGATGGCGGACACCTGAATCTCTTCGTTGTTCGCCATTGAAGGCAATCTGAATAGCTTTGGAAGACAAGGTTTTATCTGCAAGTTCCCACAGATGGCGCCAATTGTACGGGGAGCAAATATTCCGGCAAGCCCGTACTCCTTTCTTCGAAGCTCCGTTTCTGTCCGATCACCTGAAAACACAACGGCGGTGAGCTACCCGGCGGTGTGTGGCCGGAAAACCCCTCCGACGATCAAGTTAGCACACACCTGGGAATAGAGAGAGTGAGAGAAGAGTGTTTGAGTGTAAGTGTCCCTTACCCAGTGTTCTTCATTTTCGTATGGGGGGCGCAGACATGCTTATATACCCTCTGCGCCCCATATCCACTCCCAGTCATCTCCTGACACGTGGCTTTGTTATTCCCTCTGTCAGCGTAAACCTCGCTGAACATCACCTAATCTCAACTGCCAGCCCTCTCTGCTGGAGCTCGGCAGCCGAGCTGCTCAATCCATAGCCGGGCTGCGCTTTACACCCATGCACTTCACTGGCTACGCTCAAGAGAACCGGGCTAGGCAGCACCTCGGCATAGCTGAGCCCGAGACATCTCGTGAGCACCTGCGGTCGGCCTCCCTATCGAGCAAACAGGTATCTCGGTTGACTGCGCCTTTCCGGGCGCCGGTCATTCAACTCGACTGTGGTTGGCCTTCTTGCCGGGCAGGCAAGTACCTCGGTCGATGACGCCTTTTCGGGCGCCGTTCAGCCAACCTGACTGGCTTCGCCTATGCCATACACGTAGCTCGGTCTAACCGAGCGTCGCCTTAACCGAGCAACTTATATCCGGACTGGGCGGCGCGTACATAGCCCAACACCTGCCCAGCCCAGGTCCTAGTAGCCCAATTCTGGGTGGACCGTGGATCATTTCGGTCCAATGATCCACTTGGCTACCAATCTTCTCGGCCGTTACCTCGGCCCAATTCCAGATCATAAATCTCCCTCTCATGTACAAATTCATATATATGTGGTAGATATTTTGTGAAAAAAGATTATTATAATAGAGTGTACTTATATATATATAATATAATATAATAATGTGTGGTTAAAGTGCAATTTTAGTAAAGTGTGAGGCAATGGACCAATTTTACAAATTAAAATACCTATTTCAAATATAAAATTAATTAAAATAGTAGTAGAAAAAATAATTCGATTTGTATTATTTCGCTTTGAATTAAACGGTGAATAACCGAACAAAAACGATGAAACTGGAAATTAGGATTTAGAGTGATTAATCTACAATTAGAGAATTAAATAATTAATATCAGAGTTTTAGAAATGATTACTAAGTTACTAGGATTAATTAGGTTTTATACGATTTCATCTGTGATGTGTTTCAGTTCTAGGGTTTAATTTGCAATAAGGTGAAAATTTAGGGTCTTAGTTGAAATAATCTCAAGGTTACAATTTTAAAAGTATTTACAAAAGTCGGGGTCACTACAAAAAAACATTATAACAATTTTGGATTATTATTATTTTTGTACGTCTCTCTCTCTTTCTCTCTCTCTCTCTGTGTCACATTTTCTGCACCCCTCTCTCTCATTCTTTGCACCGCTTCAATCATATTCCTGTTGTCGTTACTTAGACAAATTGTCGTCACTTCTAGATCTGCCGCTGCCATTGCTGCCACTCACAACCATCGTTTATAACCACAATCCATATAGGAATTGAGTGTCATACATAACTACAAACTCGTTGTTTGCCTTTCCTAAATTTGTTACCACCACTTCTAGATCCGTTATTGTTGCTTCTAGATCCATGACGATCGCCATCTAGATCTAAAATGCGTCACACCGTTCCTAACCACACTTAATGTTGTAGACACCCCATATTGACCGGTCTTAAGACTTAGGCGCTTCTTTCCAAATACCCGATGATGAAAGTTGGAATGTATTATCTTACGAATTCCTTAATAGAAGAGCCGGATTCAAGCTTTAATCCCAACGTTACACCCATTTTAGCCAAACTACTTTAGACCTATTCAAAACCCTTTTTCCCATGTTTTGGTTGTGCAGTTGCAAACATCTCTGCATTGTTCTGAAGCTTGCATTTCAAATTTCAAGTGTTATACCTTTTTCAATAAATTGAGAAAAGAACAAAGTGGAGATGAGTGAAAATGAGGGTAATTCTCTGAAAAAGCCCTGTTTTTCTTTCAAAGCAGTATAACCGTACAAAATTTGGTTTGGCCATACACCTTTTCATTTGGCTGTACATAAAACCTGCGGTCGGATGAAAAGTGGTTGGCTAGATGAGATATGTGTTGACCAACTATTTTTTCGTGGGAAACTGAGCATTTTCGAGAAACTCAACTCCCATGCATGTGGAAAAGCCACCGGCCTACATTTTTAGATATTTTTGGCCAAAACTCTATAAATACCACCTCTTCGTTTCATTTGTAAGGGAGGAGAGTTATTTTTGACAAGCTAGACCTCTAGTCTACTTGTCTTGGCCAACACACCACCCCAACTCAAAGCCTCTCATCTTTTTCATCTATCTCTTGATTAATATACAGTTGTAACATCACCCGGGGGGTACTCGTGCACGTTAACAGTTTGGACCCTTGATTTCTTTGATCTAGTCTCACACATGTAATGTGAAACATAAATGAGAGTCTAGATTTGACAACTTCTATAGAAAATCCATTTTAGTACAAATTCTTTTGCCAGAAATGGACTGCGTCATTAGATCTCAGAGTCACCACCTAATGTTTTGGAAAAATTAGAAAACCCGTGATTCATGCCAAGGCCACTGTTCGTCGTTACTAAGGATGCTTGGCTCGGAACCTTAGGTATGAAGGGGAAGGTCATTAATTGAGCACTTTAGCTCACCCAATCAAAAGATCGGCCTTTACTAAGCCATGATATGAATTTTATTAACTTCATATGTTCATATTCCAATTATTTATAAAATCCTAAAATTTGCTATGTGAATCAAACAAATATAGACTGTGTCGTTCATTTTGGAACAATTTGATTTTATTATCTTGAAAATGTTTTGAATAGTACAATCATGAAAATCAATTTTATTCCAAATTAAATAACACAACATTCACCCACTAGCACGCATAGAGTTATATCAAATAAGTAACTGGCCACATGGTAGGATGCTAAACATAATTGAAAAACACGCACAAGCGAGATGCTACTATGAAAACTTACATATTTACCAACATCCCGCAAATAGGTACAAAAACAAAGTTAGTAAACAAATGCATAATCCCATATACAAGATCCTAATGCAATTCACTCATGAAATGCAACTAAAGATCCGACTTCTAATAGATGACATGTGAATCATCTCAAGACATGAGGTAACACACAAAATCACATAATAATCAATTAAACTCACATATGCAAATTTAGCTGAATTTTAAGGCATGAAACATGGATGCAAAGCATGAATATGATGACAAGCAAAATACAATACATATGTACAAAATATGGAAAGCAAATGAAAGAGCGAGATAGAAAGAAATAGGGATGAGAAATTATTACATCACTTTGAATATTACAAATTTGAATTGGGGGAGGAAAAATATTATAACAAAATTAAATCCTCCAAAACACTCTCTAATTAAAAGAAAAACAATAAAAACAGAAGTTGTAAGGGGCCTCGGAGACCGTCAGAGACTGTTCTTCTCGACATCAGGAGGCTGCTGGGTTCTGTCCAGGTAAAAGTGGCTGGGCGGCCAAAACGTTAGCCGGCCGGCCAATTAATTGATCGACTAGCCAATCAGACTAGGCCGAAAACTCTATTTTGCTTCAAATACCAGAAAAATAAATGAAAAATATGCAAGTGGCTCAATTAACCACTTTTAGTTAGCTTACAACAGGTTTATAACATGAAATCAAAGCAAGAAAAGCAATAAAATAAAGAAAATGCAAGAAAATAAAAGAAAATGAAAAGTGTGCAAAATTTACCTTCCAATGAAGGATTTGATTTCTAAACTTCCTTTTGATTACCTTCAAGTTTAGGGAGTATTTTCTCAATTCTCAATTTGAAAATTCAAAATTCTAATTAAAATGGTGTTTTTGGGTGGTTTAATAGTATGTGTGGGGGGAAAGTTACAAGCCTCTGTTTTTCTCTCTTTTAATTACACTCACTCTCTTTTGATCAAGGCTCTTAAATTTGGCTCTCACAAAATTTTTGGGATGGTTTTAGTGTATAGAAATATGGAATATTAGTGTATGAAGAAATGGAAGTGTTTTGGCTCTAAACTTGAACTTCTCTCTCTCTCTCTCTTTCTATATATATATATATATATTTCTACTCTTAATTCATTTCTCAATTCAATTCCCTTCTATCCCTCTTATATTCTGATCCTTTCTATCTCTATAAGCAATCAGGGAATGCTGCTAAGTCAAGGCACAGGTGGGAGACAAGGATGATGGGGTGACCAGGGTGGTTGAAATGGATACCCTCTTTTGGGAAGAAGATAATCCCCCTTTTGACAATGGAGGCCAATGGAGGATAATGGAGGGTAGTGGGTGTGTATCTCATACATGAATCTATCAAAAAACAGCTGTAATGGCATGACCCACACGCATTCAACAAGAATTCTGCCGAAACTGCCCTGCTCCTAGGCAAATTAGCCGGCCAATCAAAAAAACCTTGGCTGGCCTTTTGGCTAGGTGGCCAATTTCTTGGCTGGCCGACCAATTATTTGGTCGTGGCTGACTATTTTGCATGAAATAAGATTTTTCAACAGAATTATCATCATTTCCTCTTATTTCCACACTGTTTTTTGCTCGATTTTCTCAGAAAAAGCTTCATTTTGAAGTTTAAAAGTGAGCCTCGCACGAAAATATTCAGAACAAAGTGCAAAATTCGAAAGAGAGTTTCGAACGAGACTTAAATAGTTGGACCAAAATAGGCTTAGGATTGGGAATGAAGAACAAATTCCATATTTCTTATTGAGAATTATGAGAGAAACCCATTCTTGTTTTCATCATTGGTAATCAAAAGAAAGCGTCCAAGTCTTAGAGCCGGTCAAAATGGGGTATCTACAACAGTCCAAACACCATTAAAGCTTGATCTTGGAGCTTGTTACTGAGGATTCAAGCCATCTCTAAGAGCCTTGAGGGTGTTACAATAAGGTCTGACAACTAAAAGCTCTTCCTTTCCCTTGAAATGTAAACTTCAAAGAGTTTCTCATCTTTTTCTCTTTTATTTCTCCTCTTTTCCATAGTTTTTGTCACTTTAATGTGTAATTTTCCTTGGGTTGTGGAGGGCTTGGCCACCCAATCTGTCTTTATTTTCATGTAATTTTTCTAGCATGCAATTATCTTAGCTTTTGGTTGTGGATGGCTTTGCCACCGTCCATAGAATTGTAGTGTGATCTCTTTGCTTTCATATAATTCTCTTAGCTCTGGGATGTGGAAGGCTTTGCCACCCATACATAGAATTGTAATGTAACTTCTCTTTATTATTGTGCAATCTTCACAACCCCTTTTTCATCACCAAGTGTTTTGGTTCATATGATCTAACCCATTCTCAATCCTAATGGGTATCTATGGTTGTTTCATAGAATCCCTTGGGTGATCCTTTACTATCTCTCTCTTTCTCTTTGTTTTTTTTGAAGTCTAAGTGAAAGATTCCTTATCAAAAGTATTGGAAACTCTATTCTCAATCAACTTTAAGCATGGAAATGGATGTTGAATCTATATTCCATGGGTAAGAGGATGAGTTTCCAATTACTCTTGATGATGTAATCCTTACCTAAGCTTCTCCCTTAGAAATGGTGGCAATATGCTCTCTCTAATTAATAGCATCAACTTAGGAATTAATTTACCCTTGTCCATAAAGAGATGAATGTAGGTTTCCATCTATTTCTTTAAGCTTAACTTTCTTTTAGTTTCAATTCATGCACATATTAGTTCTTGTCCATCTGATAGCTTTTTGTACATATCTTATAATATCTTTTGTTGTGATATGATGGACGAAGCATATCTACATCTTTCTTGATCATCTCCATGATAGCAAGGAGTAGAAATGATGAGTATTCTTTGATAATGTTTTGTTTATTCTGTTTTGGTTTTGTTGCACAAAATAGGATTTTCCAGATCTTTTGTCTAGCCAGCCAGATAAAAAGTATGGCTAGCAGTTCTTTCATCCAGCCAAACCAGTTATTTGTCCAACCAGATGACTTTTCTAGGAAAAACAAAACAAAACAGAACAATTTTCGACGGATGATCTCCTAGACACTTGCGACATTTTGTTATACTTCTCTCTCTCTATCTTCTCGTGATTTGTCAGATTCAACTTTGATTTAATTAAATAATTTCATTATTATAATAATTTCCAACCTCACTTCTTTCTATTCATTTCAGTTTTTGTAATAATTTCCAATCCTATGTCTTTTTTTTTCTATCACTTTTATTTTTATGCTTTCCATATCTGTTGATCGCATCACGTTTTCTTTTTTATTATATCCATGCCTTGCATCCATATTTCATGCATCTGGATTCAATCCATTCGCATTTGTGGGCTTAGCATTTCCTATGTGATTTTGTGCACTACCTCATACTTTGAGATAATCCACATGTCATGTGTTAGTTACCGAGTCCTTAGTAGCATTCTTGTATATGTATTGCATTAGTGTTTTGCATATAGGATCATGCATATTTTGCTAACATTTTTCTTTATCTTTTTTGTCGAATGCAAGTAAATACTAGCTGAGCACTTCTAGTTTTAGTATCTTGCATGTGCATTATTTTCTTATTATATCTAGCATTTTACCATACAGCTACTTGCTTAATATTACCGATGGATGGAGATTGTGTTACTCGAGTTGGGATGACGTTGATTCTTATGCTTCTGAACTCATTTTCTCTTGAGTTGTACATATTTCAAAATTCTTTTAAAATGCATGAGATCAAATCATCTCAAAAATGATTGGCATGGTCTATACATAATTGCTTTAGAAAGTAATTTTAGCATTAGTAATAATTAGAACATGAGCATATACTATTTTTAAAACTCATATCATGATTTAGTAGAGGTCAATCTTTTGATCGAGTGAGCGATGGTGCTTAATTCATGACATTCCACCCTCATACCTAAGGTTTCGAATCGAGTCATCTTTGGTTATGACAAACGTTGGCCTTTGGCACAAGTCATGGGTTTCCTAGTCTACCCAAAAGATTAGGTAACGACTTTGAAATCTGGTGATGTAATCCATTTCTGGCAATTTTTTCAATAAATGGATTTTCTATAAAGTTATCGAATTTGGACTCTCATTTATGTTTCACATAACACTCGTGAGACTAAATCAAAGATCGAGAGTCCGAACTGTTGGGCGCACTGGGGTACTCTTGGACATCCCACACATGTCTTTGATTTCTATTCTTTTTCTATTTATTTTTTTGTTCAAAATAATTCGATTTTCTCTACCGCACAACGAAATTTCATCGTGACAGTAAAATTTTACTTAGAGAAATTTCTCTTTGTTAGAAAGTCATCAGATAATGTGCTAAGTCAATGGAATTTAACTTTGCCAGGGTGTTGTCGAAAATGGACTAACGATGGTCACTAAAAAATTGTCGAGGTACTCATCGACAGTCAGAAGTAGTTGTCAATAACTGGAGGTAGCGGCTGAAAATGGTAGTGGTAATGACAATTTTGGTTGAATGCGGTGGAATAACAAAACTTGACTAAATGTAGTTTTGTTCAAAAAGGAGTTAGTGTCCTTAAACTAATGCACATATTTCAATTGTCCTTAAACTATTACAAAATATTTTCTAGGGAGCTGAATTAAAAAAATCTCATTAAAAAGTAATATGTATTACCTGAAGTGGTGTGGTGAGGGCATTTTTGTCACTGTTTGTTTTAGAGGACCTATACTAATATAAAAAATTGTCTTGTCCTTATCCTTCTAAAAAAATATTAGTAGGAATCTGAAAATAAAATTCCCCACAAAAAAGTGTAAATTAGTGATAAATCTAATTTAAAGAGTGACTAAGACATTAGGTCTAATGGATTTTTTTGTTGGTGAAAGGTCCACCCTTTGTGAAATAGTTTAGTGAGAAATCATTTTGTTAGTTTTGAAGAGCATTTTGTTTCCAATTTTAACCCAGTAATTTATCTGTTGACTTTCGTTGACTCTGTTCAAATTTTTTCTATCAGCTCAAAATGTTTCCCTATCTATTGAAAATTTTTCTTATTTGTTGAAAGAAAAATTTATATCGATCTGTTGAATTTTGATTGACTATTTATTCAAATTTATATCTATCTGTTCAAATTATTTTCTTTCTGATTAGATTTACATCTACTTTTCAATTTTTTTGACTATTTATTCAAAAATTTTCCCCTATCTGTTCAATTTTTTTCTCTAAATTCTATCTATCTACTCAATTTTTTTCTCTAAATTCTATCTATCTATTCAATTTTTTTCCCCTAAATTCTATTTATCTATTCAATTTTTATCTATTCAAATATATGTTCAAATTTTATTATTTGTTCATTTTTTTCCCTTATATGTTCAAATATCTATCCAAATTTTATTATCTGTTCAATTTTTTTTCTTATTTGTTTAAATCTATCTATCTCTATCTCTCTATCTGTCAAAAATTGAATCTCTTTGTTAAAACACTATCTGTTAGAAATCTATGTCAAAACTTTTTTGTTTATCTGTTGCAATCATCAACAACAACAAAAAAGAAAGAAAAAATAAATAATCAGATCATCAATAACAAGAACTCCTACTAATTCGTTAAAAATCAGTATCTATTAAAAATCTTACTATCTGTTAAAAATCCAAAAAATGTTCAACAGATCCAAAAAAAAAATTCTACTATCTATTTAAAATGCAAAACAATTCCCATTATTTGTTAAAAATCCAACAGATTTGTGTTGTATCTATAAATAGATCTTATAAGTGAATGAAGAAGATGAAGAGATGAAAGTGAAAGAAAAGATCTGATCAGTGAATGTGTCTACTCCGACCTTGAACTTCTGTTGAAGCTCAAGTCTTGTTACAATCTGTTTCAGCATTATCATTATTATCATCATCACCATCATCAACAACAACTAAAAAGAAAAAAATGTAACGAAAATGAAATCTCATCATCATTAACAACAAGAACAACAAGGAGGCCACCACCGTCGAACTTGGTTTACAGTTTTCAGTACCAGTGCTCCAATCTATATCACCATCATGGTTGAGTCTCACTGTTCATGCGAAGGAAATTTGAGGGAGAGAGAGAGAGAGAGAGAAAAATAGCCATACGAAAATCATAAAAATTTGGAGAACAAGCTCGACAACAATAACGATGATAATGTATCTGAGAAAAATTTAGAAGGTCGAAGCTTTTTAGAAGTATAAGAGAAACTTACAAGGTTGATTTGCGAGAGGCTTTGAGAGCTTGAGAACGAGCCAATGTTCGACTGCATGCAAAGAATTTGTGAATTAATTCGAAATTCAGAGGGAGAATTATAATGAAAAAGAGAGTTCAGAATAAAGATTAGGGATTTAAATACCAGAGTTGTCAATGGAACTGCCATTAATGAAGAGGTATAAACACGAAGCCTATTAAGCTTTTCAAGTCTCTATTTATCTCTCTATAATAACGAGTATGAAATAAAGAAAAAAGAAGCAACCGATTCCATCGAGGTCGGCGGCGATAGCGCAAATCGAGTGGAGGCGTGTAGCACCTGCCTCCTTAATTAACTATTAATTTTGTGGTTTGTCTTGCTTATGTGTTTATATGTTGCTTATGTGCTTCTGTGTGTGATGATTATATGCTATGTGCTATTTGAATGGTGTTATAGTAAACAAATATGATAGAATGTGAAATGAACCTATCTGAATCATTAAACCTTAAGGTCATATTTGTTTGGGTGGACATAAGCTTGGGATTGGACTAATAGTCCAATAAAATTATTAATCCGATGTTTGGTTAAACAATTAAAGTACGGATTAACAATCCATCCGGATATGGTATCCCACATATGATGGACTATTCAATCCCACAGAGAGAGGTGGGATATAAATTGGAGGACTAAGCCAAAGCCAAAGCCTGGACTATTAGTCCCTCCTTATAATCCTTATACAATCCAAACATAAGATAGGATACATAATCCAAAGGATTCGTAGTCCTACAACTATTAGTCATGGGAATGCTAATCCAACCTAATCCAATCCGCCCAAACAAACATGGCCTAAGGTTAAAATTAAATGTTTGGACTAGGTGAATAGAGCCTAAATCACCTTAGCATGATTAAGTTTGGGTCAAGTTAAATTAGGTTATAATGAGGATTGAGTTGATTTAAGTGAATTTGATTTAAATTAATTCAAGCTTAAAATTGATTAAGGAAAATTAGAGATAGATATTTGTTATGTTTGGAACTCAACAATAAGTAAGGAAAAACTAGTAGACTTGAGCGAGAGAGATATAATCTCTGTGTGTGTGTGTGTGTGTGTGTGTGTGTGTGTGAGAGAGAGAGAGACTTAAGAGAACAAGAGGAGAAAGAAGAATGAAAAGAGAAAGAAGGGAAATTGAGCAAATCTTTACCAAATTAACCATCTAAGGTAAGAATCCTCCTCTAATTTCATGAATCTAAGTTGTATTACCCATGAAATCATAGAATCTTGGTTGAAATAAGAAGTTGAGTGGTGAAAGTTGAGATTGAGAACATTAAAGAGAAGAATTGTAGAAACTAGCTCAAGATGTTGATTTACATGGCATTCTTCAAGTTCACACACCTATTTCTTGCGTAAGTTTTGAGATTTAAGGGGGAAGCCTCAATGGATTTTGAGATTGGAACTCACTACATGCATTGTTCATACTTTTCTTCTTAAATCCAAGATAGTGAATTTGTAGATAGAAAAATGAGTTTTGTTTTGAAGTTATAATTTTGTTTGAAGTTTAAAGTTTGAAATTGAAGACGTTTTTAAGAGTTTGGGCCTTGTTTTTCATCCATTTGGAGTTGGAGTTTGAAAAGGAGGAAGTTCTAGTTTGCAGCAAAATTTCGGACTGGTTTTGAAACCAACCGCTAAAGCGGCCTGGGCCACTACTCGAGTGGCCAACCCTTCTTTGCACCAACGTGCATTCTACTCGCCTGAGCGGCCAGACCCATTGCACAAGTAACCCAGGCCACCGCATGTACAGTCAGTAGGGCCGGCTTAGTTTTGTTTTCTCTGACTTTCGGGCCTCTGTTTGCATGGTTTTCAAATGTTTCCATATGCATATGCATTTCATGAACACAAAAGAAATAGAGGAATGAATATGAATGGTTTATGGAATAAGTAACGGATAGGTTATGAATCGGTTGAATAGACGGAATGTATTGTGAACCATTGTGCTAGTATGTGTTTATGTAAGTCAGACGTTATACTGTGATCATGTAACACCCCAATCCTTCACATGTCATCGATATTGTCTGCTTTGGGCCACGCCTGCATGGATGTGTTCTTTCCAGTGGGTCACCCATCCTAAAACTACTCCAGCCTAAGCACGCTTAATTGCGTAGTTCTGCTAAAGATTTCACCACCCGAAAAAAGTCCTCGATGCTATATAAGGGTTCAGGTTTTTACTTTTATAGCCCAGGAACTCCCCCTCCATTCCCGATATGGGACACCGAGACCTTACAATTCACCCCTCTTAAGGCTGCACATCTCCGTGCAATAGCCTGCCAGCTCAAAAGGCCGCCCACATACACCGAGAAACGCTAGAGGCCCACATTCGGTACTCCGGAGAGTCGGCTTTGATACCATTTGTAACACCCCAACCCTTCACATGTCATCGATATTATCCGCTTTGGGCCACGCCCGCACAGATTTGTTCTTCCCAGTGGGTCACCCATCCCAGAACTATTCCAGCCTAAGCACGCTTTACTGGGGACTTCTGCTAGGGATTTCACCACCTGGGAAAAGGCCTCGATGTTATATAAGGGTCTTGGTTTTTACTTTTATAGCCTAGGAACTCCCCCTTCATTCCCAATATAGGACACCGGAACCTTACAGTCCACTCCCCATAAGGCTGCACATCCCCGTGCAGTAGCCTGCCCGCTCACAAGCCTGCCCACATGCAACGAGAGAAGCTAGGGGCCCACACTCGGTACTCCGGAGAGTCGGCTCTAATACTATTTGTAACACCCTAACCCTTCACATGTCATATGTCACGACCTACTCCCCGTATCCAATGATTAAGCATCGTGATGGCTAGTAACTAAAGTTACCTCCGGCCAATTCTTAAACAAATTACTAAACGCGAGCTAAAAAAAAATATTTAAGTGCAGGTACCAAAATAATCATTGGATCTTCTATTTTTATAGCAAAATTTATTGACCAAAGAGACCAATATTTACATATGAATAATAGAATTATAAATACTATAATAGTGTTGTGTGTGTCTATTCCGCAGCCCCGTGTCTAAGACTCTCCAAAAGCTATTTCTGAATTGCATTGTTTCTTGAAAATTGATAAACAACTATAAGCACATGGCCAGGGTGAGAAATATCATACTAAGAGCATAATGGTATAAAATTCATCGTGGATAATTATTGGCTAAACAAAGCTTGATATTAAAATATGGTATATATAATACAGAGATCATTTGACATATAATACAAAAATCATATAAACAATATAATCAAAACCATGGTACAGAACAGAACAGAACAGATGTATGGACTCAAGAGGCGGCTTGTACGAACTCTAAGGTGGCTCGTACGAACTCTAGAGGTGGCTCCCACCATAGTGTAGCACTTAGCTCTGTACAACACTTTGCTCCACACCAAAAATCATAACTATAGTATAGAACAGAACAGATGCATGGACTCAAGAGGTGGCTTGTATAAACTCTAAAGGTGGTTCCCACAATAGTGTAACACTTAGCTCCGTACAGCACTTTGCTCCACACCAGAAATCATAACCACGATATAGAACAGAGCAGATGTATGGACTCAAGTGGTGGCTCGTTCGAACTCTAGAAGTGACTCCTACAATAGTGTAGCACGTAACTCTGTACAGCACTTTGCTCCATACCAGAAATCAGAGTGTTAGTGGATCCATGACAGATAAAGGGTCACAAATTGATTAATCAGATACCAATGGTTTATTTAAGTCCCCCAAGGCATGGGACCTCCGTGGTGGTACTTATAAAATAATTATTCAAAACACATTTTAATAAACAGTTATATCAATGGGTTTTCCTTAGTATATCAAATAAAGTTCATAAATAAATAACGCAATTAAACCACAATTTACGTAAAATAAATTATGGTAACTCAAAACATGCGTAAAATATATTATGATGACTTAAGGTATAATATAACTCACCTTTATATTAATCCTTCACTTTTACTTTTCTGTTCACCAAAACACTTTCCTTTACTGACTGACTACTCTTTCCTTACTCCTCATTTCTTATCTGAGGCACCCTTTTACAGGTGCTTCCCAACCCTTTTGATTCAATGCACTTGTTACCCAAGTAACCACGTGGCCCTCCACTTAATTCACTTAATTGCATGCTTATCTATACAGCTCCATTATCCATTGATCTCTTCTTCTTCTTTTTTTGTTTTTTGTTTTTTTGTTTTTTTTTTTACTTATCTACAACAATTAGATTAACTCTAATTAATAAAATAATAATTCCTAATCATAAAATCAATTATTTAATTTTATTATTACTACCACTATTATTATTATTATTATTATTATCATAATTGATTATGGTATTAATTAAATATTTAGAATGTCACATTTTATTTTATTCTTACGGAATATTTAATTAAACATTTAATGTTTTTCTCATTTATAATTAAATAATACTAATGTAAAATTTAAGGGACAACTTACATTTTCGGATTGTTATAATCCCTCCTCCTTTTAAAAGTTTCGTCCTCGAAATTTGTCATATATGTAATCTATCCGCTGCGCACTCTGATAAATATATATATATATATATCAAGAATAAATTTGATGATTAATCTGATATAAAATATTGCTAAATCATTACCTCAAAAAATTACCAAGAATTCTAATTTGAACCTACATCAGTTGAACGTGATCCTAATCAAATTTCCAGAGTCATCCACAAAAGTGTGATTTTCTTAAGATTCTCTATTTTAAATTACTTATTACAGAGTAAAATATAAATAACATGAGTTGTCAAATGCTTACACTAGTTAGTCACTTAACACAACCTCACAACACACTACATACACTACCATTATTTTATTTTATGTTGCTAATTTTTTTTTTCCATGTACAGAAAAATTTATACAATTATATATATAGTAACAAATAACTCATCTATTTAATGAAATATCATAATTATATATATCACGATTGTTATTTAATTTAAGTACAACCTGTAATCTAGCTCAACGTTTCTCCCATCCTATTTGTGCATCTGCCTTATGCTCCAATGCTTTTATAAAAATAATTTTAAAAAACTTGGCACTGATACCATTTGTCATGACCTACTTCTCGTACCCAAGGGTTAAGTATTGTGATGGCTAGTAACTGAAGTTACCTCCGGCCAATTCTTAAACAAATTACTAAACGCGAGCGGAAAAAAAATATTTAAGTGCGGGTACCAAAATAATCATTGGATCTTCTATTTTTATAGCAAAATTTATTGACCAAAGAGACCAATATTTACATATGAATAATAGAATTATAAATACTATAATAGTGTTGTGTGTGTTTATTCTACAGCCCGTGTCTAAGACTCTCCAAAAGCTATTTTTGAATTACATTGTTTCCTAAAAATTGATAAACAGCTATAAGCACATGGCAGAGTGAGAAATATTATACTAAGAGTATAAGGACATAAAATTCACCGTAGATAATTATTGGCTAAACAAAGCTTGATATTAAAATATAGTGTATATAATACATAGATCATTTGACATATAATACAGAAATCATATAAACAATATAATCAAAATCACGGTACAGAACATAACAGAACAGAACATAACAGATATATAGACTCAAGAGGTGGCTCATACGAACTCTAGAGGTGGCTCCCACCATAGTGTAGCACTTAGCTCCGCACAACACTTTGCTCCACACTAGAAATCATAACCACGGTACAGAACAGAACAGATGTATGGACTCAAGAAGTGGCTTGTACAAACTCTAGAGGTGGTTCCCACAATAGTGTAAAACTTAGCTCCATATAACACTTCGCTCCACACCAGAAATCATAACTACGATACAGAACATAACAGATGTATGGGCTCAAGTGGTGGCTCGTACGAACTCTAGAAGTGGCTCCCACAATAGTGTAGCACTTAGCTCCGTACAACACTTTGCTCCATACCAAAAATCAGAGTGTTAGTGGATCCATGACAGACAGAGGGTCACAAATTGATTAATCAGAGGCCAATTGTTTATTTAAGTCTCCCAAGGCATGGGACCTTTGTGGTGATACTTGTAAAATAATTACTCAAAACACATTTTAATAAACAGTTATATCCATGGGTTTTCCTTAGTATATCAAAAAAGGTTCATAAATAACGCAATTAAACCACAATTTACGTAAAATAAATTATAGTAACTCAAAACATGCGTAAAATATATTATAGTGACTCAAGGTATAACATAACTTACCTTTATATTAATCCCTTACTTTTACTTTTCTGTTCACCGAAACACTCTCCTGTACTGACTGACTACTCTTTCCTTACTCCTCATTTCTTATTCGAGGCACCCTTTTATAGGTGCTTCCCAGCCCTTTTGATTCAATGCACTTGTTGCCCAAGTAACCACGTGGCCCTCCACTTAATTTACTTAATTGCATGCTTGTTCGTACGGCTCCCTTATCCATTGATCTCTTTTCTTTTTTTCTTTTTTTTCTTTTTTTTCTTTTACTTATCTACAACAATTAGATTAACTCTAATTAATAAAATAATAACTCCTAATCATAAAATCAATTATTTAATTTTATTATTACTACCACTATTATAATTATTATTAAAATTGATTATGGTATTAATTAAATATTTAGAATTTCACATTTTATTTTATTCTTACGGAATATTTAATTAAACATTTAATGTTTTTCTCATTTATAATTAAATAATACTAATGTAAAATTTAAGGGACAACTTAAATTTTCGGATTATTACAATCTTCCTTCCTTTTAAAAATTGTATCCTCGAAATTTGTCATATGTGTAAGCTATCCGCTGCGCACTCTGATAAATATATATATCAAAAATAAATTTGATGATTAATCTGATATAAAATATTGCTAAATCATTACCTCAAAAGATTATCAAGAATTCTAATTTAAACCTACATCCGTTGAACGTGATCCTGATCAAACTTCTAAAGTCATCCACAAGAGTGTGATTTTCTTAAGATTCACTATTTTAAATTACTTATTACAGAGTAAAATATAAATAACATGAGTTGTTAAATCCTTACACTAGTCAGTCACTTAATACAACCTCACAACACACTACATACACTACCGTTATTTTATTTTATGTTGCTAATTTTTTTTTCCATGTACAGAAAAAATATATAATTATATATATAGTAACAAAAAACTCATCTATTTAATGAAATATCATAATTATATATACCATGATTGTTATTACATAAATATTTAATTTAAGTACAACTTGTAATCTAGCTCAACGTTTCCCCCATCCTATTTGTGCATGTGCTTTATGCTCCAATGCTTTTATAAAAATAATTTTAAAAAACTTAGCTCTAATACCACTTGTCATGACCTGCTCCTCGTACCCAAGGGTCAAGCATCATGATGGCTAGTAACTGAAGTTACCTCCGGCCAATTCTTAAACAAATTACTAAACGCGAGCGGAAAAAAAATATTTAAGTGCGGATACCAAAATAATCATTGGATCTTCTATTTTTATAGCAAAATTTATTGACCAAAGAGGTCAATATTTACATATGAATAATAGAATTATAAATACTATAAAAGTGTTGTGTGTGTCTATTCCACAGCCCCATGTCTAAGACTCTCCAAAAGCTATTTCTGAATTGCATTGTTTTCTAAAAATTGATAAACAGCTATAAGCACATGGTAAAGTGAGAAATATTATACTAAGGCATAAAATTCACCGTGGATAATTATTGGCTAAACAAAACTTGATATTAAAATACAGAGTATATAATACAGAGATCATTTGACATATAATACAAAAATCATATAAACAAAATAATCATCACTACGGTACAGAACATAACAGAACAGTTGTATGGTCTCAAGAGGTTGCTTGTACGAACTCTAGAGGTGGCTTCCACCATAGCATAGCACTTAACTCCGTACATCACTTTGCTCCACACTAGAAATCATAACTATGGTACAGAACAGAACAGATGTATGGACTTAAGAGGTGGCTTGTACGAACTCTAGAGGTGACTCCCACAATAGTGTAGCACTTAGCTCCGTACAGTACTTTGCTCCACACCAGAAATCATAACCGTGGTACAGAACAGAACAGAACAGATGTATGGACTCAAAAGGTGGCTCATACGAACTCTAGAGGTAGCTCCCACAATAGTGTAGCACTTAGCTCCGTACAGTAGTTTGCTCCATACCAGAAATCAGAGTGTCAGTAAATCCATGACAGACAGAGGGTCACAAAGTGATTAATCATAAGCCAATCGTTTATTTAAGTCCTTCAAGGCATGGGACCTTCATAGTGGTACTTGTAAAATAATTACTCAAAACACATTTTAATAAACAGTTATATTCATGGGTTTTCCTTAGTATATCAAATAAGGTTCATAAATAAATAGCGTAATTAAACCACAATTTACATAAAAAAAATTATGGTAACTCAAAACATGCGTAAAATATATTATGATGACTCAAGGTATAATATAACTCACTTTTATATTAATCCTTAACTTTTACTTTTTTGTTCACCGAAGCACTCTCCTTTACTGACTGACTACTCTTTCCTTGCTCTCCATTTCTTATCCGAGGCACCCTTTTATAGGTGCTTCCCAGCCTTTTTGATTCAATGCACTTGTTGCCAAACTAACCACGTGGCCCTCCACTTAATTCACTTAATTACATGCTTGTCCATATGGCTCCCTTATCCATTGATCTCTTTTTTTTTTCTTTTTTTTTTCTTCTACTTATCTACAACAATTAGATTAACTCTAATTAATAAAATAATAACTCCTGATCATAAAATCAATTATTTAATTTTATTATGACTACCACTATTATTATTATTACAATTATTATCATAATTGATTATGATATTAATTAAATATTTAGAATGTCATATTTTATTTTATTCTTACAAAATATTTAATTAAACATTTAATGTTTTTCTCATTTATAATTAAATAATACTAATGTGAAATTTAAGGGACAACTTAAATTTTCGGGTTGTTACATCATCGATATTGTCTGCTTTGGGCCACGCCCGCACAGATTTGTTCTTCCTAGTGGGTCACTCACCCCAGAACTATTCTAGCCTAAGCACGCTTAACTGCGTAGGTCTGCTAGGGATTTCACTACCTGGGAAAAGGCCTCGATGCTATATAAGGGTTTAGGATTGTCACGACCCAAACCCGGCCTTATGGGTTTAGCACCGTAACCGGCCAGTAACCTGAGTGAAAAATCTAGAAACCTCCTAGATGTTGATTTGTGATTATGTACCAATTTTAAGCAAAATATAACAATCCCAATCAAACAATCAAAAGAAAGAGACACAAAGATTTTACGTGGAAAAACCACAATTGGACACCTTCCAATTGTGATCAAAAAACCACGGGCAACTGCCACAAGACAATCCACTAAGAAGATTTAAAGGAATTACATAGGTATCACTCTCAATTATCTAGCGAATCCACAACGCCTAATTGAACCAACCTCTATGTGCCTCTTCCAACCCCATCTTCACCACGGAATTGTCTTTCTGATGAGCCACTCCGGATTCCACCAAAGCTTCAGGCTCGAATTCTTCAGAATCCACAACTGAAGAACAACTCTCTCTTTTGTGTATAACAAACAAACCTTTGATGTACTCTCTTTAAACCATGAGTTGAATACTCAATAAAAACATCAAAGAAAACTTAAAAAATATCTTCAGATATAACCCTTAAGAACCAAAAAGAAGATCTGGAGAGATTCAATGAATGAATCAATGAATGGCCTAGATTTGGGAGAAACCCAACTATTTATAGAAAACCAAAGCAATCCTAGTTGGGAAAGAAAACCAACTTCTTGCAGAACTCCAAAGTAATCCTATTTGAAGGAAACCAACTTCTTAAAGAACTCTTGTTACAACCTTGGTTTTGATCCATGGAATTTGACAACAAAAAGTCCTAACAATCTCCCCCTTTGTCAAATCCTGGATAAAACCAATCTAAAACAAATTTCCTAACAAAATCTCTCAAGCAGCACCACCAACTATGAACCAACACTCAAATCCATGCTCTTGAACAATTATCCTGAAATAAAATAACCACACACAAGCCAACCAAAATATGTGGAACTGGATTAAATAACAAAATATAAATCAATCCATAAACAAAATACTAACAATCCAACTGTACCAAAGAAGGATATAAGCAAAAGTAAAAACACTGTACCATCAACCAAACTACTGTACCATCAATATACATCAAACACTGGTAATGATGAACCAAACTCTCCCTCATTAAAAACAACCACAAACACTGAAAACAGTGAACAAATAATATGGTGGAGCAAGCAAGGAATTTCAGATTTGTACCATAAAACACACAAGACTATCCAAGAAGCACAATTACTTGAAAACACAATGTGCACAGTCTGTAGAAGATTCCTCATGAAAGAAAGTGATGCATTATGTGAAAAGCATAGATCCCATGAGAAAAGTGTGTGTGTGACTCTTGGAGTTCGACAAACACTAGATTCAAATCCTAGTAGTGATATGAAAGCTGAACCTCCGACAAGAGAATCTCAGCATAACTAAGGAAAGTCAAACCACTAGGAATCAAGGGGTATTTGGTGAGTAAAGGCGGAGGCTCCCCCTCAATTAATGAATCCTTTATTTATTTATTTTTTTTTTCACATCTTTTTCTTTTCTTTCTTTTGCACATTTTTTTTTTCTTTTCTTTTGCATTTTTTTTTTCTTTCTTTCTTTTGCACATTTTTTCTTTCTTTTGCACACTCATTGGCGGCTGACACGCTCAAGAGTATGGAAACCGAACCAGAGAAGCATGGATATAATAAGGATGGCCTGGTTGGTGACTCTGAGGTAGCCTTTTCCTCATGGCTGGACTACAAAAAATAGAGGGGAAAGCCATGAAGATGCAAAAAGATGGAAGGTGGTTAAGAGACTCAACATCACCCATGATATGCTAGTATAGGTCAATTCCTCTAGAAAAGCAAAAGATACAATGTCAGAAGTCCATAAAAAATAATCACTAAGGCTGAAGACTCCCATATTTGCTAATCCAAGAGTGTGTACAGAGTGAGACATACTAATCAAAAAACACACACTCCAAAATGAGTAATGACCACAGAAAGCACACATATATTAACATGTAATGGTTATTCTCATCAATTCCAATATGCACCAAGGACATCTCAAAAAAAAATTTAAGCTTGCAAAACCATATTAAGAAAATCTTCTTAGATTTTTTTTTTTTTTTTTTCATAGGAATTTCCCTCACGAATTGTATCCATTATCACAAATCAAACAAGATCTCGTTCTAAACGATATTTTTTTTAAAAAAAAAATAAAGCGATCCAAAAGAATTTTTTTTAAAAAAAATAGAACGACCCGCTCTGATACCAATTGAAAAATCTAGAAACCTCCTAGATGTTGATTTGTGATTATGTACCAATTTTAAGCAAAATATAACAATCCCAATCAAACAATCAAAAGAAAGAGACACAAAGATTTTACGTGGAAAAACCACAATTGGACACCTTCCAATTGTGATCAAAAAACCACGGACAACTGCCACAAGACAATCCACTAAGAAGATTTAAAGGAATTACACAGGTATCACTCTCAATTATCTAGCGAATCCACAACGCCTAATTGAACCAACCTCTATGTGCCTCTTCCAACCCCATCTTCACTACGGAATTGTCTTTCTGATGAGCCACTCCGGATTCCACCAAAGCTTCAGGCTCGAATTCTTCAGAATCCACAACTGAAGAACAACTCTCTCTTTTGTGTATAACAAACAAACCTTTGATGTACTCTCTTTAAACCATGAGTTGAATACTCAATAAAAACATCAAAGAAAACTTAAAAAATATCTCCAGATATAACCCTTAAGAACCAAAAAGAAGATCTGGAGAGATTCAATGAATGAATCAATGAATGGCCTAGATTTGGGAGAAACCCAACTATTTATAGAAAACCAAAGCAATCCTAGTTGGGAAAGAAAACCAACTTCTTGCAGAACTCCAAAGTAATCCTATTTGAAGGAAACCAACTTCTTAAAGAACTCTTGTTACAACCTTGGTTTTGATCCATGGAATTTGACAACAAAAAGTCCTAACACTGAGATTACCAAAGGCCTGCTTAACAGTAGTACAGCAAAACAGAGTTCAGGGCCTGGCGGAAGCCAATACAGTAAGTAAATAAACAATGTCCATTGAGCTGTGACAGTCTGTATGCCAAAAAGATTTTTCATGCATTCACACATTTAAACAGTACAGTCTATACAAAATTTACAGTCACACAGTAAAGGGACCTAATCCCTTGATAACAGTACAGTTAGTAGCTGACAGGCTATACAGTAATCCAAAACAGTACGGAGACAGACGGGGGAAAAACAAAACACCCCAAAGCCATAACATGGCAACTCGGGACCTCGCCGTGAGGCGCATAGGCTGGCTTGACAAAACTGGAGTTTAACCCATGCTCCTAGCTCCGGTCTGGTGGCTGTGCACCTACATATATATATATATATATAAACAGTGAGCTAAAGCCCAGTGAATAACATAATGCGTAAAGAGGTTAGGAATGAAATGTCCTTACAGTAATGGAAACATTAAACAGTATTTCAATCTTTCAGTCAGAACAGTTATTCAGCCATATGTGGTACATCCATTAGCATAGCAATAAACAGTAGGTCTTAAAGACCGAACAGTAATGATGGCCATCAATCAGTAAACAGTAGTGGTTCTACGAGGGAACCGACAGAGATCTCTGTAACAGTAACAGTAAACAGTAGGGGCTAAGGATGCCACAGTGCATTTCAGAATATAGGATATACATTCAGTCAATTAACAATAATCAATTCGGAAAACAGTTCGGTTAATCAGTCAGAAAACATTCTCAGTTGAACATATCTTTACACAATTGTTACTCACAGAGTTTGGGCTACGGTATGCTAGAGCGTGTTTCCCCAGTCGCCAACCCTACACAGTTCACAGGTCGAACACACACTAAGCTACACAGTTGGGAAATATCATAATTTAATCCCCAATTTGCCTTGGTGTGTTCTACATCTATATCCTCATTAAGATGCCTTAAACTAGGCCTAAGAATGCCTAGAATGGGATGAGGATACAAAAATATACTTAGAAAACATTTAGCAAGGTTTGCTGAAAATAGGAGCCTCGCTCTGTAGACACCCCATTTTTGACCCGACCTTAAGACTCAGACGTCACCGATTGAGCACTCAGTGATGTTGCATATTGTGCTCGTTCAGAAGTCTCAGAGTCTCGGCCGTGAGCCCCGCCTCCGGACTTCCGAACCCTCTTCTGTGTCTTGCCTCGTTTGCGAACCAGACTCGGTTTTCTCTGTTTTCTTTCCCTGAGGGGAGGGAAAGGTCCCGTAGACTATCTCTTAGTGGCCGTGGGCTACATTTCGTGGCCATAGGCCATTTTGCCCATTTCGGAGCCCGGTTCCCGGTTTTCGGAGCCGTCAGGCCGTGTGCCTCGGTTCGGGACCACCCAACCATCTCCGATTCCTCTGGTTTTTTGGCATGCATCTCATTTACTCCCTTTCGAGGGACACTGGGGTCTTAGATACCCACTTCGTGGCCAAACACCACTTTCGGTGCTTAACGGCCGGTTTTCGGGACCCCGAACTGCGTGTTTTGGCCCCCGAGCATTCGTTTTGCATCGGTTTTTGTTCATTTTTGGCAAGTACCTCTGTTTTATCACCAGGAAGATCATTGGGGGGTGGGAGGCCAGTAATTGTTCTGACAACCAACTTTCTGCTTGGTCAAAGGTGGTTCAGCATGAATCCGGGAAGGAGAAAAGTCTGCGCGGCTTCACCGAAACGGGCGTAACTCTTTGCACAAGAATAATTAAAATGTGAGGCCACCACCATTGGAAAGCTTACTTCCGGGGCTTCATTTTGCACTCAAGAATCTCCTAAGTCCAAATCCGGGGGGAGGAGATATGGTTGGTTGAAGTCCGGTTGGACTGAATCTGCGCGGCTTTACGGAAACTGGCATAACTTTTTCTACAGGAGGAATTTTAATGCAAGGTTTGCGGCATTGGAAAGCTAACTTCTGGGGCTTCATGGCGGCCAGCTCTCTTATTTTTCTTCTATTTACCTTGCCGGCCGGCCACCATTTCCAGCCAGCCAGCCACCTGCAACTAAAGCACTTTTTGCCCACCTTTTCTCTGATTTTCTTGCCTATATAGCTGGCCTCCCAGCTCTTGTAGAAGGGTTGGAAAATTTCTCTCAAGGATATACATTGATATCTATCTCTATCTCTCCATTTTTCTCTCAAATCTTCAAGTTTAGGCTCCATTTCTTCATCATCTTCAAGCTCTACTACCACCACTCCATTCCAGCTGCAAGGAAGGGTTTTTTAGAGGCTTAGGAGCAGCAAACTTGAGCCAAGAAGCAACAAGAGTGTGATCTTCAAGGGTAAGTATCAATCACCCTCTTTTGGCACTTTTTTTTGCACCATTCCTCTACCCTACTTGCTCACTGTTTTAGACTCCGGCCCTAACTGAAATGGGCCTTATTTTGAGCTATTCTACATGTTTGTTTAAGGCCTCAACCTTGTTTGAGCCCTCTATGATGCACTTGCTTCAATATCATTTTGTATGTCAATATCTTGCATGCTTTTTTTAGTTCATGTGTGATCTATTTCTAAGCCTGGTATAAACTGTGAGTGGGCCTATTTTGAGCCCCTCTTCAACATTGAAGAAGGGCTCAACCCTGTTTGGCCTCTCTATCATGCACTTGTTTCATAATCTCTCATATTTACCGTAAATTTGCATGATTTTTTTAGCCTCTGTGCGATCTGGTTTTGGAGCATGTCATGAACTGTGAGTAGGCTTATTTTATGTCCCTATACAACATTGTAGAAGGGATAAACTTCATTGGGGGTCTCCATGTTATACTTGTCATTATACCCCTCTTTGGCCCTCATTTTGCATGCTTTGTTAGGCCTATTTTGCTTCTGTTTTCGGCCATCATCAGGTCTGGAAAGAGTCACATTTTGGCCTTCTTGTCATGTTTTGTTAAGGTTCTTAGGCTGTTTGGTGAATGCTTGGTATACCTCTCTTTATAGCCCTCTTTTGGCTCATATTTTGCATGCTATGTTGAGCATATCTACACACTGTTTTGGGGATTGTCATAAGCTGTAAATGTTCATATTTTTGGTCCCTCTTCAGTTTTGTAGAACTGTATTTTTCAGTTTGAGCATTGCATGTACCATCTGCTTCATTGTTCCCCTTTTTTCCCCCATTTTTGCATGCTGTTTTTGCCCCATCTATGATTGTTTTTTGGCCATGCTTTGTACTGGAAAAAATGTTAGTTTAGGGACGGCCTAGCATCTGTCTTTACACTTCATGTCCATATCGTGCATGTTTGGTATAGCTGCAAGTCATTTCGGGTACTTAGCATAGCATTTCGGGCATCGGGTGTAATTTTGCTACAATTCGGGGGCTGTTTTTGCATCATTTTGGCTGCTGAAATTTGCATTTTCCATATGCCATATGCCATGTCTCATTTTGCATGTCATTCCATGCCTTCGGGCCATTTCTCGGTTTGCGTGCCCACGGGCACGCATTTCGAGACATCTCTTTTTTTTATCCGACGGCATCCTATGTGAGTCTGGCCGAGGCCTTCTCATGTTGGTATAAGCCCATCATTGCATTCCGTATACCATTGCCTCGGTTTGCGTGCCCGTGTGCACGCATTTCGAGGCACTTCCATTTTATCCGACGGCCTCTTATGTGAGTGTGGCTGAGGCTCACTCATGTTAGTATAAGTCCATTTTGCATTCTGTATGTCATTTTAGCATCATTGCATTCCGTATGCCATTGCCTCGGTTTGCGTGCCTGTGTGCACGCATTTCGAGGCACTTCATTTTCATCCATCGGCGTCCTATGTGAGTGTGGCTGAGGCCCTCTCATGTTAGTGTAAGCCCAATTTGCATTTCATGCCATTTCGTGCCTTTATATCATCGCCTCGGTTTGCATGCCCGTGTGCACGTATTTCGAGGCACTTCATTTTCATCCATTGGCCTCCTATGTGAGAGTGGCTGAGGCTCTCTCATGTTGGTGTAAGCCCATGCTGCATTGTCATGCCCCATTTTAGTCTCATTACATCGCATGTGTCATTTCCTCGGTCTGCGTGCCCGTGTGCACGCATTTCGAGGCATCTCATTTTCATCCGCATTGTGTACTAGGTTGTATCTTAGTTGCATTTCATGCATACCATGCATATTGCACAGGAAACGAGACGCGTTTCGTACTCCGAGTGACGGAATGCGTCTCAATTCCCAAGTCACCGACACTCCGGATTACCCATGATGGAGTTAGGTTTTGTTGTAGCATTCATCCTATATTGAGTTGTGCAATTCGGCTCCTCGACCATCATGCATCGATATGCGTGATTGGTGGCACGAGGATCGAGGCATGCATATATTTGTGAAATACATTGCTATGTCCCTTTCCTGCTCTCTGTTGCAGCATATCCAGAACCAGCGGTCTTCCGAAGCTTGGCACGCTTTTCGAGAAACATTGCAAAACAGAGGCTAATTGGGGCATCCCAGTGGATTTCCGCGCAAGGCAGCCCCAAACATGCAGCATTCATCAGAATCAAGGCAACCCCTGGCTTGTATGCCAGTTTACAGTTTTCTTATTTAATTTGTTAATTAATTAGGAATCTGTATTATTTGGACTGTAATTTTTGGACTGTATTATTCTTTCATCCGGGATTGTATATTTATTCGGACCCTCTGCGCGAGGGCATAACTGTAATAAGTGTGGGTGTGAGTGATGTATGTCTTCCAACCCCACGTCTTTCTCCCTTTTATTTACCTGCTTACGATGGTTAGATATAGGGCATATTTCAATTAGCATATAGTATGACAGCATGTTTGCATCATTCATCTGTTTTGCACGCACCGGGCTCGGCGCATCATACAAACTGCATTTGTATTTCAATTCCAAATTGAATACGTGTTAGTTGTAGCATTCCATATGCCATATTTAGAATAGCCGAGCCTGCTATAGTTGCATCTTGCATGTGTTGCATTAGGCATTTCAGTATACTTAGGATCATGCATGATTTCTAATGTAGTTTCTGTTTTGGCTTGGAGTACTCGGTGAGTTTTATGCTTTAGCATCCTTGCATGCGTGTGAGTGTTGCCATGATAGCATGCTTACCATGAGGCTATGTGCTTATGTGATATAACTGCCTTGAATGCCTGTGGGTGAAGGTTGTGTTACTTGAATTGGGACAATGCATCAAATGTTTGTTTTAAGCCCACTAGATAGTGGCAACACCATGTTTTCTAAGCCCACCCGAGGGTGGCAAAATCTGCATCTTAAGCCTACCTGCGAGTAGCAAACCATCTTTCAAAAAACAAACATGAAATGTTTTGTTCCAATTCAGGCGACTCAGTCTATACTTGTATGCTGCGCGCATCACATAATAACCTAGGCTAATAACCGGAATAAGAACACACAATGTTTTCAAAAACAGATATCATGGTTAGTAGAGGCCGGTCTTTGACCGGGCGAGCGGGGGTGCTCACGAAGTGACCTTCCCCAATCGTACCCAAGTTCCCGAGCCGAGGCAACTTTGGTGATGACGGACACGTGGCCTTTGGCACCGAGTCAGGGTTTCCTAAATTTCCCCATTTAAAAAAAAATATTTAGGTGGCGACTCTGTATCTGGCAAAGCAGTCCATGTTTGGCACTTCTTTCAAAAAAATCTGTTTTCAAAACGATTTGCCGGATTTGGACTCTTTGGTTCAAGATTTAGAACCGTGGCACAAATCGAGTCCTAACTGTAGCGAGGTCCCTCGCGGACTTGTTACAGTTTCTGGCGACTCTGCTGGGGATTTAGAGAACTTGACTCGAACTCGTGATATCTGGTTTTGACTACACTTGTGTGTTTCTTTGCATTGCTTTTGCATTGGTGCGCCTAGGACACCGTGTTTGCCATATGCCATTCCCGAACGATTTGCCGGAGGCTTGTCTTGTCAAGTCATGACCGTAAGGCTGATCGGCTCTGGGCTCTGACAGCATGGGAACACAAACCCCGGTTTTACCGGGGCACCCTTTTTGACCATTCGACCTAGTGCATATTCGGATCCATAGTGACCATTCCAAACTAGGACAGGTTGCTTACCCGTTTATAGGTTGTTTGAAGCCGCTGCGTGCGTAGTGAAACCCTAGTTCCTGACAAAATAGGACAGGGAAGCCCTACCCCAACATAGGGGTGTTTTCAGCTCTCACTTATCTGCTATGTGCTTGTTAGAGTGCGTCTCTACAGGGAATGTATGTATCAGTCGAGTTTTGGGCATCAGGCCTGCGGGCACCAGTTCAGTATTTTGAGAATCAGTTTACCTGAGGGTAACAGTTTACAGGCAGAATTTTGGGGGCAGAATTCGGTAGAGGGCACAGTCATCCTACTATGCTCGTATCTGTTTTGGTGAAGTTAGGCTGAGATGCTGCATGTTTTCCCTTTTGCTAGGTAGTCCTGGAACCATAGCTTCAGAAGGCTCCGAAATCCCCCGGGTACATTGGACTAGTGTTGATAGACTTTGTTAGGTCAGAAATTCAATTCAAGGGCAACCAGTGTTCTTTCGCTGAGGCAAGGCAAAGAAAGGCCAGTCAGGGCTTACCGGTTCATCTGATCCGTCAGTCACCAGTCACATCACCCTTGTTCAGAATCAGCAGCCCGTGATGGCACAAGGTTCGGAAGAATTTGTAGCCGTGGTAGCAGCGTTAAATCAGGGAACTACCATACAAGCTGAGACCAGTATTGAAACGCAACGCCCATCTGGAGCATCTGCCTCACATCCAGCTTTGGGACCCCAGCCGAATTTTCAGACCCCTGGTGCAGCCTAATGAGAGGCGTTATCCCCTTGATGCTAATGACCTCGATCTGACCGCAGTGAAAATTGCGAACCTTGAGAAGCAATTCAAAAAGGCACAGGGCCTTAGCTCCATTCCCGACATTGAGGATGGGCACACCGAGTCTGCTATACGGCTCCCAGACAGATTCAAAATGCCACATATTGACCGTTTCGACGGGTCTGGAGATCCAATGGTACATATCCGACTTTTCTTGGATGTCCTAAAGCCGATGGGTCTGACTAAGCCACAGAAACTCTCTCTGTATGGAAGAACCCTGTCGGGTGTAGCAGCCACTTGGTACACTAGGTTGGAGGATAAAGTGAAGCAAAACTGGGAAGAATTGGCTGAGGCCTTTGTCGATCAGTATTCCTACAATACCCAAGTTGAAATGACCATCCAAGAGCTTGAAGCAACCCGCCAGAACCCAACAGAGCCTTTTGTGGAATTTGTTACGAGATGGAGAGCAAAGGCAGCATAGATGATAGATCGCCGCCCTTCTGAGAGGGATCAAGTGCAGATGATGGTGCGGAACCTCGAACATGATATGTTGCAGAAATTGATAGTCGCTCCACTATTCACTTTCAAGAGTTTGCATGAACTGGGGGTTCAGGTCGAGAATGCGTTCAACAGCGGGATCATTTCCAGAACAAGTGAACCGACAAGGAGGGTGATTTCAAGGAGTACCAATGCCGGAAGTAGCACTATTCCCGAACCCACTGAAATCAATACAGTCACTGCAACCAACCCTTTTGCCAAACCAAGCCTACAAACAGCCAGCCCAGCCCGAGCTCAGGGCAGAACTTTCACCCCTCTCTATATGAGCCTGACTAGCGCACTAAAAGTCTTGATGGAAAGAGGGCATCTCAAACCCCTCGATCCTCAACCTCTTCCCGACCCACTCCCAGCCAGACATAACCCCTCCAAGTACTGTATGTACCATCAGCAGCGCGGCCATGGCACCGACCGTTGCTACCACCTTCGTCATGAGGTCCAAAATCCCATCGACAACCGGACGATAGCTCCACCTTCAGGCCCCAATGACCAAACATTTCCCGCCTACCTCAATCTCATCTATACACTGCCATCCACCTATGACCCCAGCATATACATCACCCCGGCCCATCTACCCAAGCCTAAGGTGTTTATCCCAGAAAGCATGGACTTATGCATGATGGGTGCACCTAAACCCCAATTATCTCAAACCCATGAACCCACTACTTCCGAGCTGATGAGGATGATTGAAGATCTTCAGAGAACAGTGGCGGATTTAGCCTTTGGAGTTTTGGCTCCATCATCAACCACATCGCCTACCAGGGAGTTCATGTCAAAAGGCTCCCCAAGCTTGGGGCGGGCTACATCTGAGGAAGGCCAATCCCGTGGCAAAGTGGAAGCGAGTGGAAAGAACAAGGTAGGGGTAGGCATGGATCCCCATGAGTATCTTCTGTTGGTTGTTGAGGCCTTGAAAGCCGAGGGACTGAACAAAGAGCAAGTGCTCGCAGTTGTTGCAAAAACTGTGGACGGCGTTTTCGCCACTCAAGTTGGGGGTAGTTTGAATCAAGGGGCAAGCCGGGAGAAGGGCCGATATACCAGAGGCAATCCTGTTAGCTCTAATCCTCCACTTAGAAGAGATCAACAAACTAGGCCAGCACCTACCAATCCCTCTACTGGTGCGTCCAGCAAAAATCCACAAACCTTGAAGTACCAACCCCGAGGTCAGAGGGTCTTCCATGCCCTCCACATGCCTTTATCCAAAGCTTTCCAAATCCTTGTTGGACAAGGCCATCTCAGACCCCTTGAGCCTCGGCCTTTCCCGAACCCTCTTCCGGCTACGCATGATGCTACCCAGTACTGTGCATACCATCAGCAAACTGGCCATGCTACCAACAACTGCTTTCGTCTTCGCCATGAAGTACAGGATCTATTGGACAACGGGGTCATCCTCCCGCCGAGCTTAGCAAAGTCTATCGGCACTGGGTCAGTGAACTTCGGGGATAATGTGATGTGATCGGGGGATGAACCACCTGCGGGCAGCACTTGATTAACTCCAGACGTGGGAATGGCATGCACTGTTCTGAGCAATACGCAAATACCAGTTTTTGTGCTTTCTGACTTGGGTATTGGGTCAGTTTTGTTGTTTTGTTTTGAGTCTGTCTTTTTGTTTTGAGTCAGTCTCTTTTGTTTTGGGTCT
This sequence comes from Camellia granthamiana, assembly GCA_036172215.1. Taxonomy (NCBI): domain Eukaryota; kingdom Viridiplantae; phylum Streptophyta; class Magnoliopsida; order Ericales; family Theaceae; genus Camellia; species Camellia granthamiana. The sequence continues at coordinate 82,003,392 of CM069916.1, forward strand.
GTCTTGTTGTATCGAGTCAGTCCTATTGTATAGGAGTCGGATGATTCCGGGGGGTGTTACCTCGGGCGTCACCATTTTGTTTTGTGTTTGTCTTTTCGTTTTGTTTTGAGTCTGTTTCTGCCAGGGAGCCAGTAATGCCAACAGATTTGAATGAAACAGCAGTGATTTTCACGCTCTCGCGTTTGCTTCTGCCGTGTGCTAGTTGTGCCGGGATTTGAATGAAATGGCAGTACATTCCACCTGCTCTTCTGTGCCCTGAAGTCATTGTATTGACCTAAGTTTTTCAAAACTTTTTTTGAACACTGCGGTGAAAACGAAGAGGAAGGAATTCCTCGGGATTTGCAAAACTTTGATCAAATGAGAGAAAGAGAGGCGTGCTAAGCCATTAATGAATGAAATCATGCTTGTTAGCGTGAGTACTGAGAAGGACCCTAGCTTGATCCAAACTGGTTTCACACTATCTTCAGCGCGAGCGATTTGTCGCTTTCTTAAAAATTTTCAAAAACAAAATGTTTTGCGCAGTCCTGCGAAGACCTGTGTGGAGTCGCTCTTGAGATTGTGCAGCCTAGGATCGCTCTCAGCCTCGAGACTCAACCCCTTTTGCTTCCAAACCTTGAACTTAAATTCAGAATGTTCAACGGTCAACTACAATGTGAGGCCTGTGTGGCCAGATTTGAAGCAGCCCTTGAACAAGAGGCCAGGAGAGTCGGATCAAGAAGATCGGAAGATCAGAAGAAGCTTGCAAAGCTAGAACAGAAGTACCCTTCGACCTAGGGGCGAAAATGTCCGATGTGCTCGAAGAGCCGAAGATGGATCCTTCTGCAAATCGATACAACAGCCACTCTCTTGGATACAGATGGCTTCGAGACCCTAAAACCATTTGGCATGGACTTGTTACACTTTTACCCTTTGAGAGGCTCGCTGGGCCGAAAACCCGGAAGGGCGACCCAGGCAAAAGTTAGAGCAAGAAAAAGAAAAAGAAAGAACAAAAAAAAACAAGAAAAAAAAAATGCAAAAAAATATACAAAGAAAAGAAAAGTGATGAAAAGAAAATGAAAAAATGCAAAAAAAAAAAGAAAAAAAGAAAAGAAATGAAAAGAAAAGAATGAAAAGAAAAAAAAAAGAAGAAGAAGGCTCGCAAGGTTGAAAACCTGCAATAGGCGCCTTGGCAAAAGTTAGAGCATAAAAAGGAGAGGTTAAATACCCGAGTGTACCTGTACCCCGAACTACGTAAGGCTTGATTCCCATGTTTGGGATACGTAGGCAACTTCATTCTGAAGTCCAGCCGTAAAACAATTCAAATTTGATTGTGTCCATGCGATGGTTCTGATCATCTTCGCCTTCTCTGTATCCGAGAGTCTGGTTGTGTTCGTTGCTCCGAGGACTGACTACAATGCGCTGCGGCATCATCCAAACAAGGGGCAACTTTCCGTTGCCATTCAAAATGCCGCGGTGTTATTTCAAACAAGGGGTAACTCTTCGTTGCCATTCAATGTGTTACGGCACCATTCAAACAAGGGGCAACTTTCCGTTGCCATTCAATGCGCCGCGGTGCCGTGCAAACAAGGGGCAACTTTCCGTTGCCATACAGCTCCGCTCAAACAAGGGGCAATTTTCCTTCGGGTCCGAGGTTGCGCCTCTCGAGAGTAGGTTCCGCTCTCGTTGAGCAGTGGCCGATTGCAAAAATAGCTTTTGAGAATTTTTACTGAGGTTGACTATTTTCTCGAAAATCATTCTATCTTTTCCAAAACTGGACCCGTTTCTTGGACTTAAAAAGGAAAATTTTCAGTGCTCATAGCCTGACTAGCATGATTTCAAATCAAAAATTGAACAAGTATGTTAATCTAACTCTCATGTCGGTCAAAATTACTTTAGCAAAAGCTCAAAAATAAAAAATGGTCAAAATGATGAACTAGGGGCACGGTCGAGTCAGGTGTTCTGTCTTTCCCCTATTATCAACATACTTGCCAAGAAGGACACTCTACCTACCAGAAGAGGGCACAACTGAAGCTAACAACAAAGGGCTGAAAGCTCTCTCACCCTCCAAGTAGCGAGGTATCAAGCCAAGTGCGAAGCACGAACTGTAATGGGGCAAGATATTCCACTCCATCATCTGGACAGATCTTATCGTGACCAAACTCCTCAGCAAAGCATCATCAACCGATGTTAGCTACAGATTTGCTACACACCCAGTTGTATCGCAACCCTTCTATGGGAGGAATTCACTAGCTGTGAGCGGAAGAAAGAGAATCTAGCAGCATGCTAGGGGCAAGAGCCCGCAACTTCCTATTTATCCATCAACCACCCAGGGGAGGGATAAAAAAATGAGAGATTGAAGAATAGAGAGATGTGCGATGAGAGAAAAAGTGAAAAAAGGGCTTTTTCAGAAAACAAGAGATTGAGTGCCAGAGTGATGTGAGAATCAAAAATGAGAAAGGGTGGGAAATACTACCCGGTGAAACAGGCTCCCTGTGCACGTCTGAGTGTCGTGTCTTTTTGTTTTATCTTGATTCTTGTTTTGAGTCGTTTCGAGTGTTACTCGATGTACCTAGGTTGTGTGCCTTTTATTTCCTTGTTGAGTCGTTTTGCTGTGTTCAGTCGTAGGCTCAATACCTGGTCGAAAACTCATCTCTCAATTTCAAAAATAAAATCGTTTTGTGCTCCGAGTGCCGTGCCGTTCTCCACATTTGTGCAAAACAGAATTTGTTCTTTCATAAAATCGCAGCGTTCAACCCTGGTCATGTGAGAACAGTAAAACTAGGACCTATCTGAAGCTATTTCGGTTCCGGACTGCAAAGCAAAAGAAAAGAAGGAAAATCGAAGCGTCTGAGTGAGTTTCACCTTCAGTAAGTTCCGTGATTGTATTCCGGATGTACCTCTTCAGGCCTTGTTAATACTACCGAGGTATGAGTGTGTCTCGACCCCAAGTGTAAGCCTGCTTCAAGTCAGAATGACAGTCCAAGCAACACCTGAGGGTTTTACATGCAGATGTTATCTCTCGCCAATTTGAATAGGGTGTGCCCTTTTTGAGCTGAGTATGTTGTGAAGTCCTCTAAGAGGCAAATCAGAGGCACCAGAGTACATATTTGATACTCCTCTATTGCACAGAATGTGAACTTTCATATACACTGTTGTTGCATGCGTACCACGCATCGTTATGATTCATGCATAGAATATGCTTGCTTTCAAAATTGCATAGAATGTGCTTCCATACTTGCATAGAAAATGCTTGTATCTATTGCATAGAAAATGCCCCCATACTTGCATAGAAGATGCATTTTATCACACTTTCTTGTGTATTTTATCTCACTCGCACTGTCTTGTGCACTTACACTTTGTATCTCACTTGCACTGTCTTGTGCATCTTGTGGTTTCATTTCACTCGCACTATCTTGTGCATTACATATCAATCGCGCTGTTTAGCGTATCGCACTGTCTTGTGCATTTCAAATCACTCGCGCTGTTTAGCGTATCGCACTATCTTGTGCATTTCAAATCACCTGCGCTGTTTAGCGTATCGCACTGTTTTGTGCATTTCAACTCACTCGCGCTGTTTAGCGTATCGCACTGTTTTGTGCATTTCAAATCACTCGCGCTGTTTAGTGTATCGCACTGTTTTGTGCATTTCAAATCACTCGCGCTGTTTAGCGTATCGCACTATCTTGTGCATTTCAAATCACTCGCGCTGTTTAGCGTATCGCGCTGTTTAGTGCATTTCAAATCACTCGCGCTGTTTAGCGTATCGCACTATCTTGTGCATTTCAAATCAATCGCGCTATTTTGCGCACCTCAATCGCGCTATTTTGTGCAGTTTACATTCGCGCTATTTTGCGCACCTCAATCGCACTGTTTTGTGCAATTTACATTCACGCTATTTTGCGCACCACAATCGCACTATTTTGTGCAGTTTACCGTTCGCGCTATTTTGCGCACCTCAATCGCACTGTCCTGTGCTTTGCATATCACATAGCACTATTTTGTGCATTTCAAATCAATCGCGCTGTTTAGCGTATCGCACTATTTTGTGCATTGCATGCATTCAATCACGCTATCTTGCGCGTCCCACCTGCACTTGTTAGTGCATTACATTTCACTCGCGCTATTTTGCGCATCGCACTATTTTGTGCACATTACTTGCGTTGTGCATGCATTTTGTCGTGCTATCTTGCGCACCTTACCCGTATCACACTGCGATGCATTCACTCGCCGGCACTGCGTGTGTCAAACTTTCGGAACCACAGGAATCACATTGAATATATGTTGTTAGCATATTTGTTCTTGTTGAATTTCTCTCTTTTGCAGGCACGATATTGTATGTACGGTTCATTTGAGGCTGGTGCGGCCAGACGAATCGCGCAGGTATCGTATCTTCTCCGTGTGAGACGCGACGAGAATTGAATGATTCTCCGCATTCCTAGCTGCATGAAATGTAGTTGCTACTTTGCATTCTTGCTTAAAACTGTTGCATCTATTTGCGAATACTTGCCTCATTACAGCTTGCTGCATTTGCATGATCATTTGGCTCTGTGCATGTCGCTTTGCATTTTTGCCCCCCCTGCCTGCGGGCACGCCTGCGGGCATATATCTCTGTTCACCTTGTATGATTGTCTAAGTCTTCGGCCTTGTCAAAAATGGATCGTCTCTAGGCTTTGACATTCACTCTCGTCACTTCTTGACTTCCGAGTTCTGTCAAAGAGGGGCAACTCGAGCGAGCTTCCAAAATCAAAGGCTTCGCTCGAGCGAGGAATCCTTCGCTCGAGCGAGCTGTCGAAACAGTAAAAGTACTGGATGCTGAAATTTTACGCTCGAGCCACCAATCCTACGCTCGAGCGTAGCTTCGAACAAAGGTTGGTCACTCGAGCGAAGAAGCCAAATTCTGGAATTTCCAAATTTGTCTCCTAAGCTCAAACCAAGCATTCTTTCACTCAAAACTCGACCTCTTGGGCCCAAATTCTGGAAAATACATCCAAATCCAATGTATAACAAGTTTTAAAGCTCAATTTATGAATTCAAGCCCCAAAGGTGAGTCAATTGAAACCATTTTTCATGAACATGGAGAGTATGCAACATGCATGGATTCAAACCAAATTCAACCTTCAAAGCTTGTCCAATTGGACTCATTTCTTCAAGAACATGATGAAATCATGGACTCAAGCCTAAACATGAACATGCATGTGCAATTTTACCATGGATTCAACTCAAAACTCATCAATTCAAACATGCATGCATGAATTAAACTCCAAATCAACACTTTTGAACCAATTCATGTATTAACTCCACAATTTAACTTGACTCCTGCAAGAACAACCTTAAATGCAACAATGAAGGATTCAATTACCTTGCCTAAGTCTTCAATTACAAGTGTAGAGGCTCCAACAAGCAAGAACTCTTCTAATCTTCGTAATTTCCAAGCAATATCATAAAAATGAACTCAATTCTCTCCTACTCTCTCTAATTCTCCTCTTAGGTCGGCTAAGTGTGAGAGAAAGGCTGATGAAATGTTTAATCTGCATGTATAAGGCTCAACATATGTGAATAAACAAAGGCCCCACTAGGTGGCAAGGTTGTAATTAAGGCAAACTCTTAAATTGGCTTTGTTTAATCTAGTTTAATCATACCTAAGCACATTTTAAATAAATATACCATAAAATCAGATAAATTCTACTGTTCATAAAATACTAAACGGTTTCTAATTCGGCCGCCGATAAGGCCTGCAATTTGCAATTTAAACATATAAACACAAACAGATAGTTAGATAATCGAAAAGATAAAAATGCAATACAATAGATATGCTCAGTCAATTCAGTTCCAATTTTCAATCAGTCCGTTCAGTACTTCAGTTAGTTCAATTATCAGTCATAAGCAGTCCAGTTTAACAGTAATCAGTGGTTTATCGGTAAACAGTATGGGGGTTGTTACAGTCTCCCCTCCTTATAAGGAGTTTAGTCCTCTAAACTCGAGTTACCTTCATTCTGGAAGAAAACAGGATCCAGTGGGAACAAATCAGGATATCTCTTAGCCATGTCATCTTCCCTTTCCCAAGTGGCATACACACCACCATGGTTTTGCCAATCAACTTTCACTAACGAGATCTCTTTGTTTCTCAGTTTCTTGATCCGTCTGTTCACAATTTGTATAGGCCGTTCCTCGTAAGTGTAGTCATCACTCAACACTATTCGGGTAGGCTCAATCACATGGAAGGGATCCCGGAGATAATCTCTCAACATCGAAATGTGGAAGACATTATGCATATGCTCCATTTCAGGAGGGAGCGCAACTTGATACGCCACCGGATTAATTTTCTCAATAATTTCATACGGTCCGACATACCGTGGCGCTAACTTGCCTTTGACTCCAAAACGAGTCTGGCCTTTCATTGGTGTCACTTTCACAAAAACGTGATCACCCACTTCATATTCTCTGTCCCGTCTTCTGACTCCGCATAACTTTTCTGTTTGCTCTGTGCAGTTTTCAGTCTCTGTTGTATCAGTTTCACTTTCTCAGTCGTTTCATATACAATCTCGGGCCCAAGCAAAGGCCCATCTCCAACTTCTGCCCAGCAAATCGGAGATCTACATTTCCTGCCATACAATGCCTCGAAAGGCGCCATACCAATACTCGAATGGTAGCTGTTGTTGTAGGCGAATTCAGCCAATGGCAAATGACTTTCCCAGTTTCCCTGAAAATCAAGGACGCACATCCTCAATAGATCCTCCAAAGTCTGGATGGTCCTTTCTGACTGTCCATCTGTCTGAGGATGATAGGCACTACTCAGCCTCAATTCAGTACCCAGTGCAGTCTATAGGCTTTGCCAAAACCTCGATGTAAACTTCGAATCCCTGTCAGAAACAATGGACACAGGCACTCCATGCAGTCTCACAATTTCATCAATATAGATAACAGCCAATTTGTCCGCATTATATATTGTCTTGACAGGTAAGAAGTGAGCAGATTTGGTTAGTCTATCAACAATAACCCAAATTGAATCCATACCTTTTCTGGAGCGAGGTAATCCAACGATAAAATCCATCGTGATATGCTCCCATTTCCACTCTGGTATGGGTAAGGGCTGCAATAATCCAGCAGGTCATTGATGTTCAGCTTTGACTTGTTGGCAATGAAGACATTTGGACACAAAGTCGGCAATTTCTTTCTTCATTCCCAGCCACCAGAAATTCTGTTTCAGGTCTTGGTACATCTTTGTATTCCCCGGGTGGATAGACAATTTTGAATTGTGGCCCTCTTGCAGAATTCTTCTTTTCAGTTCAGTGTCACTCGGCACACACAGTCTTTCTTGGAATTTCAGTACATTGTTCTCAAATTTGAACCCCGGTCTCGGCTTAGACTCTCTTTCTTCGATGATCTTTTTCAGAAAGTCATCCAGTTGCTGTTTCTCTTTAACTTCTTCAATCAAGGCTGGTTGGGCAGAAATAGCAGTTATTGTTCCACCTTGTTCTCTCAAAATAATTTCAATTTCAGATTTTTCAAGATCATGAAGCAATTCTTTCTGCCCGGTGAGCAAACAAGCTAAGTTCCCAATGGATTTCCGGCTCAGTGCATCGGCAATGGTGTTGGCTTTTCCCGGGTGATACAGAATCTGTAAGTCATAATCTTTGATCAATTCCAGCCATCTCCGCTGTCTCATATTCAGTTCCTTCTGTGTGAAGAAATATTTCAAACTCTTGTAGTCGGTGTATACTTCACATGTCGCCCCATAAAGGTAGTGACGCCAAATTTTCAGTGCAAACACTACTGCTGCAAGTTCCAAATCATGGGTCGGGTAGTTCTTTTCATGTGGTCTCAACTGTCGGGAAGCATAAGCAATAACTCTCCCATTCTGCATTAAAACACACCCCAAACCCTTATGAGAAGCATCACTAAATACAGTATAACCATCCGTACCTGAAGGTAGAGTAAGGATCGGTGCAGTCACAAGTCGAGTTTTCAACTCTTGAAATGTTGATTCCCTTTGGTCTGTCCAGTCAAATGATGTCCCCTTCTGAGTTAACTGAGTCAATGGTAAGGCAATTTTGGAGAAATCTTTGACAAATCTTCTGTAATATCCAGCCAATCCCAAAAAGCTTCGGACTTCAGTCACATTTGTTGGTCTAGGCCAGTTCACTACAGCTTCAATTTTCTGCGGATCAACAGAAATTCCATTTTTGCTAACAACATGCCCCAAAAACATAACATGATCAAGCCAGAACTCACATTTAGACAATTTAACATACAGTTTCTGTTCCCTTAGGGTCTGCAGGGCAAGTCTCAGATGGTGTTCATGTTCTTCTCTACTTTTTGAAGAAATCAGTATGTCAACAATAAATACCACAATGAAATCATCAAGGTATGGTTTAAAAATTCTGTTCATAAAGTCCATAAATGCAGCAGGGGCATTCGTGACTCCGAACGGCATAACTAAAAATTCATAATGGCCATACCTCGTTCTAAAAGCAGTTTTATCAACGTCTTCCGGTTTAACCTTCAATTGATGATACCCCGATCTGAGATCAATCTTGGAAAACACTTGTGCACCCTGTAACTGATCAAATAAATCATCAATACGTGGCAATGGGTATTTATTTTTCACAGTTACCTTGTTCAATTCACGGTAATCAATGCACAGTCTCAGTGAGCCATCTTTCTTCTTCACAAACAAAACAGGTGCACCCCACGGCGAAGTACTGGGCCTGAAAAACTTCTTGTCTAACAGTTCTTGCAATTGCACTTTCAATTCTTTCAGTTCAGTTGGAGCCATTCTGTAAGGAGCTTTCGATACTGGCTGTGTACCCGGAATCACATCAACGGTAAATTCAATCTCCCTGTCAATCAAATCCCCTGGCAGATCATCTGGAAATACATCTGGGAATTCTCTGACTATAGGAATACAATTCACATCAGTTTTAACACTATCATCAGTAGACACAGTCAGCACAGAACACAGATATCCTTTACACCCCTTTCTAATTAATTTAACAGCTTTCACTGAAGAAATCAAATACGGAGGAGGTATTACTCCACTCCCATTAAACACAAATTCCGGCAAACCAGGTGGACAGAAAACTACTTGCTTTGTTACACAGTCTATAGTGGCATGATATTTTTGTAACCAGTCCATCCCCAATATTACATCAAAATGATCGATGTTCAATGGCAGCAAATCAATAAACAGATGCATATCCCCAACAATAATTTCACAAGCAGGATACATATATGCACATGTCATGGATCCCCCAACAGGTGATGATACAGCTAGCAGATAATTCATGGGTTCTAAGGGTCTATTCAATTTCTGTGAAAAAGCATGCGACACATAAGAATGTGTAGACCCCGAATCGATCAATACATATGCATTTTGTGTACAAATAGAGAGGATACCTGACACAACGGTCTCAGTATTTTGCACGTCTCCCGGTACTAGGGCAAACACTCGGCCCTGCCTCATAGGCTCTTTCCCGGTAGCTTTGTGGTTAGGCTTTGGTGCTGCAGTTGATGCTGCTGCGCTTGGTGCAGCTTTGCTACTGGCTTGTGGAGCAGAGGAACAGTCTCTAACCATGTGGCCCACTTTGCCACATCTGTAACAGGCTCCGGATATTTTGTGACAAACCCCTTTGTGCTTGTTGCCACATACAGAGCAGGGTGGAATGAACCCACTCCCTTGGCTGGGGCTAGTTGTTGACCCCGTATTCTGTTTCTTGTTGGAAGGGTTATGCTTGCCTTTCTTGAATTTGAAACCTTGCCTTTTACCGTGCCATTCAGTTGTTGGCGTTTCAGATTGTTTCACATCTTCGATGTTCGACTCAGCCATCAATGTTCGGTCAAGAACACCCACATAAGTCGGTAGCTTTAAAACATTTATTCTATCAAGGATTGCAACATTAAGGCCACCCTCAAATTTTCTGGCCTTCTTGTAATCAGTGTCCACCATATGTGGTGCATATCTGGCAAGCTCAGTGAACCTTGCTTCATATTCAGCCACAGACATTGTACCCTGTTTCAGTTGTTCAAATTCAGTTACTTTCCTATCCCTGACGCACTGTGGGAATTACTTTTCAAAGAAGGACTCCTTGAACTGAGCCCAAGTCATAACAGTATTTGTATCACGGATCAACATCCACCACCTTCTAGCTTCTTCTTGTAGGGTGAAGGTAGCTAACAGTACTTTATTCGCTTCTGAGCACGGAAACACTTCAAATAGTTTTTCTGTTTCAAGCACCCAAGCTTCAGCCTTTAGCGGTTCAAGGCCTCCCTGAAAGGATGGTGGTTTCATCTTGCTGAATTTATGGGTGAGAGCAATAATATCCCCATCATTCACATTTGCATTAGGTTCCGGCTGTACCGGAGGACGAGGAGGACGAGGAGGTGGGGGCTGTTGATTCTGTTGTTGCTCAAGTCTAGTAGTTATCAATTCCATCATTCTTTCCATTCTTGCCATTCTTGCCTCAGTAGATGAGGATTCAGGTTCATTTGCATTGTCCATTTCACTATAAACAGTTATAACAGTTATAGCAATTATAACATAAACAGTTGCATATTTAGTCAGTTATCACATTAACATGTATTCAGTCATAACATAGCCACACACTTTTCAAGTTCATGAAATGCCCTAATCACTTTTCTAGGACACCCTATAGCTCATTTGGACACGTGTGTGGGGTATAACTCGTGGTTAAGTATCGCTCTGATACCACTCTGTCACGACCCAAACCCGGCCCTATGGGTTTAGCACCGTAACCGGCCAGTAACCTGAGATTACCAAAGGCCTGCTTAATAGTAGTACAGTAAAACAGAGTTCAGGGCTGGCGGAAGCCAATACAGTAAGTAAATAAATAATATCCATTGAGCTGTGACAGTCTGTATGCCAAAAAGATTTTTCATGCATTCACACATTCAAACAGTACAGTCTATACAAAATTTACAGTCACACAGTAAAGGGACCTAATCCCTTGATAACAGTACAGTTAGTAGCTGACAGGCTATACAGTAATCCAAAACAGTACGGAGACAGACGGGGGAAAAACAAAACAGCCCAAAGCCATAACATGGCAACTCGGGACCTCGCCGTGAGGCACATAGGCTGGCTTGACAAAACTGGAGTCTAACCCATGCTCCTAGCTCCGGTCTGGTGGCTGTGCACCTACATATATATATATATATATATAAACAGTGAGCTAAAGCCCAGTGAATAACATAATGCGTAAAGAGGTTAGGAATGAAATGTCCTTACAGTAATGGAAACAGTTCATTAAACAGTATTTCAATCTTTCAGTCAGAACAGTTATTCAGCCATATGTGGTACATCCATTAGCATAGCAATAAACAGTAGGTCTTAAAGACCGAACAGTAATGATGGCCATCAATCAGTAAACAGTAGTGGTTCCACGAGGGAACCGACAGAGATCTCTGTAACAGTAACAGTAAACAGGAGGGGCTAAGGATGCCACAGTGCATTTCAGAATATAGGACATACATTCAGTCAATTAACAATAATCAATTCGGAAAACAGTTCGGTTAATCAGTCAGAAAACATTCTCAGTTGAACATATCTTTACACAATTGTTACTCACAGAGTTTGGGCTACGGTATGCTAGAGCGTGTTTCCCCAGTCGCCAACCCTACACAGTTCACAGGTCGAACACACACTAAGCTACATAGTTGGGAAATATCATAAGTTAATCCCCAATTTGCCTTGGTGTGTTCTACATCTATATCCTCATTAAGATGCCTTAAACTAGGCCTAAGAATGCCTAGAATGGGATGAGGATGCAAAAATACACTTAGAAAACATTTAGCAAGGTTTGCTGAAAATAGGAGCCTCGCTCGAGCGAGCCTTCCTTCGCTCGAGCGAGCTTCCAAAATCAAAGGCTTCGCTCGAGCGAGGAATCCTTCGCTCGAGCGAGCTGTCGAAACAGTAAAAGTACTGGATGCTGAAATTTTACGCTCGAGCCACCAATCCTACGCTCGAGCGTAGCTTCGAACAAAGGTTGGTCGCTCGAGCGAAGAATCCTTCGCTCGAGCGAAGAAGCCAAATTCTGGAATTTCCAGATTTGTCTCCTAAGCTCAAACCAAGCATTCTTTCACTCAAAACTCGACCTCTTAGGCCCAAATTCTGGAAAATACATCCAAATCCAATGTATAACAAGTTTTAAAGCTCAATTTATGAATTCAAGCCCCAAAGGTGAGTCAATTGAAACCATTTTTCATGAACATGGAGAGTATGCAACATGCATGGATTCAAACCAAATTCAACCTTCAAAGCTTGTCCAATTGGACTCATTTCTTCAAGAACATGATGAAATCATGGACTCAAGCCTAAACATGAACATGCATGTGCAATTTTACCATGGATTCAACTCAAAACTCATCAATTCAAACATGCATGCATGAATTAAACTCCAAATCAACACTTTTGAACCAATTCATGTATTAACTCCACAATTTAACTTGACTCCTGCAAGAACAACCTTAAATGCAACAATGAAGGATTCAATTACCTTGCCTAAGTCTTCAATTACAAGTGTAGAGGCTCCAACAAGCAAGAACTCTTCTAATCTTCGTAATTTCCAAGCAATATCATAAAAATGAACTCAATTCTCTCCTATTCTCTCTAATTCTCCTCTTAGGTCGGCTAAGTGTGAGAGAAAGGCTGATGAAATGTTTAATCTGCATGTATAAGGCTCAACATATGTGAATAAACAAAGGCCCCACTAGGTGGCAAGGTTGTAATTAAGGCAAACTCTTAAATTGGCTTTGTTTAATCTAGTTTAATCATACCTAAGCACATTTTAAATAAATATACCATAAAATCAGATAAATTCTACTGTTCATGAAATACTAAACGGTTTCTAATTCAGCCGCCGATAAGGCCTGCAATTTGCAGTTTAAACATATAAACACGAACAGATAGTTAGATAATCGAAAAGATAAAAATGCAATACAATAGATATGCTCAGTCAATTCAGTTCCAATTTTCAATCAGTCCGTTCAGTACTTCAGTTAGTTCAATTATCAGTCATAAGCAGTCCAGTTTAACAGTAATCAGTGGTTTATCGATAAACAGTATGGGGGTTGTTAGAATTTTACTTTTATAGCCTAGGAACTCCCCCTCCATTCCCGATGTGGGACACCTAGACCTTATAATCCACCTCTCTTAAGGATGCATGTCTTCGTACAGTAGCTTGCCAGCTCACAAGCCCGCCTACATGCACCGAGAGACACTAGAGGCCCACACTCAGTACTCTGGAGAGTTGGTTTTGATGTTATTTGTAACACCCCAACCCTTCACATGCCATCGATATTGTCTGCTTTGGGCCACGCTCGTACGGATTTGTTCTTCCCAATGGGCACCCATCCCAGAACTACTCCAGTCTAAACACGCTTAATTACGTAGTTCTGTTAGGGATTTCACCACCAGGGAAAAGGCTTCGATGCTATATAAGGGTTCATGTTTTTACTTTTATAGCCCAAAAACTCTCTCTCCATTCCCGATGTAGGACACCGAGACCTTACAGATCTCGTGTTGCATAGAGCCAATTATCAATAACAACCTTATAAAGATATGTTCAATTATAAGTATTTTCTTACTTATATTATACTTTGTTTATGAAATGATAATTTCTCTTTAGTTGAATGATTGACCTGTTTTTTTGAACTGTATTCATGGCATTCTTAGCATCTGTTTACTGTTACTGTTACAGAGATCTCTGTCAGTTCCAATTCTTGGAACTTTTGTTTACTATATTGATGGCACGTCTGTCAATTCTGACTGTTCGGTCTTCACGACCTACTGTATTGTTCTGCTACTGGATGTACCACGTATAACTACTATGATTTCTGTATAAAATATGGATCTGACAAGCAAGTGATTCTGATTTTCTATTCACTGTTAAAATTGACTGATTTGGATTATAGTAAGGACATCATTCATAACCCCTTTACATAGTTGTTATTTACTGGACTCTAGCTCATTGTTATATAAATGTATGTAGGTGATCAAGGACAATGTGGAACTTAGCGGCGTCAACCTACCCTCTGTTTTGTCAAGCCAACTTTTGTGCCTCACCGCGAGGTTCCTACCGGTCAAGTGTCAGGGCTTTCGGGTGGTACTGAATACCCTTTTGAGATTCATTCATGTGATATGAATGATTTATGATTTTTGTATATCTTTGGATAATGGGATTGAAATCCCTCCTTTTGTTTATGTTTTTGGTATACAAACTTGGCATGGACTGATGTACATATATGTCTATATAAAAGTTCATTTTGGTTCATTTAAGCCTTCACAGCTCGTTGGACGTTTTATTTTCTTATGTATTGGCTTCCTCCAGCCCTGCTACTGTATTACTGTTAAATAGACCTTTGGTAATCACGGATTACTAGCCGGTTACGACATTAAACCTATAGGGACGGATTTGGGTCGTGACAAGGTGGGTGGAGCTAGAGGCAGGACAAGGTGAAATGAGGAGGTTGGCGGCTAAGCGGCAGAGTGGGAGTAGAAAACCCTAGATCTGAAATGGAAAAGAAGAGAAGAGGGAGAGAGAGAGAGAGAGAGAGAGAGAAGAGTGGGTTTGGTTTGGAAACAACGGAACCGGTTATGTAATATATAACCAAACCAAACCAAGCCTTAAGTCTCATCAAATGGGGTCAGCTACATGAATCCTTCTTCTCTATGCGACCCTATCAAAGGCTATTTCGTTGATCAAATTAAGTAGATCCATATCTCTATTTACAACGCTAACCAATGTTAATCTAGGCCTACCTCATCCCCTAACACTCTCATCTACCGTTATAGAATCGCATCTCTTCACTACTGCCTCTGTTGGTCTCCGTTGAATGTGACCAAACCATCTCAATCGATTCTCTCTCAACTTATCTTCTATCGGTACTACTCCTACCCATTCCTGAATACACTCATTTCTAATTCTGTCTTGTCTAGTCTTGTCATACATCCACCTTAACATCCTCATCTCAGTCACACTCATCTTATCTACATGTTGTTTCTTGGTTGCCTAATACTCTGTCCCATACAACATCACTAGTCTAATAGTCGTTCTATAGAACTTACCTTTTAGTTTAGTGGGTATTCGTTTATCGCACAGTACCCCAGACGCACTTCTCCACTTACACCATCCTGCCTTAATCCTATGGGTCACATCCGCATCAATCTCCCCCACTGTTATGATAATTGACCTAAATAATGAAAATGTTCACTCTTAGGCGGTTCTTGGTTCTCAATCTTCACTTCTCCTATGCTTTCATTATTACTGTTACTAAATTTACACTCCATGTATTCTGTCTTAATTCTGCTTATCCAGAATCCTTTAGATTCAAGAGTTTTTTTTCAAATCTTCAACTTTGTATTAACTCCTTCTCTAGTCTCATCCACTAGCACAATATCGTCTGCAAAAAGTATACACCATGGCACGTCATCCTGAATATTTCTCGTCAACTCATCCATAACTAAAGTAAAAAGATAAGGACTTAAGGTAGATCATTGGTGTAACCCTACAGTGATAAGAAATTCATTTGTCTCTCCAACAGGCAATCTAATAGTGGTCACCACCCCTTCATACATGTCCCTGATCACATTAATATAACCTTTTGTTACCCCTTTCTTCTCTAACACCCACCATATTATATCTTGGGGCACTCTATTATATGCTTTCTTAAGGTCGATAAACACCATATGAATGTCTCTTTTCTTTTCTCTATATTTTTTTATTACTCTCCTCAAAAGATAAATCGCTTCCATTGTTGACCTGCCAAGTATAAACCCAAATTGATTCTCTGACAGCTCTGTTATATCTCGCAATCGGCGTTCCATCACTCTCTCCCACACTTTCATTATATGACACATTGGCTTGATTCCTCTATAGCTGTTACAATTCTAGATATCTCCTTTATTCTTATAGATTGACACTAAAATACTCTTTTTCCACTCTTCTGGCATGTTTCTAGTCCACAAAATTTTGCTAAACAATCTAGTCAACCAAGCAACCCCCTTTTTACCCAAACACTTCCAAGCTTCAATAGGGATATCATCGGTCCTAAAGTCTTATTTGATTTCATCTTCTTAAGTGCAATCTCCACTTCAAAGTTCCTAATCTTGCGATAGAACCTATAGTCTTAGTTTATCGTAATACTGGCTATTTCTTCCCTTATTGCCATACCTCCATGTTCCTCATTTAATAGTTTCTCAAAATAGTTCTTCCATCTTTCCTTGATCTCTTCATCCTTCACTAATACCTTAGAATCCTCACTCTTGATACACTTAACTTGATTAAAATCTCTTATTTTCCTCTCTCGTATCTTAGCAAGTTTATATACCCTCTTCTCTCCTTCTTTACTATCTAGTCTAGTATATGGGTCATGATAAGCTTTCTACTTAGCCTCTCTTACCCTTTTTTTGACCTCCTTATTAGTCAATCTATAACTCTTAGGGTGTGTTTGTTTTGAAGGATTAGGCCATGGGATTGGACTATTATTCCCACCGGACTAATAGTCTATTGTTTGGTTCAATTTTTTTGCTTCGGACTAATAGTATTAGTCCCTCATATGAGGGATAATTGTATCCTGCCGAGGGGGGAGAGGTGGGATTATTTCCATGGGATTGGTATCCCATGGGATTAATGTGTGAAATGTCTATTTTACCCCATGCTATTACTTAGCAAACAATTAGAAAACGGTAAAATAGTATTTTGAACATTTATAAATTATTTTTTAGTGTTGTTAATTTAAAATTATATATTAAATAAAAATTATAAATTAAAAATTAAATTTAATTAAAAATTATGACCTTATAAATTAAATTTTTTTAGTGTTGTTAAAAAATTAAATTTACATATTAAATAAAATTATTTTTTTAGTGTCGTTAATTTAAAATTATATATTAAATAAAAAATATAAATTATAAATTAAATTTATTTAAAAATAATAAATTATAAATTATGGCCTTATAAATTAAATTTTTTTAGTGTTGTTGAAAATTTAATTTATATATTAAAAAAAATTATTTTTTACTGTCGTTAATTTAAAATTAAATAAAAAATAAAAAATATAAATTATAAATTTAATTTAATTGAAAATAATAAATTAAAAATTATGGCCTTATAAATTAAATTTTTTTAGTGTTATTAAATTATAAATTATAAATTATAGATTACAAATTTAAAATTATGTATTAAATAAAAATTATAAATTACAAGGGTAAAATAGTCTTTTGAACATTTATTCTTATCCAGTCCGTCTAACCAAACATTGGATTCACTAAAAATAGTCCAATTCAGACATATAATCCCATGACTAAACAAACATAGGATACAAATCCAGTCCAACCAAATAGTCCGGGGACAATGTATCCCGGGACTAACAGTCCGATGGATTACAATCCCCCTTTATCCAGTCCGTCCAAACAAACACACCCAGACTGGATTTGTCGTTTGTTTGGACGGACTGGATAAGGGAGGATTGTAATCCATCGGACTATTAGTCCCGGGATACATTGTCCCTGGACTATTTGGTTGGACTGGATTTGTATCCTATGTTTGTTTAGTCATGGGATTATATGTCTGGATTGGACTATTTTTAGTGAATCCAATGTTTGGTTAGACGGACTGGATAATGATAAATGTACAAAAGACTATTTTACCCTTGTAATTTATAATTTTTATTTAATATATAATTTTAAATTTGTAATCTATCATTTATAATTTAACAACACTAAAAAATTTAATTTATAAGGCCATAATTTTTAATTTATTATTTTCAATTAAATTAAATTTATAATTTATAATTTATATTTTTTATTTAATATATAATTTTAAATTAACAACACTAAAAAAATAATTTTATTTAATATGTAAATTTAATTTTTTAACAACACTAAAAAAATTTAATTTATAAGGCCATAATTTATAATTTATTATTTTAAAATAAATTTAATTTATAATTTATATTTTTTATTTAATATATAATTTTAAATTAACAACACTAAAAAAATAATTTTATTTAATATGTAAATTTGATTTTTTAACAGCACTAAAAAAATTTAATTTATAAGGCCATAATTTTTAATTTATTATTTTTAATTAAATTTAATTTATAATTTAAATTTTTTATTTAATATATAATTTTGAATTAACAACACTAAAAAAATAATTTATAAATGTTGAAAAGACTATTTTACCATTTTCTAATTGGTTACTAAGTAATAGCATGGAAGGTAAAATGGACATTTCACAAAATAATCTCATGGGATACCAATCCCATGGTTTCTATCCCACACCCCCCAATGAGATAGGATAGTCCCATATTTGTGAGACTAATAGTTCGGAACAAAAATTTTCAAACAAACAATGGACTATTAGTCCGGTGGGACCAATAGTCCAATCTCAGACCCTAATTCTTCAAAACAAACATATCCTAAGGTTTTTCTCAATTCATTTCGTCTACCTTTGTCCTTATGAATAAAGTGTCTCAACACCTGAACCTTTAGCCAAATAAAATTTAAATTTAGATTTATAAATCGAGTGCCCCAAAAAATATAAATTCTAAAACACAGAATAAAAAAACAAAACCAACCAGGGTAACCTGATTGGCCAATAAAATAAGAATTAAATGAAATGTTTTTATGAAAAAATGTTAATAAAAAAACGATAATAATGACAAACAATCTATACAATTGTACCACTCGTCAGACTTTTGGTGTGAGAGAGAAGTTCAAATAAAAAGAATGGAGGAATCTATGTATAAAACTAACATTATGTTTAGCCATTTTTATTTAAATTTGAATAGGTCATAGTCAGTGAAAGGCCATTGTAGTATTATTCGATTGAAAAAGTATTTTTTTTTTGGACTTTTTTGAGGAGGTAGACTATTTGACTATTTGACTATTTTATTATTATTTTTTTAACAAACCGCAAAATAATAAAAAAAAAATTTCTACATTATAGTTTAACGTAAAATTTAGAGATTTAAGATGATCTAAATAATTATATTTTTTAAATTTTTATGAAAAGATGTGTAAAAAAAAAAAGAGAGGTGATGTGACTTAAAAAAAATAAAAAAAAAGTTTTTTAAAAAAAAGCATACTAATATAGGGGATGTCAAATAATGCCTTAATAAAACTCAACCAAAAAATTATTTTTCAAATTTTTTCTTGTAGGTGAAAAAATTAAAGGTGAATCCCTATAATTTAGAATTAACTTATTAGTTATTAATATATATATATATAAATTTTATTTATCACCAAATTTATTTTACAATTTTATTTCATTTTTTTAATATGTATTCATACAATAATATATATATATATATATATGTAAGCCCCACCAATTTTAAAAAATAATATGATTTTGATAAGAAATCGCATGGACAATAAAGAATTGACGTAATATATTTTGATAATATATACTAACTCTCTTGTATAATATAGAGTTATAAAATATTGTACAAACTAACAAATCTTATAAAAGAAATTCTTATATGTCATGCAATAATAAAATTTAAAAAATTAAAATCAGACCCATTTTAATGATATCATAAAAAAATATTGCTATAGAAATAAATTATTTTTTATATACAATTTTATTTTTATAAATTAATATGGCATGAAGTGATAAAACTTTGAAGGAAAAATTAGCAATACATCCTCCATATAGTTTGGATAGTAGGAAAAATTCAAGATAATTTTCCTTCCTGGTTAAGGTCCCTCAGTAGGGTATTATTATTTTAGTAGCTTAGGTTTTTCATCTCACCTTTACATTGTTTAAGTGATTTCAAAATTTTAAAATTTAATAATTTTTTATTTACATCTCTATTTTTTGTAAAATATTTCTGACAAGATTTTTCAAACAAATACATAAGTAATATGAAATTCTAAGAAAAAACAATTCATTAAATTTTATTGACTCACTGACTTGGTCATCAAAATTTCAATGACCTAGGTCAGTTAAATTTTAGTGACTTGATTATCAAAATTTCGCTGACTTCATTGTCTTGGTCATTGAAATTTCATTGACAAACCAAAATTTCACTGACTTAAACTGAATTGGTTATCAAAATTTCACTAATCAACTGAAATTTCACTGATTTAGACTTGGTTATCAAAATTTCACCAATCAATCAAAATTTCACTGTCCTGTCTTAGGTCCTTAAAATTTTGTCAACTTTTTTTTTTTTTTTAGAATTTTGCATTCATCATGGAGCTTATCTTATAGATCTTGATGAAACGATTCAAAATATACAAATTTTATAAAATAAAATATAAAAAAAAAACCCAAAGATTTAGATCAAAAGTTATAGAATTTTAAAATTTTAAAATGAGTTAAAAAAGTTACAAAATTTGTCACCATGTGTTTTGGATGTTCTAAATTAATATTGAAAATTATATTATTCTTATCCTTCTAAAAAAAATATTATTAGGGATCTTAAACGAAAAATTCCAACTTTAAAAGATGAAATGAACCTAGTTTATTAATAGAAAAATTTAAGGGCCCATAATACCATACAATGCTTTCGAAAAGGTGAGACTCATTAACACGTAACTCCTACATCTTGTGAAAATATTATATTTAATTTTATAATTAGATTTTGTGTTCATAGAAGAACTATTATTAACATGATAAAAATTCATTTCAAAATTTGTTTATATGATATTATTTTATGATAAATATGATCTGTCTATACTATTATTAAAAATGAACAACTCACTTAGTTTTCATGAATCTCGTTCTTTCCTTTTGTCAAATATCAATTTTTCCATTTAAAAAAAAAATTAATAGTTACAAGAGTGACATAATATTTGAACATATGACTATCGATATAATAAAGAACACTTAGATATATTTTTAATTCAAAATTAAAATTTATATTTTAAGCACACTTATCAATAGGTTACACTCCTAATATATATATATATATATTCATTTAAATTACACTCACAAAAATAATATTTAAATTCCATATGGTGGCGTTTATTCTTGTCCTTGTCGTCCACCAGATCAATTTCTTAGTAGTGTTTTGAAAAAATGATAAAAAATTCACTTTATTAATGACTTTTTTTGATTAAAAAATTAAAAAATCAAAAAATTGACTTTTTTAGCTTGTTGCCAAAGATTTAGTCTTGCAAATATCATGTGATTAAATACTCTCTCTGCCCAAAATAAGAGCGCCTTTTAAGAAATTTAACTTTTGTTTTTTGATAGCACAAATATTTAAAATTTCCACAAGTATCATTTGATTTAAAATTAAAATAATATATATTTTTTAAGAATATTAATTGTCATAATTATAAAAAAATTTAAAAAAAAGATAACATAAAAAATTCATATTATTTTATTTCTTAATTTTAGAAAAAAAAAACTAATATTTTGAGAGAATGAAAAATAGAAATAAAAAAATGACTAAAAAACTTAACTCATAATTTTATATTTAAATCATAATTTCATATTCAAATTATAATTATAAAATTAAACCAAACAAAGCCTAATATTTTAGGATGAAATGAATAAAAATGAATAAATTTATTAATTTAGTAAAATATATATTCTGTTAATACTAAAAATAAAAATAAAAAATTGTTGGGATGTGGTCAACCCAGCCCCTGGATCCATCACCAATTCAAAGAGCGGGGGAGAAGATAAGAACATGGGTGGGATCCACCACCTTTTAATGAAGGAAAAAGTTGGCCTTTGGCCGCATTCAAAGCTTTCAACACAAAACACACGTCACAAGAAAATAATAATAACACAACCAGACAAAAACCTCCTTTTTGTGTGTGTCAACTTTTGTCATTTGTCAAACACTCCAAAAAGTCTGACACACTACTACCCCACCCTACTTCTATCCTCGCTCCCTTGTTTGTTTGGTTTGTGGCCACCATCATCTCTCTCTTGTTTGTTTGGTTTGCGGCCACCATCATCACTGCTACTGGCCCATTAATTAGTATGAAAAATGTTCTGAATTTAAAATAATTTATAACTTTTTATTAAACTCTTTACCCAATAAATTTATGAGTCCAGCTTGTCTCAAGTTAAGATTAAGACTGGACTCGTCTAATTCAACTTATAGGATCTATTTTTTGGACCCGTTTTGATAATTCAAACCGTTCACTGTGTAGAACTCGTCGAGTACTACATGTCTGTAAAAAATTACGTTGATCGGATATCAATAGCTATGTGATCAAATCAGTTTTGTATAAAAAAAATAAACGATGAAACAATTAACGGTTGATAAAAACTGTTTTGTTCACATAGTTATTGATATTCGATCAACGTGATTTTTTACAGACATATAGTACTCGACGAGTTCTACACATTGAACGGTTCGGATTATCAAAACGGGACCCGTGGTGGGCCCCCACGAGCCCAATAGCACGGTCCAGTCCGATCTTGGACTGGACCAAAGCCACTGCCTAAATTTATGTATGTGTGGGTCTTACATTTATATAAAAAAATTGATCAAAAATTTAATAGGTTATTTGAAGTCTTTAATATCACTCAATTAGGGCTGGTTTGGCATCCATGAAAAAAGATAAAAAGTTAAAAAATTATTTAAAAAGTTAAAAAGTTATCATTATTCATTAAAAAAAAATATAAAAAAATAAATTAAAAAAAAGGTACAAGTCAAGTTTTGGCATGGCAATGATGTGCTGTATGGTGCTGTCAGAACATATATGTATATATATATGTGAATAAATATTATTAGAACGATGTGTTGTCAGAACATATATGTATATAGACTGAGGTGTCACGGGTACTGTTGAGCCAGTGGGAACCCACCACGGGTTCTGTTTTGATCATCAGAACTGTTCAATATGTAAAACTCGTCGAGTACTATTACCTGTAAAAAATCACATTGATCGGATATCGATAACTATATTATCAAATCAGTTTTGTATAAAAAAAAAAAATGACGGTGCACAAAGTAACGGTTGACAAAAAAATAATCCGATTAGATAGCTATCGACATCCGATCAACGTGATTTTTTATAATTATATAGTACTTGACGAGTTCTACACCTTGACGGTTTAAATTATCAAAACGGGACCCGTGGTGGGCCCCCACAAGCCAAACATCATCGTCCAGTCCGAACAGCACCATAGGCAATCTAGTCCTAGCTGCCCACTGTATGCATGACGGTACCATCACTATCAGTAGGCATTTATATATATAGAGGTAATATAGTAATTTTGTTATTTTATATAATATTTTAATACACATTTTTTTTAAAAAACTCAAAAAGTTGTCCCAAACAACCATATTTTTTTCCTCTACTTTTTAATCCAAAAAAATCAAAAAATGCACTTATTTAGAACATCCCAAACAATCTCGTGTTAAGGGATCTTGATGTGATTAGAAGATTGTTTTGATAACTAATTATTTTAGGAGAAAGTTATTGATAAATTCAATCAAGGAGTGTATAAGGGATTAAAGTCAATATATATATATAGTGTTAGTAGAGATTCACACTTTTTTGAAATAGTTTGGTGATAAATTTTGAAATATATTTTATTTTTAATTTTATCTTTTGACATTTTTATTTGCTTGACTTTTCATTGACTATTTGTCAAATTTATATCTATCTATTCAAAATTTTCTTATATCTGTTCAAATATTTTGTCTACCTGTTTAAATTTTTGACTTTCTGTTCAATTTTTTTCCCTATTTATTCAATTTTTTCCCTAAATTCTATCTATTTATTTGTTAATTTTTTTATCTGCTCAAATCTTTGTTACAATTCTTGTTCTAATTTTTTCTATCTGTTAAAATTCTAAAACTCTATCTGTTAAAATAATTGTCCTATTTTTTCCTATCAGTTTCAAATTTGAACAAATCTGTTCTATCTGTCAATTTTTTTAAATTTGTTTCATCATAATTATCATCATAAACATCAACAACAATAACAACAACACATATAATCATCTCTTCTTCTACAATCACCAAAAAAAAAAAAAAACATGAACAGATTCGTCGATCTGGATTTGAGCAGTGGCAGAAAGACCTCAGATATGAGATCTGCCATAGATCCACCAAATTCAAAGCCCTTCAAGTGATATTGAAAACGACAATCAATGCATACCCTGCTGTAGCAATGAAAGTGTGATAGTACGAATAGTATGAACAATTGTTTTGATCTTTGAAGCTCCATTTAGAGAGATTTGATCCCCCTTCGTAATTAATAATAAAAAATCTAGGGTTTATAATTGGATTTAATAAATGCTAATACAAACCAGATCTGAGACTATATCAGTATTATTCAGGTATGATGGCTAGTATTGTTTAGTGGTTGACGGTGGCAGTGGAAAGGCCTACTGTGGTGGATAATGACAGCTATAAAGAGCTTTTATAACTCTCATGACTCCTCTTTTCTCTCTTTCTTCCTAGATCTAAATTTCTCCAGAAATGGAGATCTTTGAGAAAAATGGTAGTGTCATGCCAGTGTAGATCTTGAGAGAAATTGGTTCGTTCTGGTGTCGGACTACGGCAGTGCGGATCTTAGTGCTGAAAGGAGCAATGACACCCCTACTTCGGTTGCGGAGAAGGGCGCCGACGTAGAGGAAGCAACAAGATCCCTTCAGTTGATCAAACAAATAATCTATTCTCAGCAATGGGTATTTATTTTTGACAATTACCCAGTTTAACTTATAGTAGTCAATGCACAACTACAATGTGCCATCTTTTTTTTTCTGCAAAGAGAGCTAGTACTCCCCAAGGCAAGGTACTTGGGCAAATGAAGCCCTTATCTAATAAATCTTGGAGCTGTACTTTTAACTCACACAACTTAGTTGGCGCAAATCTATACGGTGCTATGAAAATTAGAGCTGTGCCTGGCGCCAAGTTAATAGAGAACTCAATCTCTCTATGGAGTGGCAACTCAAAAAAATTCTCCAGAAAGACATCCAGATAGTCTTGAACCACTCTCCATAAGCCACCCTGAACCATACTATCCTCACCAACTACCGTGATGGCAAAAGGAAAATCAATCCTTCTCAACCCTTAAGGTCATACAATGGAGGAATAAAATTATCACCCCGATTACACAAGAAGTAGAAACACTCTCTTGATGGTGTACACACCGATACCCTTTTACGGGGACAATCTATCAAAGTTTGAAAATGGGTTAACCAATCCATACCCAGAATTACATCAAATGCATGCATGTCAAGAACAATAAAATAAACAGAGAGTCGGTGATCTGCGACCTCAATCTCAAAGGAGTGGTATATTCGGCCCAATGCCACTTTACCCCTAACTGGTGTCTCAACTAACAGATGAGACTCCAACAGATCAAACTCTAAACCTAAGATAGATGCAAAAGATGATGCTATAAAAGAATGATCTCTGATCTACTTGCTCATCCCTCGAAGCATAAGCCTGATGCACAAATAAAGTCAAAGTGGCTCCTTTTATTTGCCCTTGAGGCCTGAGCTAACTGTGCTGGCTAATGGCTTTGAGTCTGCCTTGAACCAGATGCACCAAATATGCCACCAAATTGAGGGCAAAACCTCATCAAGTGCCTGACTTGTCCATATTGATAACAGGTAGAAGGTTGTCCTCTTCTTTGGCCTTAGCTATAAGAATGAGCCGAAGATTGTGCCAATTATTGCCCTCCTTCTCTCTGCGGGCATGCCAGAGACTTGTGGCCCAACTGACTACACTTGAAGCACGTGAATCCACTATAATTGCCTTTCCCCGAACCAGAACTTGGCACGGAAAAGGTGGAACTCGAATGTGAAGCTTGGGACTGCTGCAAAGTATAACCTCTCTACCTCTTATTGTCTCTCGCATCCCCTTAAGACTCCTGCCCTCTCTACTTAGAGCCTCTCATACGCTTCTCTTTCGTCTGAATTACTACTTCCAAATGTGTTGTCGACTCCACCAACCAGCCATAATTTCGGATCATAGAACCAGCACCCTTGAAAAGGAACGCGGTCCTCAACCTATTTTCAAACTCATTATAACGGCGTTCTTTCATTGTCACGAGTTCCAGTACAAACCTCGAAAGGCTAGTAAAGGCCGTTTCAAACTCAGCCACCGATGTGCTCAACTACTTGAGCTTCAAAAACTTCTCCCTCACTATGGGTAGTAGAAACTTATCCTAGAAGGCATTGATGAAAGCCTCCAAAGTCACTCCGATATGGCCCTTCACAAACTTCTACCATTGACTCGTGTTGCCCTTAAGGTGAAAGGCCACCAAAGTCACCCTCAAACCATCGTCATCGATGCCAAGCATCTCAAATATCTTCATCATCTACTCAAGCCACTCATCGGCCTTTAGTGGCTTTTTCGGATCACCCACAAACTTATCCGAATTTGATCGGAAGAATTTCTTTTTTAGAAAAGACGACCTTGTCTCAGCAACATGGGTCTGGACTTGATTATCAGCCCTGATGATGTCTATAGATTCCCGTAAAGCTCTAGCCATTTCCTGAGACAAAACTCTTATGGCTTGTTGGCTCGTAGGCTTGGCCACATTCACCTGGCCAATTCTCTCTTCTTGTACCAAAATTTTATCTTGAATTGCACTTTCAGACTTCTAGGCTTACCTACCTACCACCACCACGTTCGCATCATGATATTCTAATAAAGGTATCATAAAAATTTAGCACATTCACAAATGTTCCATAATTAACTCACGTGTGTCCTCATACAATGGACTACGCAATAATTCATTCCACGTAAGTACTAAATCATGTATTCACGAATGAATTTCCTTTCTAGATAACAACCATTCCTCAATTGCCAAAGTTTCTCGTAGAATTAGCAATGATCAAGTGCTCTTTCAACGAGACTTTTAGGAATTCATAAACACAATCCATATCTTAGAAACTACATTTCATACTCATTTAATCAGATAAGCATGTTATTACATAGCATACTAGGTATACGTCAATTGCTATCTAGCAAGACAAACTCATTGTGATAAAAACCACGTCACACGAGCCCAAAGTATTTAAACCCAGTATACTCTAATACCAAGTTGTAACGCCTCGAAAATAATAACAATAGATAGCCTTATAACTCTTAACAGATATACGGAAGCTCATATGAATCAATCATTCATTAAAGACAATATTAGCGGAACATTCTCTCTTTCATTAATTCCTTCAATGTAGTACAAAGATGACATCATATGCATTAATACATTCATTAACTTTAAGCTATGAATATATAGCATGTGGCAGATATACATAGGATACAAGAAAAAAAGAGAAGTTCATGCCCTAATGGCTACATATTTCCAAGACAATGCTTGGTTACAAAAAAAGTGGGTCAAGCCTAATACATTAAAAATCATAGGCTTGTACAAAAGATATTTACAACACAAAAATAAATAAGCCTTCAACTCCAAGATCCTCTCAAACTAATTCCTTAGCGGAGGCATATCATCAATACCTGAAAGTTAATTTCCACATAGGGTGAGCTAAAACTCAGTAGAGATAAATTTAATATACTATATGATTCTTAACCTAGTCAGGTGGTGAATACACATGAATGCCATTTACCAAAATAATGCATTTTCCTTCTCAAACAATGTAATGCCATGTTTATAATCTAATTCATAAACCACTACTTTCAAAACAGAAAACAGGGTAATAGATACACACACTGGGAATCTCTAGGTATGTATCTACCAATAGGCTATACAAACACTATCAAAACCAGTTTACAGGTACTAACCAGAAGGATCGACAC
Organism: Camellia granthamiana; assembly: GCA_036172215.1. Classification (NCBI taxonomy): domain Eukaryota; kingdom Viridiplantae; phylum Streptophyta; class Magnoliopsida; order Ericales; family Theaceae; genus Camellia; species Camellia granthamiana. Next base: position 82,031,085 of record CM069916.1, read on the forward strand.
CTAACCGCGCGGGTTTCTAGACTTTCACTATAGACATATAGGTCAACATAATATAAACCACAACCACACCCTCTAACCAAACTCCAAGTTATTCACCATTTTTTTCCTCTAAAAAATGATACATTTTAATGTATATGAAACAAATGTTCAATTTCAATGCATGAGTGAATGATTTTAGTTAACCTAGTTCTAATACAATTTCTACAACAATCAAAACTATCATCCACCGATAACCTAAAATAGATATCTCTATTCAAAAGATAAATTTAAAGTAACAGATATAATTCATAAATTTCAAATTTGGAGTAATAATACATGTTCAACTCACTATTCAACTAAACAAGGGTTCACACATTGCCCCATCATTCTCCTCCTTATTCAAAACCAATGATTTTCAAAGACTTCCAAGGTTTTCCAACAAAATATCCGTTTCTTTCAAAAATCCATTTAAAAGAGAGAATTTCAAGATTTCAACTCTACTCATCAATACAACTATTTCCACAACACTTCTAATGAATCTATTTTAAAACCCCTTTTATACACCTAAAACCAACCCAAATCAAACCCAATATCAACCCAAAATACTACTTTATTCAAGAGTACATAACGCGACTAAAAATCATGTAGAGATGTTAAAAAAATCCCTACCTTAAAATAGAAAGAGAGCAGGGATAAATCCCAAGATTTGACAAAGACCAAAGCTTGAACTTTTCAAATTGAAACGATCACCTCCCCACGCTTTATCTTATATCCCAAAGCACGTATACCACGAGACTGACGGATTAGAGTATTAAGGGAGATTTGTGCAAGAACTAGAGATAGAAGAGAGAAAATAGGTTTGGACAGCTTTTTGAGAGAGATAAAGAGAGAAAGCAGAAAAGTGAGAAAAAAATCTTTTTTCCACAGCTTTATATGCACAGGCCACTCGAGTGTCAGACATAACACGTTGCTTGAGCGACCAAAACCTAGCTTGAGCAAATAAACAAAATTCCCAAAACATCAACCATGCGGAACAGATCGATCGTGTGAATAAAACAATGCTCAAGTGAAGAATGAACCCCTCTTAGAAGTTTAGACTGCAAAAAACCACTCAAGCAAAAAAAGATCGTTCGAGCAAAAAATGGCATACTCCCAGAAATTCAGTCTACAAACACATATTTTAAACAAAAGACTGCTCCAGCAAAGAAAAGACCACTCGAGTGAACACAAGAATAAACAGACAGAATTTCCCCGAAAATACTAGGTCCCAACCTGTTCCATAATCAATAAACAAATCCAAGATATCATTTCCAACCAACAATGAAGACTAAAATAGATATAGTAACCACAAAAGATACCAGACTCCAAACCAAAGAGTGAAAAAGGGTCGGATTTTAAACCGAGCCGCTCTATTATACCCTCTCTTTTTTTCTTTTTCTTTTTTAATGGAGAACTATTTTAAGCTAGGGTTATTTTGGACCCACATATAAAGTAAATTTTTTAATATTTATGTCACCTACAAATCACATATATCAATTAAGACCGGGTACTATATTTGGAGAAGTCAAACCTTGAGCGTCTAGATTTACAATTTATACTAGAACAAGTCATGGACCATAAGACTAGAATGATATAACAAAGACTAATATGGCACTGCATTTTATACCCAATTCGAAATTCAGCTTACTGTTAAACCAAGCCAACAATCATACAACCAATAGTGATGCCGGCCATGCAAACTTGGCATGTTTGGTTAAAAAATAGTCGATTCGTTCTATTAACCCCCTTAATAGTTAAAGGGTCTTGTCGTTTAATTCATATTCCGATCAAAAACTTTATTTCTGAAAAGGATTTTAAAACTGTCAAAATACACCACTTTGTTGTGACCGATTGGGAGCTTTTCGAGCTAATTCTACCATTTTGGCTCTCAATTTTGTGATTATTTTGTTATTTTAAAAAAGTTTTATTTTCATAATCACCTTGTTTAGGAATTTATGTTTTAGTTGTCATTTTTTGGCATATCTCGTTTAAGTCTCTAGCATTCAAATTTTGAGCTTAATTTGAATTTGTTATTTGTAATAATTCTATTTTTTATTTTATTTTTTAAGCTTGATTAACAATGAATTAGCTTAATTTCTTTTTTCGTCATCAGATTAAGACTTCTCTTATTATATACATCGATGTAAGTGTTAGAATAAAGCAACTTTTCAATTGATTATAACAAAATTTCGAAGTAGAGTTCCCTTTAAAGTGTTTGTACTTAAAATTTTATTACACATTCTACTTTCTTATACACTTCCTTACATCATGAAAAGCCATATGAACTCTTAATTTGCACTTATAACCTTATTAACATAAGCTATTAGCATAAACAACATTTTCTTGCATGTGAATGAAGATAGTACTTAATTTTGATAAATTATAATCTCAAGTTGATACAAAATGTGAATATTGGTTTAGGATATCATTCTTTTGGATAATGTAGTTTAAGTAACAGGTACATCACGTAGCTTATCTAAATTAATATATACTTTCACTCACTATTTATTATGCAGTAAATGTAGGACCTGAAAAGTTATTTTTTGCATGTCTGAAGTGTTTAGTGTTTAATTATATCAAACTCTGATTTTATTTTTCACCATATTATAAATGAGGGATATTTATCAATAAATCTTATCTATATAAGTACTCTAATCAGTCCTAAGTTTTTTTTCTTATTGATCAGTTAAGTCCTATTAGTAGAGAGTTTCTTTCCATGTGATCCTATTTTTTATTTTGATAGTGTTTTAGTGGACAACTATACCCTTTTATTAATGTGACAGGTATGATATAATACTCTAATGTGCCATGTATTAATGTGACACTCCAACAATGTGACACTTTAAAAAAATTAAAAATTTATTAATATACTTTTTCTAAATGTGACACTTCAACGATGTGACACTTCAAAAAAATTAAAAACTCATTAATGTATTTTTCCTAAATGTGACAATGTTGCAAGTATGATATGACATTTCAAAACTTTTACTCCAAAAAAAAAAAAAAAAAACTCTTTAGTGTAATCTTTTCTAATGTGATAACGTGGTGGGTATGATGTGACACTTCAAAAAAAATAAAAACTCATTAGTATACTTTTCTCAAACGTGACAACGTAGCAGGTATGATATGATACTCTAAAAAGGTTTAAAACTCCTTAGTGTATTTTTTCCAAACATGACATGTGACACTCCAACGTAGTAAGTATGATGTGGCATTCTAAAAAATTAAAAACTTTTTAATGTACTTTTCTCAAATGTGATACTCTAATATGACGGGTATAATGTGATATTAAAAAAACTCTTTAGTGTACTTTTTTCAAATATGACACTCTAATATGATAAGTAAATGAGTCATTAGACCATCTCCAACGGTTCATCAAACCCAGCATCAAATTCAAAATTTGGTGAAAAACCTACTGTTCACTGCTCCAACGCTTGCACCAAATCGATATCAGATTGAGATTTCATCAAAAAATTCATCAAACTGAATACAGGTGAAGCGTTTCACCAAATCACTGTTACTGACCGTTGGATTTATACCAACCGGTCAACCGGTAAAAGATTCAAACAGTTCAGAAAAAAAGTTCAAACAGTTTTTAAAAAAAAAAAAAAAAAAAAAAATTTCTTCCTAACCGGTCGACCGGCCGGTCGACCCGGAAAAAGTTCAGAAAGTTCAAAAAAAAGGTTCAGACAATTCAAAAAAAAAAAAAAAAAAATTTTTTTTTTGGCCTAATCGGTCAACCGGCCAGTCGACCGGCCGGTCGACCACCCGGTCATCCCGGGACAAATTTGGTGAAAGGTGAACCATTGGAGCATCTCATCCTAAATTTGGTGAAATTAGTCATTTTTGACTCAAATTTGATGAAAAATCTGAGTCACCGTTGGAGATGCTCTTATATATTAAAAAAAAATTAAATAAATCATATAAAAATATAAAATTATATAAATTATAAGTTCAAAACATTGGACTTATCAATCAATCTCTCTATAAATAATAAACAAAAATACACGGTCTTGACTTGATGGTAATCTATCCATTAGCTAAAGTACTTTCTCCACTTTTTGGGGGCATTAATGGAGTAGGTTTGGCAAAACATCTAAGACACTCATTCAGGCTATTGATGCCATAAATATCTGAACATACAAGTCAATAGGAGGTTTGGAGGGTGTACTTTAAGTTGTCTAATCAATATTTGGTGTGGATTCAATACTCTTTCGTTATGTGATTTTTAACTTAAGCGGAGTTTGTTTTGGGAAGTCGGGGCAAGTTCTAAGGTTATAATCTCCTCGCTCGGAACAGCTAACAAGACACCCTAGATATCTCTGTAAGGGGCGTTGCCTTGGACCAGCGGGAGAATTGGGAGGATTTTTCTGTAACCAAAAAAAAAAATACCAAACACAATTTTCTTGCAAATGTGTAGTCTATTCTCTTCTCGATCACACCAGATCTTCCCCTCTAGAAGCAACTTAGTTATTAGATCACGTGGCTATCAGCTAATGCTTATTAAAAGAATTTAAAAGTTCTTGTTATTTCGAGTCTTAATTTTTCAAAGACATGATAAGATAAAATATTACTTTAAGTTATGATGAATCTCTTTAAATTTGACCATGTGATAAAGAGATTAAAAAAATGGAACAAGAAAGATTGTACTGACAATTTTAAAAAACTCAAAAGAGTTATTTAAAAGTTATTAAAATATAAAGAATGTAAATCACATTATTCATTTTGAATAATATTTAAATTATGGGAGTGTTCGCTTCCGTTTGGGAAGTGGGTTATCTTTTTAATTTTTTTGACTGTTTTAATCTGAGTTAAAAAGTTTGATTTGGAAAGGATTTTTTGACTTTTTTAACTTTTTTTTGTGAGAGAAGGGTGTAATAATTATGGGTTGGATGCGATGTTTTGTTTGTTGTGACTAAAATAACCTATTTTGTCTTTTGTGACTATTTTAGCCACAAACCAACTTGCCAAACACCTTAGTTTTTGGATTTTTTTGGTTTTTTTTTTTCACTACAAGACAAATGTTTTACAAAACCAAAAAAAAAATAAATCCAAACAAAATATCATATCAAACTCCATAATCATTTTACTTTTTCTCTCACAAACATCACATCCAATCACAAAAAAACCCAACGATCTTTCCAAATACAAAATTTTTTTCTCCAATAATATCCTACAACTAAAAAAACCTACAAAAAAATTCACTTCTCAAACACCCACTATATAAAATTTGAATTTATATTATTACACCATATAAATTCACTGAATAAAGTGTTTATTAAATTATAATTAATTATAAAAATAACATTATCACATTATTTTGCTGAAATTTTTTTTGGGAGTTTTTTTGATAAGTTCCATTTTTAAAAGTTTTATTCCATTAAACCCATATTCTTTTTTACTATTCCATTAGGTTTTATTTAAGGTAAGAAGATCAAAACATCTTAAATCTCTCTTGCCCCCATTAATATTGATATTTAATATTGATTATCATTATATCTTCACTCCAAAAAAATATGCATTAACTACACACTACTATTTAATGTTGATATATATTACATACAAAAAATTAAACATGGTTCTTTATTGATGACGTGAATGTAAATGTTCATATTAGATGACATGAATGCGAAAGTTCACATCAAATGACATTTTCATAAAGGTGATGTTAAGGTTCACATCAATATTGCATCAAATTACACAACCACAATCCTTAACTTGAAATGAATTTTTGTTATTGTACCGTCAATTACATGATATGAATATTCATACTAAAACATACGAATGCGAACATTCGCATCACTGCATTAGATAAGAGAGAATGTTCACATCACTACATGTTGTGAATAAGAATGTGTTGTCAATTAAAAATATAATGAACGTTCACTGCATGTGAATAAGAATGTACTGTCAATTAAAAATAAGAAGGTTCACATATTGTGAATGTTCACATCACTACATTAGATGAGAGAGAATTTTTCGAAAAGGTGTTGTGAACGTTTACATCAAATGAGAGATAATGTTCACATTATTTTTAATGTATTGTCAATTAAAAATATATTTATATAAGATGAGAGAGAATGTTCACATTATTTTTAATGTGTTGTCAATTTAAAATATATTCACATTATATAATAATATAAAATAATAATATCAATGTTATTTAATTTGTGTATAAAATTTTCTATGCCTTGGTCCTTTCTCTCTCTCTCTCCTCCCCCAACATTAAATATCAATATTAAATATAAAGGTATAAGAGTCCAACAAAATCATGTAAATCTTGGGCTTCGTTTGGGAAGTGGGTTGGCTTTTTGGCTTTTTGACTTTTTTGGCTATTTTGGCTATTTTAGCCTGGGCTAAAAAGTTTGGTTTGGGAAGGGCTTTTTGATTTTTTGGCTTTTTTGACTTTTTTTGTGAGAGGAGAGTGTAATGATTATGGGTTGGATGTGATGTTTTGTTTGTTGTGACTAAAATAGTCTATTTTGTCTTTTGTGACTAAAATAGCCAAAAAAGTCTATAAATCAACTTGCCAAACGGAGGCTTAATGAGACTAAGTGAGTTAAAAAATTCATTCATAAACTTCTTAAGTTAAAACACTTTTAAATGAGATTTATTGATAAAAATCTCATATTTTTTTATAAGAGTAATATTTTTTTTTTTTTTTTTTTTCAGAAGATAGAACATTATAATCTCATGCTAATCATCACTAATCTGAAGAGATCAAAACATAATAAATGTTCCCAACTGTCCAATAAATCCATTTCCTAACCCCTAGCCCATCATGAATGTCAATCCAGTACTAGCAATGGGTGCCGAGATTGACTCTCTCTCTCTCTCTCTCTCTCTCTCCAAAAGTATAGGGGAAGGGGGAGATATTTGAGAAGGTAGCTATTAAAATAGATTATTTTAATTTTTAATTATTTCAGGAAGTTATAATAATTGTATTTAAGAAAATGATTAATTTTTTTATAATTAGATGTGATATTTATGAGAGAAAAAATAAAATAATTATAGATTTAATGTGATATTTTCTCATATTGACTATTTTAATCTATTTTATATTTTCTCATATTGACTATTTTAATCTATTTTATCTTTTAATACTATTTTAGTCCAAAAAATCCAAAAAGCCTATTACCCAAAATCCCTACTGTAAAGTGAAAGCTAATTTTACAGTAACGATACATCCCTTAATTTTTGAACTCTAATTATGTCGCAGGGAACAAAAAAAAAATAAAAAATAAATAAAAAAAATAAAAAATATCACCATTACTGTGGGATCCACACACTTAGAGCTCCTGTAAAGCTCCCAATTTAGAGCTTCATGTTAAAAAATTTATGATTTTAATTATTAATATTTATAAAAAATTTCATTGATTTGTAATTATTTTTTTTTAAATCTCATTAATGTGACATTTAAAAAAAAAAAAAAAAAGTGACATAAGTTGGCAGTTCTGTTGATTTAGCAAATTTAGGCCTTGTTTAAGAACAAGATTTTTAGTAATTTTTTTGATTTTTTTTTAGTTAAAATATGATTAAAAAATTAATATTTTGATAATGATATTTTGAAATTTTGGCCTTGTTTGGGAATTTAGTTATTTTAGTTAGTTTTTTTTTTTTTTTTTTTTTTAATCTTTTTGACTATTTTATAAGATGAAAAAAAGTTGTATTTGTGATAATTTGTATTTTTTTTTTTTTGATAGTTGAATAGATGATTGTAAGAGAAAAAGTAATTGATTAATGTGTAGGATATAACATTTTGTCTTATTATTTATTTTAACATGCCTTTTATCTTTATTAACTATATTAACCAAAAAAGTTCTTTCCATACTGGCCTTTTAGGCTAAAAAGTGAGTATCCAAATGGTGTGTTTGATTGGACTGACTGGATAAGGAGAGATTAGAATCCATCGAATTTGAGTCCTGGGACTGTGAATTCTTCGGACTATTTGGTTAGATTGGATATGTATCCTGTGTTTGTTTTTTCATGGGATTAAATGTCTGGAAATGACTATTTTTAGTGAATTCAACGTTTGGTTGGACGGACTGGATATGATAAATGACTAAAAGACTATTTTACCATTTTTCAATTGTTTATTAAATAATAGCAATATTAAACATATTTTTAATATTTTAATTATTTTTATCTAGATTAAATAAAAATTTATTTTATTTTATTTTTTACACAATTAAATAAATTTATTTTTTTAAAATTAAATAAATAAAATATCAATAAAAATATATGTTATTTTTTAATTAAAATTTTAAATAAATTTGTTTTTAAAAATAATAATAATTAAACAATGAAATTAAATAAAACATATATTAAAATTTAAATAATGAAATTAAATAAAATATAAACAAAATTTTAAAATAAAACATCAACAAAATATCTATAAAAAATTAAATAAATAAAACATCAATAAAAAGTTAAATAAAATTATTTTATTTTTAAATTGAGACATTTAAATTTTATTGAATTTTATTAAATATAATACATAATTAAATAGTAGAGGGTCAAAATGGTCATTTTATCACCTAATCCTAACAGTGGATTGTCCCCCCAAAATTGTCTCACACCCTCCCTAGGACACAATAGTCCCCCATATGAGGGATAAGGAGTCCGGCCGGACTCCATGTCCGGCGGACTAAAAAAAAGACAAATGGCAGATTGAATGTTTCCTCCAGATTACAATCCGCACAGTAAATAGTCCCCCCCCTTTATTCCCCCAATCAAACACACCCAAAGAGGCTTTAGTTTAAAGGATGAAGTCTAAGCCTTTTCTGTAATTTATTGGTGGCGGAAATTTATAAGTCTGGCAATCACCAAATATATACTCAAAAAGTCGTCATAAAAAATTAAGGCGTGGTGGTGATGCATGTGATAATAATGACAATGGTCGTGAATGTGATGGTAGTATTAGTGGCTGTAGTGGTTAAGGGGTGGTGGTGATGATAGTAACTGTGACAATAGTCTGATGGTGCCAATATATGTGGTGGTGGTAATTCTATCAACGGTGATGATGGTTGGGATTGGGGTGTAATAATGGTGTGGTGACGATAAGATCGTAATGGTCAACATTGATACTTATTATTATTATATAATATAAACAAAAACGTTGTTAGGTCTTTAAAGTTTAAAATGTCAATGCAAATGTCTCAAATAATTGAATTTATGAATTATGAAAATACACATGTTACGAATGTGTTTGCTTTGATTAATATGATAATATATTTAAACACTTACACTTAACTCTTATGAAACATTTTATATGAAAATCAACTCAAACTTTTTTGTGTTTCAAACTATCAAAATTATATCATTTATTAATCAATAAGGTAATATTCCCTCAAGTCATAATGCTTTTTAAGAAATAATTTATGAAATGATAAATTTTAGGAAAAATTACTCATAAATCCCATTTTGATAAATGTTGCTCTAGTTAGTCCTGAATGTTTTTTATTAAACCATTTAGTCCTAAAAAACATCACCAACATCACTAAAAAACATCATAAAAAATCAACATCATAAAAATATCAACATCATCAACAACATCATAAAACATCATCAAAACATCAAAATACATCATCAAAATACATCGTCAAACATCAAATACATCATCAAAATACATCATCGTTTTTGTTGTGAGAGACATAGATTCTCAGGCACCAAACATTGAGAGAGTCCAACATCATTCATGGCTCCGCCATCAAATTCTGCAATCAGTAACAATTCTGAATCAATCTACCCATTTCATGATTTTCCCATTACAATAATCAATAATAGTAATCAAGAAACCCCCATTAATTTCTATAATAGAAATCATATAATTTCTAATGAGCAATAATCTAACTATAATTTCTATAATAGAAATCATACATGTTTTGAAATTATCACTTTGTTTTTTCTTGATAAATTAAATTATAATTATTATTGTGGGTGATAATTTTTCCAAATCTATTATTATCTATATATTAAAGCAATATAACTTTTTTTCCAAAATGTTTTAAGAGCTTCAAACTATTAATTTCAATTTATAAAAATTAATAAATACATGTCACATAAAATTATTAACCCATCCAAACATATCTAATTTATTTATTTATTTATTTTTTCACTATCTGCTCTAGTCACTTTTTCGCCTTCAGTGGCTCCTTGGGATCACCAAAAAACTTGTCCAGGGATCACCAAAAAACTTGTCCAGGTAGGACCAGAAGAACTCTCGCTTCAGAAAAGATGACCCCGTCTCAACAACATGGGCTTGAACTTGATTCTCTGCCTTGAGAATGTCCATGGATTCTCACAACGCTACGGCCATTTCGAGGGTTAAGGCGCCCATGGCCTGCCAATCGACTTGTTCCACCACATTGGCCTAAGCAACTCTCTCCTCTTGTGCCGAAATATCATCCGGTAAAGGCACCTCATGCCTTCTAAGCATACCACGCCTACCACCACGACCACGTCTTAATATCCTAATGAAAGTAACAAAAGAGGTTAGCACATTTACAAATGTACCGAAACTAATTCACTCGGGTCCTAATACGGTGGATAGCAGTAATTCACTCCACATAAGCATATAGTCACATAAATACATACGAATTTCCTTCCTAGAAAATGACCGTCTCGCAGCATTGCCAGAGTTCCAATTAGAAGCAACTGTGATCAAGTGCTCTTCTACTAGGACTTCTAGAAACCCATAGACCCAATCAATATCTTAGGAAGTAAATCTCATACCCATATAATCACATAAGTATATTATCACATAGCATACCATACGTACTAATGTCTCTATTAAGCGAGACAAACCCATTGCGATAATAACCACTTCCCACATACTCAAAGTATTCAAACCCGATACGCTCTGATACCAAGTTGTAACGCCCCGAAATAATTATAATAAACCAACCGTAACGATAATTAAATAACAACATAAATTAGAGTATGATATCTTTCCTTTTTATGAAATCCAGTTGTACAAAAGAGGTGGGATATGCGAATATATATTCATAGTCCTAATCCTAAATCTATAGCATGTATCAATAACAAAATAAGAAGTAGAAGTTAAATAGGTAATGGAAATGCCCTGAAGGCTACAACTTTCAAAGACAATACTTGGTTCCATCAAAAGTGAGTCTTAAGCTCAATACATATAAAGTCCTAGGTTTGTACAAACATTAAATACAAAATAACAAAACTGAGTTTTCAGCTCCACAGTCCTCTCAAGCTAAGTCCTTGGTGGAGGCATATCACCAGTACCTGAAAATGGTTTTCTCCAAATAGAGTGAACCAAAGCTCAGTAGAAAAATCTAACACAATATATGAATTTTAAAAAAAATATAAGGGTGAAATGCATATGCAATGCCCATATTAAAATGGTTTATATTTCTTTCTCAAAATCATGCCATGCTCGAATTATATTAGAATTCTCAAATCATGTCCTTTACCATAAGAATCAAGAAGGAATTCTCAAATCGGTATAACCTTTCATTGATATTTTGTTCGTAGGAAATCGTCAAACGGTACCCATGTAAACGTAGTCTATACAAGCACTACTATTGTCATTTTACGAATATTTCGTTGGTAGGAAATGACACCCATGTATATGCACATTTTTTGAGACTTTTACTCTGGATAAACAGGCCAACTTAATTTGGTGATACACACCTCTTTCTAACATTCACCATTTTTTTCTCAAAATTATATACATTTACAATGTATTAAATGTGCAACAAATGTTTAATGTACGTAGATGAGAAATTAGTTTCAATTCACCTAATTTCCATGCAATTTCTACAACAATCATGGATATCCTCCACTGATAGCCCAAAACAGATATTTCTAAACAGATATAAAATCTCCAAATACAGATAAACTTTACAAAAATTCAAGATGTGAGCGATAATACATATCCAACTCCATCATCCATACTAATATCAATCTAATTTCACATTTCCATTATCAATTTCATTTATTTGCTCAAAACAATTATTTGGGACATTTAGGGCAAAACCTTATTTCTTTCAAAATCCATTCCAACGGTCAAAATTAATGATTTGTTTACAACTCAGCTTCATTTTCACTCCCACAACCATTTGAAAACCCCTCTTTTGATTTTAAACCAAAACCTTAGGTTTATTCAAAATCCTCCAAAATTACAATATTGTTTATTAAAAACAAATAGCTAAGTTAAAAATCATAAAAGAGTGTAGAAAATTCCTATCTCAAACCTAAAAGACGAGAAAAGCACGGATGAAACTCGAATGAAGTCGAAGCCCAACTCTATTTGGATAAAAATGAAGCTCTAGGTGAGCTCTACCTTTTTAATAAAGGGAGTAGGATGGAGAAATGAGTAGATCTTGGTGTATTTGTAGAGAGAGAGTAGGTCCTAGAGAGAGAATGTCTAAACTTTAGGGTTTTGAAATGTTTAGAGAGAGAAAGAGATGAAAAAGTGATGTAAAAAGTGACTTTTACAAACTAAAATACGCACAGTCCGCTCGAGCGCAAGAAGTGACGCTCGAATGTCCAAACACAAAAATGATTATCGCTTGAGCACTAAGACATAATGAAAAAGGCGTCAGCGCTCGAGCGCAAGAAGTGATACTCAAGTGTAGAATACACACTCTCAAAAGTTTTATAGACAGAAGACCATTGCTCGAGCACAAGACCGCTCGAGCGCAGGAAGTAACGCTTGAGAGTATAATATACTCTCTCAATAGTTTTGTAGATCTGCAAAAGTACTGAAGTTTCACAAAGCCTGCTCGAGCGCAAGAAGTGACACTCGAGCAAAGAAGTGAATTTCTAGGCAACAAAAGTTTGAAAACCAAGTTACCAACTTGTTCCAAACGCAACCAATACAACCCAATAGCCAAACTCAAGGAGGAAAAAGAGGAATAAGACAAGAACAATAATACAGAACCATGAAACCTAAGTCCAGAATATCAAATGAGTCGGGTATAAAACTAGAATTGCTATAATATTTACATTTTTCTTTAAATACAGTTGTACCATGAGGATTAGTTACAGGTACTCTTTCAAAATGCTCCCAAACAGTACTAGACGTGCCCCTAGATGATGATGTTTTTGTTGGAAGAAGGATATTAGGTACATTAGAAGGAGAATCAACAGATTCATGTTGTGTATATGGATCAATATCAACATAAACATTAGGAATATTATGATTCATAATAATGTAAGTAAAATAATATATATGAACTAACAATTTATTAAAATAATGAGTAAATAATAATGAATTTCAGAATAACAACTAATATATGTTACGAAATAATTAACGTAAAAAAATAAGTAACTAATAAATATTAATTCAAATAATTAATGTTACCGATTGACGAATGCGATAGAAAAATTAATTTCTTCTGCTAAAAGTTTCTTCTTGTACAATTGCAATTGTTACTTAGGGATGAGATTTCAAAATTAATTGAGAGAGTTGAGAGTTGAAAGAGAGATTTGTATATGAGAAATGAAATGAGAGAGGGGTGGTATTTATAGGAGTTGGGAGAAAGGAGGGGTTAATTTATATAATTAAAAAAAAAAAAAAATTTGTGGCCGTTGGTAGGAAATGGTCATTTGACCGTTTGAATAAAAAAAAAAATTTCAAATTTTTTTTTACTGTTGGTTGGACATTGCGCACTTGTGCAGCACATGGGGCCTTTGGAGGGTGGGCCGGCAGGGTGAGGAAAAAAAAATTGGATCGGGGTGGGATGCGCCACGGGTCAGCCGGGCTGTGAAACAGATGGGCTAGGCCAAGGCCAAGGGTCCTCGGGTTGGACTCGGGATCGAGCCTGACTAGGCCTGGCCCACCCGAGCTGCGGCGGGCTTCGACGGCCCACGAGTCGGCAGGCCAATTTTACACCCGTACATATCACAGGTATTACACTAGTATAATATAAGTAAAAACGTTGTGGCATCTTTGAGATTGGAAGTCTCACTCTAATTTTCTCAATTTTTCTTAATTTTATAATTTTTAAAATACACGTGGTATCTTACAATTGGTCCAAAATCTAATTTAGTTAAATAAAAATAATATTTAAATTCTCCGAATGATCACTTATTACCAATAATAGAATCAGTAATTATGGAAATGACAAAGTCTTAATTCAAAAGACTTTTCATTGCCTTCAATCCAAACTTGTTTTTCCAAAATATATATTTTTTTAAATTTTAAATTACGTATGTCATAAAGATTTCTTCTTTAAATTATGTTATTGTATGGACAATTTAATGCTTTATTTATAGAAATATCCAATAGTGTAATAGCTTAAATTATGGTAACAATCAATAGAAATCATGTATTGTTTTTTAGATTGGCATTTTGAGTAACTTTTATTTATTTATTTTTTTCATTTTTAGTGAATTTTTTTTTTTTTCAAAAAGTTTAGGACTTTTAAAATCTGTTTGACCAGATGAACTAGAAAAATAAAAAAAAAATAAAAATATTTGAAAAAAAGTATTATAAAAAATATTTAAAAAAACTTTTTTTATTTTTTTATTTTATTTTTGGCTTTTTTTTCAAATCTATATCTATATATATATATATATATTACAGCAAAGTGACATTTCAATAATAAAAGCTAAGGAATTTTCAAGATATCATCCTGAAATTCTTAATTTTTGTTATTTTAAAAAAATCCTATTGGCTAACACATTATATTAATTACACAAAATTAATTATTATGTTGTTGTACCTTTTCCATTCTTTTCTAAAACAAAAATATTACTATGATGCTTTTTTGTTTTTAATTTTTTTTTTTTTTATAGATTTTTTCAAATCTATCTATCTATCTATATATATTATAGCCAAGTGATATTTTAATGATAAACACTAAAGAATCTCCAAGATTTCATCCTAAAATTTTTAATTTTTGTTATTTAAAAAAATCCTATTGACTAACACATCAGATTAATTACATAAAATTAATTATTATGTTGTTATACCTTTATCATTCTTTTGTAAAACAAAAATATTATTATAATTATGCCATCTTGCCTGCAAATAATAATTATTTTATAATAAGAAAAATTTCAATTTTCTCTTTTGTCTCTCTCTCCAACCTACTATCTTTTTCGCCCGAAAACCCTACCTGCGGTACATCCTTTTCGATGTCATTCCCAACTTTCTTACCTTATGAAGGCCAAGTTCATGCAACTCATTATTTTTAATCTCTTTTTCGAAGACTATTAAAGGTTAGTTTATGTTTAATATTTTATGTCGCATATGTGTGCATTCTTTAAACAATATTTTACATCATTTCTCTTTTTACTCTGTCTTACCTTTTTTTCTTTTTCTTTTTTTTTTTTTTCTTTTTTTTTTTTTTTTTTTACTTCCAACCAAATTTTGTATTTTATTGTTTTTGCATATTTCTTACATCAAAGAAGTTTCAAACTTAATTGGTATGGATTAACATGTTTTATAATTTTTTGTGGATATTTATTTTTATTTAGTTGTCTTTTAGACAGCTAAATAGTTTTAAATGTAAAACAATATTATTAAGTCAGTTATAGATTATATACGAAATGGAAAATGTCAATATTATATTATTAAGCATTTTTTTTTTTTTAAAACTTTTTCGTTCATGTGCATAACTTTGGTGCTAAAATTTAATTTTTGTTATTTTTCAAATATTTATTAAAAAAAAAATTTGCTAACTTAGCATATTAATTATTAAAAAATAATGAATATTTTCTACCGCCCTTTTCCAAAACAAAATTGTTACCATAATTATACCATCTTTTCTTGCAAATAATAATTATTCCATAAAAAAAATTAAAAAAAAAAACAATTTTCTTCTTATTCACTGTCCCACCCATTCTCTTTCTTACCCAAAATTCGAAAATAAATATACAGCCACCATAAACATAGAACCTCAAAAAGAGATTTTACAAAAGAACATATTTTAATACAATCATATTTTATTTTTTGATTTTTCAATACTATTTTATTTCTCTACATAGTTACAAATGAATGGATTAATGAAAAATAATATTTCATCTAAGAGACTCTAAGTGCTTTAAAAGATTAATCTAAATCTTTAAAAAAAAATTTATTCTTTAAAATTTTATTTATATTTAAGATACATCTCATTCTAAATTTTAAAATCTTTAAATAAAATGTTCAAAATAAAATTTTAGTTATCAAATTTGAAATTTTGAAAAATCAAAAATTTTGTTGAGATTCACAAAAAAATGTCGAAGGATAAAAAATAATTGATGATTTGTTGTAGATTGGATGAATTGACATAAGACAAACTAAGCTACTATTACAAAACTCTAAAGACAAATTATTTATATTTTACCTTAAAGTAATTTTTGTATTTATCTTATACTTTGCTTTGTATATTTATCAATTATGTAATAACACATGTTTTTGTTATTTAATATTTAAGTTGGACCATTAATAATAAGACAACCAAAAAAAATTCAAGTAGCTGTCATGAAGATAGCTAAGTTTATTTGACAATTTTTTTAAAAAAATAATTTTTAGTTTATTATGTAAAACTGTGCATATTATGCAAGTACATAAATAAATATAAATGATTAGTATTGTGGTGGTGTTTGATAACATAATTTAGCAGATAAAATTGAATATATTAAATGAAAATTAATTAAACCTGTTTGATAATTATAATTGATATGACATAAAAATTTAAATACCTCTTAAAATGTAGGATTAAAATTAAGAAAAATTTAAGTGATATGAAACTTATTTAATTCTGACTAAATTATAATATATTAAATATAAGTATTGATACACTATTATAAATTTATCACCACCATCACTGCTATCACACTACAACATATAATGGTTTTAGAGACCAAATGTTTTGGTTTCTAAAAGTGAAAATTTTATTGTAAAAGACATTTAGGAACCAATTTCTATTGTCACGAGGATAGTTACTAAAAGATCGTTCCGAAAAGTAAAAAATAAGACTTTTAACAAAAAAAATTTGAAAATGTCACTAATAAATAGACTTTTAGGGACAAAATACTTTAGTCTCAAAATGGTTTATTTTTTAAGACAAAAAATTTGGTCCCAAAAGAATACTAATTCATCACTAATGTCTAATTTTCATTGCTAAAAATATAATAACGACACTTTTCATAACAAAAATATTTGGTGTCAAAAAAATAATTTTATCCCTAAATTTTGATTTCCAAATTCTTAATTTTTGTAGTGTCACTATTTTCATTACCATTATCATTATTACCATAAACACCTTTATCATTTCTCTATCGCCACCACACCACCACCCGAGCATCACTAATAAATTTATTTTGTTTTATTTTTTAATTGAGATTTTTATGTTTTATTTTATTTCACTAAATACAATACATAATGAATCAAATGCTTAACAGATAAATCTATCATTTTATAACTTAATCCCATAAGATTTCAATCCCATCAGTTCTATCCTACCTTCCTTAGAACACAATAATTCGACATATATGAGATTCATAAATAAGTGAGACTTTTAATCGAATTTATAAATTCTCAATCAAACAATAAACTCCATAATGAAGTAGATATAGAGTCCAGGGTTCTGTTATGGTGTGCAACCCCTTAAGATTGCACACCATATGCAACCAACACAAAAGGTGTAAGTGGAAGGTGTAAACATAAAACAAGACAACAAACAAAAAGGCGTAAGTGTAAGGTGTAAGTTGCATACTTAAAAAAAGTCCTAGAGCCCATTCCCTTACAATTCTTTCAAACAAACACCCGTTACTATATAGTATAAACTTGGCCCAATCCTTAGCTGACCTGGGATTTGTATGCTCCTAAAGCATAAAATGGTTGTGGTCCTTAAATATACTTTTCTTAATAATTTTTATAGTATTGTTCGCGAATGACAGATAAGATTGCTTGGGACAAAACACAATTTTATAGAGAGAATCTAGTCCCTTGGTGCCTATATTAAACAAAACACAATTATACTTACCCTTGGTGCCTATATAACAGAGGCCAAGCAAACAAAAAAAACCATACCAAACATACCCTCTGTCTTGTCTCTCTCTCTCTCTCTCTCTCATCACTCCCTCTCTCTCTATCTTTGTTTCCTTCACCACATCTTCTTCCACAACAGTCCAAACATGGTGGTGGTTGAAACTGGTCTCTCAAAATCCATGAATGCTAGAACCATCGGCTCAGGCGATGAGACCATGGTTCTGGCACATGGATACGGAGGAGACCAGTCTATGTGGGACAAAATTGTCCCATACTTAGCCCGGCAATACCGAGTTGTGGTCTTCGACTGGAGCTTCTCTGGGGCTGTGAATGATCCAAACCTCTTTGATCCTGTCAAATACTCTACTTTTGATGCTTTTGCTGATGACTTGATCTCTCTCTTGGAGGAGATGAACTTGAAATCATCAGTTTTTGTTGGCCACTCCATGTCTGGTATGATTGGATGTATTGCTTCCATTAAAAGGCCAGAGCTCTTCAAGAGGCTCATACTTGTTGCAGCTTCACCCAGGTATATATGCACACACACATGACATGTGCATATGCATATATTTGATAGGAAAAGTTCTTTGTTTTCATAATCCCATCATTTTCTTGTTCAGCTCTTCTATTTTTTTACAGAAATCAATCACATAATCAGGTGATTGTGTCCGATTCAATAATTAATTTGTATGATGTTAGGTATTTTATTTATTTATTTGGAGATATTGTTTATCTATATAAACTCAAAGGGGATAGTTGAGTGATAAAGTGAGCCGTGATAATAGAAGTAAATTATGAGTTTAGATGATTGTTTGGTATGTGTTAAAATAACATATGTTATTTTAGTATATTATTTTATTTAGGTCACAATCATCTTATTTAAGTCATATCATCTCTCTATCACATCACTTTAAATTTAACCTATGTTTCACGTTTCTGGAAAAAATTTAGAAAAGTATTCTAATTTAGGCGTGATTTTTCGGATCCATCTCAAAGTCGGTATCTAGTAATTATTCCATATATATATAACGGTGAACTTCATGTATCCGAGATTAATTAAGGCCAAATCTCAAATACTCTTAGGGGGGTGTTTGTTTGGGGTTGTGGGAAAGGACTCTATGTCCATTATATGTAACAATCCAACATTTGGTTCATAAAATATACAACAATGCTATAGACCTCTAAAAGTAGAGCTCTAATGAGTTGGCATGTCAAAAATAAAAAAAAATTTCAAGCTAAAACATCACATCAGGCTGGACCCCACACACTTCCATGTCATTAGTGCATGGTTTAGAGCTCTTATTTTAGAGCTCTCAAGCATTTTTCTAAAACATAAGTTTGACTAATAATCCAATTAAATTATCAATTTTTTATTTGTGGAACTATTGTGTCCTATAGGAGGTGTGGGATAAAAAGATTAAGATAACTCCTCCTTCCGATTGAAAGGGTAAAATGACATTCTTGGCCCTCATTTTTTATCCTCAATTTTTTTATTTATATTATTTTTAATTATACTTAGTAAAGTAAAATAAAATTTAAAAATCTCAATTAAAAATTAATAAATTAACAGTTCAATAGATTATAATTTCCCTTTAAAAGTTCATTTTATTTGTAATTAAAAATAAAAATAAAATTAAAAGCTGAATTTATTTAAAAGTTCAAATTAAAATAAAATTAAAAAATCTCAACTAAAAATGAAAATAAATTTATATAATTTTTATTGATATTCTATTTATTTAATTTTTTAAAAGTTTTAGTAAAAAAATTAAATAAAATAGGATATACATCGGATTCAATAGAGTAGTTAAATCTAAACATCTAATGCAATGACTAAACAAACATAAGATTTAATAGAATAATCCAATCCAGACATCTACTCCCGTGACTAAACAAACATAAAATACAAATTCAGTCTAATCAAATAGTCCGGAGACAATATATCCCAAGACTAATAGTTCGGTAGATTACAATCCTCCCTTATCTAGTCCGTCCAAACAAGCACACACTACAATATATATATATATATGGATATATATTTGGGGACTTACATATAGGTTTTAATAGGTGAACTTATTATCAAATAGGTCCTATGAAAATTAATGATATTTTTCAATAAATACTATTAAAAACATCACTAATTATTAATTTTTAGCAACAGTTTGAAAAAAATTTCATAAAAAATGTCACTTATTATAAGTTTTAACGACAATTTAAAAAAATCGTTACAAAAAAGTCACTAATTTTTAATTTTCAGCTACAGTTTGAAAAATTCATCATAGAAAAACATTACTAATTGTAAGTTTTAATTACAATTTATAAAAACTGTGACAAAAAAAAGTCACTAATTATCAATTTTTAACGACATATGTAAAAAATTGTCACAAAAAAATATTTTTAGCAACATTTTTACTGTGACTTATTTTCAATAGAATTTGATGGGAATTGAGTCAAACTATTAGAACCTATTGATAGTTTATCTATATATATATATATATTTAATGTATGTGCGTTCATAGTTGGATAATTGCATGTTTACTTGTGGTGTTATATGTTGGCTTTTTGGACCATCTTTCCCCATGTCCTTCTCTTTATTTTTTATTGTTTATTTTGCTGAGAAATATTCCCTGATTGTACTTCAAAATCTTTGTTATTTGTTTTCAGAATAATAATATAATCTAGTGTTAGATTCACTAAAATGATTTTAGACAATATGTAATGGCGATTAGTTTTTAGTCTCATTGTTAGATTGATGGATAATAATTTTATTTGCAATAGAATTTTTTTTACATAATCAAATATGAGAATAAATATTTAATAAAATAATTATTTGATTTCATTCTCTTTTCAACAAATCAAATATTATGATTCATATCACTGAAGGTATGTATTTATTTGGGTATGTGCCTATGGACCAAGTTTGCAATATGTGATATGATGCACCTCATTTATTATATGGTCTAAATCGAGCATATGAAAGATGAAAAAAGATGAGATGGCATATCAGTACTGGTTACTTTTTATACCATTGTAATTTTATCACCCAAATGCATCACAATTTCATTTAGAGACATTTGACATTTGAAATACTTTAGACATTTGACCTAATTTCATTACAAAATAGATTTTCAACAGAATAGGCAACACATTAGATATTTTGTCTCATCTTATTTTAACTAATTATATTTTCAGATTCTTTGAGGCTAGGGAAATTAATTTAAGGAGAGAATGTTGTTGGAATATATATTTGGCAAAGTAATTCAGAAAATAAAAAATACATTTTTTATGTATTTTTACTAGACAAAATACCTTTTAGTGTTGGAGTTGCCCTTAGGACTTAAATCTCCAACATGATGAAGTTACCCTTGAAAACCCCAACCTTTGGAAGAAGTTCTCAATTTCATTTAGTAAAATGTTCATAAACAGATTTTTTATTAGAATTTTTATTTTTATTTTTATTATGGTTAAACACAAAATAATAGATCCTACTTGTATTTATTAATATGGGTCTTATTATCTTGTACTAGTGATAAGAAATTTAAAAAAAATTTTAAAAAAAATCTAAAGTAATGGTAACACGTAAAATAAATATTAGGTATAAAAATGATATAGATATCATGGAATTATGTCACCAACCAGTAATAAATTTTATTTTGGAATAAAGGAACTATATGATTGGATTAATGAAAAACAAATGGTGTCCATTAATTGATCCCATTTGCCTTTTTCAACTATAGCTTTTTTCTATTGATTTTTTCTGATTGTATTCATTGTGCTTATGTTTTACATCAATAAATTTTCTAATAAAAAATTAAAATAAAATAAAAAACTCGTCCCATTTGTAATTTTTCATTATTTGATAATGCCACGTCAAATTATACCACTACTATACTTAAGTCTTGGTTGAAAAATAATTTAGCCAAAAAAAAATTTAAAAATTATTATGAATTATGAAATTATTCTTTTTATTTTTTTTTCACGTTTCTTTATACGAAGTTAAAAAATTAATAAAAGGTCTAATTTCCAAACTAGCTCTTAATATTTATCCCACAATTCATGATTACTTTTGATAAAAAAATTCGTTAGTTTGACTTCAAATCCCATGAACGGTTAATTTTTTCCCAAGACGTTGCAAATTTGATATACTACAAGGCACTTGTCTTGTATTGTATTGTCAATTTAGCCGAGTCTTTTCACGTGTAAAGTTCTTTTTTGTTCTAGATTACCATGCTTTGAAGATTTAACCCATTAAAAACTTGACTTGAATGGATCAAAATCTGTAGTAGGTAATAATTACAACTTTATGAACCAAGTTTTCTTCATGTGTAATGTTACTAAATTTTTTAGGTTAATTCTTGTACATACTGAACTTGAAAAATATTGGTAAGTGTCACTACAAAAAATTAAAATTTTAAAAATTAAAATTTAGAGGATAAAATTATTTTTTAAGGACAAAATAATTTTATTGTGAAAAGTGTCGTCATTATATTTTTTACAATAAAAATTGGACATTAGTGATGAATTATTATCCTTTTAAGGTCAATTTTTTTTGTCTCAAAAAATAATTTAAGCTTGCTTGGTTAGGTTTTTCAAAAAATACTTTTTAGAAAATTCTACTTTCTTATTTTTCTTGTTTTTTTTTTTGTTTTTACTGAATTTTTTTAATATTTTAAACAATTTTTTTTTACTTTTTAGACATAGCTAACATAAATATAGCTACAAAGTAAAAAATTTCTGATAAAAACCTTTTAACAATTCACTAAATATCAAAAATACAAATATATATATATATATGAGAATTCAATATATTTTTTGTATTTTTATGTAATTTGTAATTTTTTAAAATATTTTTTCACAAATTTTTTACTTTTTAGATACATCTAAGTAAGGTGCATCTAAAAAAGTCAAAAAAATGTTTAAAATTTTAAAAATATTTACTAAAAACAAAAAAACATGAAAATCAAAAAATTCAGTTTTCAAAAAACTTAATTCGAAAACCAAAACCAAACACACTGAATCATTTTGAGACCAAATTATTTTGTCCTTAAAAATCTATTTATTAGTGACATTTTTAAAATTTTGTAACTAAAAGTGTTATTTTTAACTTTTTGGGACGATCTTTTAGCGACTATCCTCGTGACGATGAAAATTAGTCTCTAAATGTCTTTTGCAACAAAATTTTTCCTTTAGTCTCTAACACTCATATATTATAGTGTGCAAGTAGTTGAGCAAATGTAAACATTTGTTTATCACAAAATGTTGATGTGTCATAATTATTTCTTTTAATAACATTTTGTTTATTATCTTTTTGTGATACGCTTTTATATTTATAAATATTAATAACATTCATGTGATACTCTTATATCTAACAAGTATGTTAGTATGATTGCGTTGTAAACAAAATATGATAATAAAGTCATCTGATATCATTAATGCCGCATATATAGATTTGTTGGCAATACATTAATTTTACAAGGTGGGCCTATTGTAATTGCACATAGACGATAAAAAATTATATATTTGTAAATTTTTTTTTTTCTTTTTTTTTTTTTGGTGACATATAGGTACATAAATTTGGAAGATTATGAAGGGGGATTTGAGAGCTCAGATGTTGAGCAACTCTTGTCAAGCATTGAATCCAACTTCCACCAGTGGGCTTCAAGCTTTGCTTCTCGTGTTGTTGATCCAAATGACCCTATCACTGTTGATAAGTTTAAAAACTCATTGCAAAGAATGAGCCCTGAAGCTGCACTCTCCACAGCCAAACTCATCTTCCACAGTGACCAAAGAGACATGCTTGAAAAGGTTATGATCCCATGCACCATCATCCAGACCACCAATGATCTTGCCGTCCCCAACTCCGTCGGATACTTCATGCAAAAGAAGATTAAGGCCAAATCAACGGTGGACATCATTGACACAAATGGCCATTTTCCTCAGCTAACTGCACATCTTCAACTCCTGGAGGTGTTGGGTGGAGTTCTTGGTTTAGAGCTTTGATTTTGATTAAGTAGAGAAGAGGGTGTTTTTAGCTTTCTCCTAAATAAAAGCCAATTTGGTCAAAGTCTTTGTATTCATAATTCTTGACCTATTGGGATGGTGATGGGAAATGGGTGTTGTGTGGGATGGTTTTGTGGTCGTTATAGGTTTGAGTTGTAGTCTTCTAGTTAATATGTAAATGTAAAAATACTCTCATTACTATAGGTTTGAAAAGGGTTGGATGAACACAGTTATATATTTCTCTGTGTGTGCGAAAAGACTGTTTCCGTAATTTGAATATGTATCCCAAACCGCAATTGAGCAACTTTTCCATAGTTAATATTTAGATGTAACAAAGCTATTTTGGACTGTAAATATAGAACTTTGTGGATTGAAATTACTAGTTTTGGGATGAATGATTGGATTTAGTGTTCATTGGATTGGATTATAAAAGTTCATCTCCTATTCCCCTGCTTAGATAGCTGGGTGTTTGTTTGTTTGTTTTCTTTTTTTTTTTGGGCATGTATATCAGTAATATTAAAGATTAATAACTGATACAAAAAAAAAAAAAAAAAAAATTAACAAAAGTTGTGTAATTCAAATTTAACTCTTGTATAATAGAGTCCACACTAATTCGAATAAATTTATATCACATATTACTTTTTTTGGTATTTTTTAGTATCTAAATTCCTGTTCCCTTTACTCTATGCCTAGTGAAAAGGCCCCAAACTACAACAAAAGAAAAAGAAGGGGGGGGGGGGGGTCGTCTTTCAAAATTAACTCTTTTTTTTTTTTTTATTTCTCTTTTTTCTTTTCTTTCTCACTAGATTTAAAATTCAAACACAATTCAAATATGTAACTACAAAAAATTATTCAAAAAAGAGCAAAAAAAATTAATGTGTAATATAATTTAAACTTGGTATTATGGTATTGTGTGAAGCACGGATGAAATTGATCCATTAATTTCAATTTCTGACCACTTCTTTAAAATATATATATATATATATTTTTTTCGGATAAATAGCATACATTTTTGTAGCCTTATGTTGTACTCTATATTGGGCCAACATATATTTTGTAGCCAAGCCCAGTCCACCGAGCCTTTGCCTGTTCCCAGCAATTACTAATTGTCGAGGAATTCTATTTCAATCCAAAATATATTTTAGTATGTTCAATTTAAATTTATAAATTTTAATTGCTAATATATCTTAATATGAATTTATTAATAAAAATAATACATATTAAATTTCAAAATAAATTTTTTTTCTTTTCATGGTACACTCTAATAAATTATTCCTACTCAAATCTCTGTATCTTCTTCCTCAAGATATTAGAGTTATTTCTTCTTCTTCTTCTTCTTCTTCTTCATCCTCCCTCCAAAACTCCAATCCACCCTATCAAAACTCACCATCATCATCAACATCATCATTTTTTATTATTTTGAAACTCTAAACCCTAGAAGAAAGTTTGAATAAAATTAAATAATAGATGAAAGTAATAATCAAAATAGTTTTTTGAAGCAACCCATCAAAAAGGAGGTAAGTATTCAGATAAAGGGGTTTCACAATTTTTGTAGAGCACCATCAATTATTTTCTATATCATTTTTTTGACAAAAATTAAAAGGCCCACTAATTAAATTAACAATAACATATTATTGAAGTTGTTCTTATTTTGTCATTTAAATAGTACATTATTTGAGAACTACTCTTTCTTGTTAGTGTCTGATGGTTATGTGCTTATAAGTTTGATTGTTATTTTTTCACGAGCATTCTTGTGGATAATTTATAATGTAAAAGTGTTTTTCTTTTCTTTTTTTTTTTTGAAAAGTTTTATAATACTTATGTAAAAGTTTGGTCCTTTTTTTTTTTTTTTTTTTTTTTTTGTATTTATAATGTTTAAGTGCTTATAAGTTTGTTTGTTTGTTTTTTTTTTTTTTTGAGAATTATTTTCTATATTGAAAAGATTTGAAATAATTTAGTTTTTTTTGTTTGTTTATTATTTATTATTTGGGTTTACCTTAAGGGTAATTTGGGAAAAATAATAGTGCGTAATGAGAGTAAAATAAAATTTCAAATAATTCAATAGGGTGTATTTAAAAATTTGGAGTACTTAATGATTTTTTGGGTATAAATAGAATCCCCTTAATTGTTAAGAGCTTTAATTGGTGATAAATCCAATTTAAGAAGGGTATAAGACATTAAGTAGATATTTTTTGTTGATGAGAGGTCCACACTTTATGAAATAGTTTGGTTAGAAGTCTAAAAGAACATTTTGTTTTCAATTTTATCTCTTGACTTTTTTTTATTTGTTTGACTTTTCGTTGACTATCTGTTGAATTTTTTTTTTTTATCTTTTCAAATTCCTATCTATTTAAATTTTTTATCTATTAATTTTTTTATCTGTTGAAATTTTTTATTTGTTGAAATTTCTATCTGTTTAATTTTTTTTATCTATTGAAATTTTTTATCTATTGAAATTTTTTACCTGTTCGTTTTCTATCTATTCAAACAATAGATCACCAGTTTCATCATCCTCCTCATGAAGTCTACTAAACTTTATCTGTTCAAATGCATATATATTTTTTCTATATGTTCAGATCTCTCCTCACTCTCCCTATCTATTACAATGTGCTTCTTTTTCACCATCATCAAAAAATAAAAATAAAAATAAAAATAAATTCAAACATATGTTCAAATCTCTTCTCTCTCTCTCTCTCTCTCTCTGTTACTATCTGCTTATTTATCATCATCATTATCATCATCAATAACAACACAATCACAAAATCATATCTATTCATCATCATCATCAAAAAAAAAAAAAAAAAAAACCAAATTTATATGTGCCTCTTCCAGATACTTCGACTACTTCGCCACACTATTCGACCTCTTGATCATCAATTTGGACATCTTTAGGTTCAAGCTTAAATGCATGTTTGACTCAAGGATGGTCTGAAGTGACTGTCTCAAGGACATTCCTCGATAGTCCAAAAAAAAAAAGAGAAAAACCTAAATAGGAGCTGCAAAATGGTACATGCCATCAAATGGCAACATTTATTGCCATCGTAATAAGAGCTCTTCTTGGTGAAGCTGTTGGAATCCTTTTTATCTCTCCCTATCTGTTGAGCCAAATCTATTCAATGCAATTACAAATCTCATCAACAACATTCATTATCAACAATAACAACAACAACAATCAATCAATAACAACAAAAATAAATAAATAAATAAAATAAAAAGAGCAGGAGAGAGTATTCATTTGTTTAAAAAAAAAAAAATAACTTTGCTTGGTTTAAATTTTTTAAAAATACTTTTTTAAAAATTTTACTTTCTTGTTTTTCCTATTTTTTTATTTTTACTGAATTTTTTTTAATATTTCAAGTAATTTTTTTAATTTTTAGACACACCTAACATAAATACACTTAAAAATTATAATTTTTATGAAAAAAAATCTTTAAAAAATTCACCAAGTCAAAAAATAAAAATAAAAAAAATGAAAATTCAATATATTTTTCGTATTTTGTGTATTTCTTAATTTTTTAAAATATTTTTTTACAAATATTTTACTTTTTAGACACATCTAAGTAAGATGTATCTAAAAAGTAAAAAAAAAATACTTAAAATTTTAAAAATATTCACTAAAAATAAAAAAATAAAAAAAAACATGAAAAACAAAAAAACTCAATTTTTAAAAAACTTAATTCAAAAAACCCAAACCAAACACACTATAGAACTCTAATCTAAGATGCAAAAGAGAGAGCGTTTGTGTTGCGGTGATGGTTGGATAAGGAAGAGAAGAGAGCAAATCTAGATCAAATCTCAGATCTCAAAAAAAAAAATATATATATATATATATGCGTGTGTGTGTGTGTGTTTAAATTTGCAAGAGGTTTTTTGATTTTAGTGGTCAGAGATGAAATGAGAGAGATGGTAGTGGAAGGTCTAGTCGTAACGAGAACTAAGATCTCGATACCAATACTTTGATTCTTGATGTGCTGGATATGGAAGCCACGGCGTCGGAGATAGGGCTCTCGGTACCAGTGCTTTGATTCTTGATGTGCTTCTTGGCAACCTTACTGGTCAACTTCGTCGGCGCGACATCCCTAGCGATGCCGCCGTCGAATACCTTTTCGCTGCCGTGTCTTCTTAGAGAGAAAAGTTAAGAATTATATATGTGCAATCGAGAAGATAAAGAAAGAGAGAGAGAGAGAGAGAGAGAGAGAGAGAGAGGATTAGAAAGAAAGACCGAGACGATGATGTGCTTCTAGCGGCGGCGGCAAACTCAGATCTCATAGAAATGGAACCGAAGGCGTGTTTCGGTACTGACCCCCTCTACTAATCCTCTAACTTCGATCTTCACCCTGACGAGCCACGAGCGATAGTGACCTCTTAACCACCGTGACACTGTTCATGGATCTAAAGTGATGGAACCACTATGGGGCTAGAGATGGAAGTCATGGCATTGGCGTTCATCAGAGAGAGAGAGAGAGAAAGAGAGAGAGAGAGAGAGAAGAAGAGGATGAGGAAGAGAGAGAGAGATAGGGTTTTGAGAAACTAATGTTGAACATATAATTGTTTGTATGTTTTATATATAAGGGTATTTTAGTCATTTCGTAGTGTCTTGTCCTTATAGACATACTGGGTGCCTCTATTTACATACCACATTTTGTCTCAAGCCACACTATTAATTGGTTATTCTTATTACAATAATGACCTTACCTAAAATGACCAAAATGACGACAAAAAAATATCAATACACTACATCCAAACCCTAACCCTAGCCACCATTGTTGCAACCGCCACCGTTTCACCGTCGCTGCCTCGTCGCCCCTCTCTAGCTCCGATGAATCCATATCACCACAAACTCTCTCTCTCTCTCTCTCTCTATTGATCTGTATTCTCGCAATCTGCATTGTGGTGGGTTGCGGGGCTAGTGACGGAAGGGAGGCGCAACTAGGCTAGGAAGGGGATAGCGGCGAAGTGCAAGTGAGAAGAGGGGTTGACTGCGGTGAACGTAATCTACGAAAAGAGGCAACGATAGGGCTGAGAAGAAGGTAGCAGCAAACGTGAGGGAGGATTATAGATGTCCCTGAACGTCCCGGGAGAAATCCCGTTTTGTTCATTGGGCTTACTATAGTTCGGACTCGATGTCACGGTTCTGAATCTAATCCCGCAAAGTGCAATGTGAGACCGATAAATCACCAAAGAGTCCAAATCCGGCAAATCGTTTTGAAAAATAGATTTTTAGAAAGAAGTGCCAAACATGGACTACTTTGCCAGATACAGAGTCGCCACCTAAATATTTTTTAGGGGGATTTAGGAAACCCTGACTCGTGCCTAAGGCCACGTGTCCGTCATCACCAAAGTTGCCTCGGCTCGGGAACTTGGGTATGATTGGGGAAGGTCACTTCGTGAGCACCCTCACTCGCCCGATCAAAGATCGGCCTTTACTAACCATGATATCGAGTTTTGAAAACATTATGTGCTCTTATTCCGATTTATTAGCCTAGGATTACTATGTGATGCGCATAGCATACAAGTATAGACTGGATTGCCTAATTTGGAACAAAGCATCGCATATCCGTTTGTTTTGAAAATAGATTGAAGTTTGCTACCCGCAAGTAGGCTAAAACATGGGTTTCGACAAATTATTTCAACTCAAGCAACCCAACCTTCACCCACAGGCATTCTGGCAGTTATATCAAATAAGCACATAGCCTCATGGTAAGCATGCTATCATGGCAGTCACTCACACACATGTAAGGATGCTAAAGCATAAACACTTACCGAGTACTCCGAGCCAAAGGAAGAAGCTAATTAGAAATCATGCATGAATCCTAACTATGCTAAGAATGCCTAATGCAACACATGCAAAAATACAACTACAATAGGCTCGGCTATTCTAAGATGGCATATGAGATGCAACAATCGATACATGTATTCAACTTGAAATTGAAATACAATGCAGTTAACATGATGCGCCGAGCCCAGTGCATGCAATACAAATGAATGAATGCAAACATGCGAATATATAGATGCTAATTGAAACATGCCCTAAAACTAACCATCATATGCTGGTAAATAAAAGGGAAAAAGACGTGGGATTGGAAGACATGCATCACACACACGCACACTTATTACAACACTGCCCCCTCTCGGAGGGTCCGAATGAATAGTACAGAATAAACTAGCTAATCTAAACTAATTAAATTAATTATTACACAACATTAATTAATTAACGAATTAACTAAGTAAGTAAGGCAACTAGCATGCAAATTAAACAAAATGGACTGCCTCAGCTCTGTTCCGAATGATAGGGATGCATGCATGCTCAAGTCGCCTTGTCGAGAAATCCACCGCGATGCCTCGATTTGCCTCTGTTTGCAACTAGTCCCAGAACACTGTACAAAGCTCCAGAAGGCTGCTGACCAGTTTTTGCTGCTGGTTTCCGGTTTGCTGCAACAGAGAGCGAGAAAGGGGCATGGCAAAGTATTTTCAACATATGCGTGTATGACCACTCTTCCCATCATTGCACAAGCTCCAGAGAGTGTAGTCCTCGATCCTCGTGTCACCAATCACGCATCTCGATGCATGATGGCTGAGGAGTCGGATTGCACGACTCGATGTAAAATGAATGCACATATAAACACAACAAGGCCTAAACTCCATCATGGGTAATCCGGAGTGTCGGCGACCGAAAATCGAGGCACGTTTCGTCACTTGGAGTACGAAACGTCCCTCGTTTCCTGTGTTTGGACTAAACCCTATTCCAAACACAATGCAATATACATGGCATACACAATACGACTAGCATGCAACCCTAAACGCAATACAACCTAATCATGCTAGCATGTGAGGGATGATATGCAAACATGCAACTAGCATACACAATGCTATGAACTGAGAATGACATACTCAATGCACATGAACTATATGGCATACGCAATGCACATACGAAGATGGACATGCACAAAGACATGAACAAGGCATATACAATGCGACGATCAAGCATGCGACAACATGGATATGGCATACATAATGCAAGATGGACTTAAACTAAAACGAATGGGCCTCAGCCACACTCAAATCAGTGGCCAATGGATGATGAAATTAGGCAACAAAACACATACAAACATGCACAAATGCAAGGGACCAAACCTAAGGCACCAAATGCAACTCTACCAAAGCATGGCAAGGGATGAAATATGGCATACAATCATACATTTTCCAGCTCTGAAATGACATGCAAGATAGTCTCGAATCATGTAAACACCTCACACAATGCATACTAGATGGCCCGGATACCGAAACTAGTGAAGTGCATTACACTAGAGGTACACAAAGCAATGCTCAAATGGCCAAACCAGCCCCAAACAGTCCCTATGCAGGCCAAAATAGTAGCAAATATGGACTAAAATGATGGCTCGCGAAGCGTGGAAATGAAGCTCATGCAATGGTCCAAAAATGAGGTATTCATGCATAACTCTCAAACACATTTAAAGAGTGGAAAACATGGGAATATGGCATACATATAAGCTCTGAAATATGATTCACAATGATGCCAAGACATGGAAGCACCTCAAAATACGCATGCAATAGGCTTCAAAACTCAAAACTAGACAAGGGTATTGAACTACAACCATGCATAGCAAACATCATTCGACCATGAGGCCCAAAAACAGAGCTAAGGCAGTCCAAAACATGCACAAAATCAGTTTAAGGCATGGCCAAAAAGTGCTAGAATCAAAGGCCAAAATAGCATGCAATGTAAGCTATTAAAGAGGATTTGCACTACAAGCATGTGAGGCAATCAAGAGGCCACTAAACCAGCAAAAGTTAGAGGTATTCCATGCAAAATAAAGCTCAAAAACCCACTGAAACATGATTAATGCATGGAAAAATGAGATGCTCCTTTGATACGCTATGAAGAGGGTTGTTCTACACATGCAAGATGGACATCTAATATGGCAAAACAAGCTTTGGACAGAGCCTATTCAGGTCCTAAAACTCATCAAAAATGGCCTGAAACATGGCTTAGAAGCATGCAAATAAGGGCTTCTTTGTAAGGCCAAAAATGCTAGAAAACAAAACAAGGAAAGAGAGGGTCACCCCTCTCTGATTTTGGCACTCAAAATAGCATTCTAGCCACTAAAAATCCACTGGATTTCAGTGGCTAAAAGGCCAAACAAAGGGCAACACAAATGCTCTAAGGCATGGCTCAAAACAAGGTAAAATGAAGCATGCAAGGGGGTAGATGACCCCCAACAGAAAAATCATCTTAAGAAAACATGTTAAGGGCCTCAAAATAAGACTTTTTTCAGTTTACACCAAAGCTCAAATATGTTTGCAAGTATAGCTAAAAGATGAAGCAAAATAAAGCTTAAAAGAGGGAATAGTGTGTTACCCTTGTAGCTTCAGCAAAACAGCACACCTCTGGACCAAAACTCAACCTTTAACCTCTGAGAATGACCTCCAAGGAGCTTAGGTTGATGGTAGAAGTGTTAGGCTAGGAGGTGTAGTGTAAAAGGGCCAAGAACTATGCACTTTTGGAGCCAAAATAGAGATATAGAGAGGGAGGTATATGTGTATGCCTTAGGGAAATTCTGAACCTTCACAAAGGAGGGGGAGGCCCTCCTTTATAGCCAAGAGGGTCCAAAGCTTCTCAAAGAAGCTAAAAAGCAAGCTTGAAGATCCTCCATACACGTGTATGGAGGATCCATTCTGTGCCTTCTAGCTGGCACAGCTGGCAACAACTCACAGAGACAAGACTGAGGGAGGCAGGCCGACCAGTTCAGGTGGTCGGCCGGCCACTTCCCCTGGTCGGCCGACCAGTTCAAAAGGGTCAAGTGGTCGGCAGCCCTAAATGGTGGTCTCCACAATGAATGCAAGCTTGTGGTATGGTGGGAGACCTGTAAATGTGGCTCAAAGACCAAGGAGACCAGCTTCCTGACAAGAAAACTGGCCGGCGGGAAAAAAGGTGGTCTCCAAGAGAAAAGGTGGTCTCCCACCCTTGTACCACCTTCCAAACAATGAAAACAAGGTCCATGCCAAAAATGAACTAAGACAGATGCAAAACGAGGGTTCGGGGGTCAAAACGCGCAACCAGGTGCCCCGAAAACAGGTTGTTAAGCATCGAAAGTGGCGTGCGACCACGAAGGTGGTCTCCCGGGCCACAGTGTCCCTCTGGAGAGAGGAAACAAGGTGTGTGTGTAGACACCCCATTTTTGACCGTCCTCAAGACTTGGACGTCACCATTTGAACACTCGGTGATTATCCATGATTGTGTTCGTCTCGAGTTCCCGGAGGCCTCGGCAGCGCGCCTCGTCTCAGGACCTCTTGACTCGGCTGCTTCGTGTTCGGTTTTGGCACCAAGCACTTGTGTTTTTGCATTTGAGGGTGGTGGGAGGCTTGTTAGCCATCCCTGAATCCCACCGGCTGCCCCACACCTCCATCGGCACTCCCTAGTGGCCATCGGCACTATTTTATCAAAATACTTGGCCGGTCGGCACTATATGTTGCCGACCGGCACTTTTTTGTGCCGGTGACGTTTTTGGCTGGCCGGTGACCCTTCTGAACTCCCCTGAGGATGGTGCATGCCAGCTGTGCCAGCTGGATTACACCATCACTCCTCTCCGTGCATAACATTGGCCCATATGCACCTTTGATCCCCCCTTAAGCTTCTAGAAGCTTGAACCCTTTTGGCCAAGCTTCTTGGAGAAGCTTGGCCAGCTGTTTTGACTTCTCCAAGAAGCCTTGCCCCCCCCTTAACCCCCTTTGAACCTTTTTCTTTTCTTAGCCATTAAGTCTTGGCTTAGTCTTGGCCTATATAAAGACCACCCCTCTCCATTGCTCAAGGGTTAGAGATTTTAAGGGCAAAACCAGAGCTTATACATATATTTCTCTGATATACATCCATATATATATCTATATCTCCCTCTCTCTCCTCTTGTGTGTGTGTTTTTGGACCAAAAAGTGTGATTTCACCCTACTTTTGCACCATTACACACACTACTACACCTTAATCCGAGATTGGGAGGCTTGGAGGTTTGTTTGGTGTGATCTTGGACTGATTTTGATCACTAGAGGAGGGCTGCTCCACCTGTTCTTCATTGGATCTTCAAGGGTAAACTTTTTGCTTTAGTTTCCCCATTCTTGCACTAGCTTTCTACCCCCCTTGCCTTGTGTTTTTGGATTTGTGTTTAACATGAAAAACTCTTGTTTTTACTTGCTCTTGAACCTTCATTAAGGTCATTTTGTGGTTTGAGTAGAAGCTCACCCTTTTAGGCTTTGTTTGGCCATTTTGGTGTCTCTTTGGTAAAGCTTTGCTTACTTGGTGTTCTTGGTCTTCTCACCACTGAAAACTAGTGGGTTTTCAGTGGTGAGGAAGGTACTTTGAAGTCTCATGTAGGGGAGGGACACCCCTCTCCCCTTTGTCCATCTTTGGCTTTCATTCTTGGCTCATGAGTTAGCATGTGTGCATGTTTGCATTTGGCTTCATTTCAGAACTTTTTGGGGGTGTTTTAAGTCATGTTATACCTCTGTCTAAGCTTGGTTTCGTGGCCTTTAACATGCTTCCCATACTTGCTTTGTAATGTTCCATTTTGCTTAGAGACATGCCATGTGTTTAGCCTCATGTATCTCCATGTTTTTAGCTTAGTATCTTGAAGATGGTGGTCTTGATTTGCCATGTTTTAGGGTTGTGAGCCACTGATTTTGCCATGTATAGTGTGCTTGACATGGTTGTTTTGTATTCTAGGCTTGTAAGCCTCATGCA
The DNA here is from genome assembly GCA_036172215.1 of Camellia granthamiana. NCBI lineage: Eukaryota > Viridiplantae > Streptophyta > Magnoliopsida > Ericales > Theaceae > Camellia > Camellia granthamiana. Next base: position 82,065,809 of record CM069916.1, read on the forward strand.
TTTTGGTTCCTAGCATGTTCAACATTGATCATCCTCACGATTTGGCATCATTTGTGACCCTATTTCAGTCCATAAAGCATGTGTGTATGTTTACATATGTGACCATTTTCATGCTTCAAGGGTGTCCCCTTTTATGTCTAGGAATTGGCATTGTGTATGCTTGCATGATTAATACATTTTGGGGCTGCCATATGTGGGTTTTGGGTGTCATTTTGCATGATAGAAGTCTGTTTTTGGTTGTTAGATGCATGCCATGAGTGGCCTTGATAATGGTAGTGAGGTACTCTCTTTGGTGCCTTTGGTTTTGGGCCTATTGCCTTGCATGCTTGCATGGGTTTTGGTCATCATTTTGGGCATGTTTTGCCACTGTTTTAGGGAGGTTCGAGGGCTGTCCCATTGTAGCTTAGTCTACCATTGCATGTTTAGTATATGTGTGTTGCATGCTTAGTCAACATGGTCTTGACATAAGACAACCCTATTGCCTTAGGTGTTCATGTTCGTATCACGCTTTGCATTGTGCATGCTTAGTATTGTATACTTCCCATAATGTGTTACATAGCATTTGGCATGCCTTACACTTTTGTGTCATGTTGCATTGTTGATGCATGTTTGCATGGATTGCATTTCATTACTTGGTTTGGGGTGTCAAACCAAGTGTGGGAAATGAGGGGTGTTTGTACTCCAAGTGACAAAACACACCTCAATTCCCATGTCACTAAGGCCCTTGACTTTGGCATGATAGGGACTTAGTTATCATTGTTGTGTTGCATGCATTTTTACATTGAAATGCAACCTTGGTATCTTAGGCTATCATGCACCAAGGTGCACAATTGATAGCCCTAGAACCAAGAGCCATGTTTCCTTGAGTCCCATTCATGATAGGAAGCATTGGCCATGTATAAATATGCTCAAAAATCCAATACCATGCACTGCTGCCTGCTGTTGCTGTCAAACTGTCTTCTGCAGGAATTTTGTGCCGACCGGCAGGAAAGAGTGCCGACCGGCACTGTATTGCTAGCCGATAGATCATTTTGTAGCCGGTGGCCACCACAAGCAGCCGGTGGTAGTTTCCTCCAGCCGGTGGCACTCAGCAGAGCACAAGGAAGGTTTCATGGGACTTTGGTATTTTTTGGAGAGACGGGGCAGTAAAAACAGAGGTGGCAGTGGCACGGTGTAGGCTTTTCCGGGCAAGTCGCAACGAGCATGCATCATTCGCGCATCCCGAGGCGGGGCCGAGACCCCCTTTCTTTTATTCACTTGATTTAATTTTAGTAATTAAAATTTTGTAGTAATTCATTCATTTATTCTTTAGACTGTATTATTCTTTTGGTCCCTCCGAGTGAGGGCGCATTTGTAATAAGTGTGTGTGAGTGGGTGTATGTCTTCCAACCCCCATTTCTTTCTACCCTTTTATTTACCTGCTTACGATGGTAGATTAGGGCACGTCTAAATTAGCATACCTTATGCAACGCATGCGTGCATCCATGCATTTGTTTACATGCACCGAGCTCGGTACATCATACAAACTGCATTGTATTTCAATTTCCAAATTGAATACGTGTTACTTGTAGCATTTCACATGCCATGATTAGGATAGCTGAGCCTGCTAGATTACATCTTTGCATGTGTTGCATTAGACATTTCAAGCATGCTTAGGTCCATACATGGATTTCTAATAAGCTTCTGTTTTGGCTTGGAGTACTAGGTGAGCTTTTATGCTTTAGCATCCTTGCATGTGTGTGAGTGTTGCCATAATAGCATGATTACCATGAGGCTAGCTGCTTATGTGATATAACTGCTTGCATGCCTGTGGATGGAGGTTGAATTACCTAAATTGGGACAATGCATTAAAAACTGTGAGTTTTAAGCCCACTAGTTAGTGGCAAAACCATCTTTTCTAAAGCCCACTTAAGGGTGGCAAAACCTGCATTTTAGCCTACTTGCGAGTAGCAAACCGTTTTCAAAACAAACATGTAGTGTTTTGTTCCAACTTAGGCGATTTGGTCTATACTTTTGTGTTGTGCGCATCACGTAGTAATCTAGGCTAATAACCGGAATAAGAACACACAATGTTTTCAAAACTAGATATCATGGTTAGTAGAGGCCGGTCTTTGACCGGGCGAGCGGGGGTGCTCACGAAGTGACCTTCCCCAATCGTACCCAAGTTCCCGAGCCGAGGCAACTTTGGTGATGACGGACACGTGGCCTTCGGCACCGAGTCAGGGTTTCCTAAATTTCCCCATAAAAAATATTTAGGTGGCGACTCTGTATCTGGCAAAGCAGTCCATGTTTGGCACTTCTTTCAAAAATCTGTTTTCTCAAAAACGATTTGCCGGATTTGGACTCTTTGGTTCAAGATTTAGAACCGTGACATTAGAGTCCTTCGAACTGTAGTGACCCAATATCGAACCAGAACGGGGGGAGTCGCACTCCTCGCCCGGGATGCGTTCGGGGACGTCTACAGTGTGCTAAAAACCGGAGCAAACGGAGAAAGTTAAGTCGTCCCGAACTGAGGCGCATGGCCGACGGCTCTAAAAACCGAAAACTGGTCTCCAAACGGGAACAGTGGTCTACGACTACGAAAGTAGCCTACAGCCACTGAGAGATGGTCTACAAGACCTCTCCCTCCCTCCGAGAAGAGAAAAACAAGACTTAGTCCGCAGACCGAGTCAAAGCACAAAAGAGTCCCGAAGTTCGGAGGTAAGGCTCTCAGCCGAGACTCCGTAACCTCAGAACGAACACAACATGTGCAATCACCGAGCGCTTAATCGATGACGTCTGAGTCTTAAGGTCGGTCAAAAATGGGGTGTCTATAAGGATGAAGGGGTTGAAGACGGTAGCGGCGATCTCTCAGGTGTGGGTCTCTGGAAATGAAGGCGACTTATGGAACTGGAAAGTGGACAGCGACAGTTGTGAAGACGGAAGAAAGGGTTGATGGCGATGGCCATAGCTGGCATTGATGATGGTTGCTGCCGTCGGTGACAAGTGTCTAACAGTTAGGGGTTTTTTTTTTTGAATTTGAATTTGAGGTGTGTACTAAGTGATGTGGGACTAAGGGCAAAAATGGAATCTTGTGATGTGTGTTGAGAAAAATTATATATATATTTTTAAATATTAAAGATGTGAACTGAGTAGTGGTGTATCTTGAGACCGAATGTGGTGTGTAAATAGAGACAGTCGGACATACTAAATTATCGCTTGGACATTTGGTCAAGAAAATTGGATTTATCCCCTGAATGCCATTATTTAGAGTGTTTTAAGATATTTTATTAGGCTCAATATATTATTTTGCTACAACTTGGACCCAACTATTGGTAATAGTTTGCAAAGCCCCAAATCACCCTTAGTGGGTTGAAATGTATTGGGTTGAACATGCCCACTCAAGTTAGGTTCTTGAGCAAAGGCGAATGGTTCTATGAAATAGTAATGATATATAGCTCTAATAGTAGAGTTCTAAATAGAACTCTAATGAGGTAAAAGAGAGGGAGAGTAGAGAGAGATAGAAAGAAGAGTTTGGGCTCTACCTTCATATAGACACTCTCCACATCATTAGAGTTGCATTAAAGCTTTCAATTTAGAGCTCTCAAACATTATTCTCTGTAAAAACATTAAATTCTTTGGAAATAGCTAAATTTATGAGACCGGGGTCAAGCTTGTCACCTATTTCATCTCCAACCTTGATCCAAAAACAAAAAAAAGAAAAAAAAAAAGAGGCCAATGGGGAAAAATAATCCCACAACTCGAACTCGAGTGTTGAATTTGCTAACAACTTCTAAATACCTCATGTTTTTCACTAATGGCCAATCTTTACATTAGTTTCATTTCTCTTAAAATTAGATTTAGATCCAAAGAGTAGAACTTTTTTTTTTGCAATTTTTTTCTTGGGATTGTATTCTAAATTTTTACTTGGTAGACATATCAGTTGGTAACCCCAAAGAAACAAGACAATCCACTGGGCTAAGAAGTCCAATAAAAATATAAGGGGGAAAAAATGTGTTATTTACAAAAACAATTGCCTTTACTAATATATATATATATATTTTCTGGTTTCATAACAAAACAATTTAGGGTAAATTATTAATAAGTCTTAATAGTTGTACTTAATTCCCATCAAGTCTTATTGAAAATAAGCCCTAGTAAAATCGTTGCTAAAAGTAATTTTTGGTGACAATTTTTTGCATGTCACTAAAAATTGACAATTAGTGACTCTTTTTGTCACAATTTTTATAAATTGTATCTAAAACTTACAATTAGTGACGAAATTTTCAAACTATTGTTGAAAATTAAAAATTAGACTTTTTTTGTGACGATTTTTTTAAACTGCCGTTAAAACTTATAATTACTGACATTTTTTGTGACAGTTTTTAAACTGTCACTGAAAATTAATAATTAATGACTTTTTTTATTTTTTATTATTGTTTGATGAAAAATGTCATTAATTATTATTGAACCTATTGGACAATAAGTCCACTTATTAGGATTTACACGTAAGTTTTCTAAAAATTAAAAAATTTATTTTTTAAGTACATCTAAATTAAATACATGCAAAAAGTAAAAGTAAATTTATTAAAATTTGAATAATAAAATCATTAAAAATATTTATAAAAAAACACACACAAATAAAATAAAGCTCAAACTTCCCTTTTATTTTTATTTTTTTATTTATTACTTTTGTGAGTTATAAAACAAAACAAAACAAAATTTTCCAATTTAGCTCAAAAACCCACTGCACTATTATGGCCTATTTTGGAAAGTGGGTTAAAAGCCACTTTCCTTTCCCATAAAAAAGTTAAAAAAAATTAAAATGTAACTTTTAACTATCTTCTCAAAATATCCATATATATATATATATATGTAGTATCCTGGCCTGGGCCAGTTTTGTGTGCATGACTTACAAGTTGGGCCAGTTTGTGTGCATGACTTTTACAAGCTAAGTCACAATTTGAATAATTATTCCGAAACAAATTTTTATTGTTTACAATTTAATCCGTAGCTCTAAAAATTTTGTTGATAAAAAGGGTTGAACCTGTAATCTTATCACTGTATTTAGTTGAGGAATTTGAAAAGAAATTTTTTAAAAAAAATAGATAAAATATAAATAAAATATTCTTATATTTCAAATAAGGATAAATTACAAATATACCCTCTGATGTTTGATTAACATATGAATGCCTCTTTTATTACTAAATTATTAAGTCAATCAACAATTTTTAATGATGAGAGGAGATTTATGATCTGGATTAGGCCGTGGTAATGGCCGGACAGATTTGGGCCGAACAAGATTGGGCCGAGGTAGCGCGGCCCGTGCCCTTAAAGGATTTGCTCGGTTAAGGCAAGGCATGGTTGGACCGAGCTACTTGGCTTTATGGTATAGAGGTCGGGCAAGTGAGATGTCCGGCGCCAAGAACGGCGTTGTTGTTCCACGGTTCATGAGTTAGCTCGGCAGTGGGGCCGGCAGCAAACCAGTGTGAACTGTCCCGAGCTCGGCTATGCCGGGATACAGCCGAGCTCGGTCCTCATTGAACACGGCGAGCGGAGCGCTCTGGCCAGTTGCACAGCACGACCGTTGATAGTCGAGAAGATTCAGCTCGGCTGCCGAGCTCCCAGTAGAGTGGGCAGGCAATTGGGTTAGGTGATGTTTAGCGAGGTTTGTGCTGACAGATGGATAGTAGAGCCACGTATCGGGAGATCACTGGGAGTAGATTTGGGGCGCAGGAGGTATATAAGCATGTCTGCGCCCCCCATACGGGCACGAATGAACATTTGGTAAGAGAAACACTTACACTCAAACACTCTCTTCTTCCTCTCTCTATCCCTAGGTGTGTGCTAACTTGATCGTCGGAGGGGTTTTCCGGCCACACACCGCCGGGTAGCTCACCGTTGCTGTGTTCGCAGGTGATCGGACATAAACGGAGCTTGGAAGAAAGGAGTACGGGCTTGCTGGAATATTTGCTCCCCGTACAATTGGCGCCGTCTGTGGGAAGCTTGACAGACAAAACCTTGTCTTCCAGACTCATCTGATCGCCATCCATGGCGAACAACGACGAGATTTCGTTGTCTGCCATCGACGGAGTTACCCCGGAATCAGGCAGACGGAGAGAAGGACATCCCGCCATTCCACCGATAGCGGACCTGGAGACATCCCTAGGATGACACTCCAGAGACGCGCGAGATAAGCGCGGGAGAAGCTTTGGTCATTCTCGGAGTCCAGACGGTCACCGGCGGCGGAGAGAATCACACGCCAGACGACTGGAACACAAGCTAAGGGACCAAGACGCTGTCATCCGAAGAATGGTGGCGGAGATGGAGGATCTCTAGGGGCATGTTAAAGGGAAGGGTGTAGCTGGAGTGGGAGATCACAGTGAGCGCACCCAAGCCCACCGTTCAGGCAGTCAGAGCCAGCGGCACACTCCATCCATTTCTATCACCAGAAGTTACAAGGTTGGAGATTCCAACGCGCACGTACAGAGGTCCAGTGCGCAAGACAGCACCTATCAACCCTCACGTCCGGCGACGATGTCGAGGTATTCCTATTCTGCTTGCTCAGAGGACTTGCGGGCAGTCTTGAAGGAACGGGCTCGCCAGCGGGAAGCTCAGAGAGTGCCGGCGTTCCAGTGGCTGTCCTATGGGGGACATGCCAGTGAAGAGGTCGGAATGCCTCCACCCCGCCTAGCTGCGCCTCTCCTTTTAGACATAGACTTGGCAAGGCTGAGCGCCACTCCTTTCTCCCTGGAAATAGAAACAACACCGCTTCCCGCTGGCTTCCACCAGCCAAAGTTCACGCTCTACGACGGAAAGACCGATCCATACATGCATGTAAGCCACTTCCGACAGGTCATGGCCGGACATAGGCGGAATGACGCTCTTATGTGCCTTATCTTCCCGTCAAGTTTGGGCGAGCTGGGTTTGAAATGGTTTGAGAGGCTACCGGAGGGGAGAATCGGAAGGTGGTAGCAGTTGGCGGAAGCATTCGAGACTCGTTTCAAGACTAACACCAAAACGCCAAAGGAGGTGGACCACCTTCTCAGTGTCAAAATGGAGTTGAGCAACACACTCAAGGCATACAACTCCAGATACTGGGAAACCTTTAACGAGATTTTAGATTGCTCGATCAACCTGGCAATCACCCAATATAAACGTGGTCTCCCGGTCGGACATAGGCTGCAGGACTCGCTTACCATGAACCAGCCGACATCCATGGGCCAACTAATGCAGCGCATCAGTGAGCACATCCAAGTCGAAGACGATGCAACCGCAGCTACCGTGACGACAAGTCCGGTAGTAGAGAATAAGAGAGTAGTGCGAAAGGTTCACGCAGTCGGACAAGATGATGGCCATGCAAACCACCATGGAAGAGATATAGGGAGTTCGGTTTTTGGAAGACGTCTATAAGAAGGCCGAGGAAAAGGGGCATAAAACTCGCAGAATGTAAATGGCCGATCCATTTTCAAAATATCGAACTCTGCCAATCTAGAGTTTTGTTCTTAGTTCCATTTTTGTAACCCTTTTTGCCATTAGCACAATGAATCAAGTAGACTATTTTCTTGAGAATTATTGTATTTTTGCCACGCCAAGCGGATTTAGTGCGGTCCAAGGGGCAACTAACAATCATTTTGACGGAAGGATCAAAATTCCTCGCAGGGCGGATTTTGCTCGGCAAGAGATTTGTTGATGGTTTTAATCAACTTTGGAATTCTTTGCCGGACGGATTTTGCTCGGCAAGAGGTTTGTTGATGGTTTTGATCAACCTTGGAATTCCTTGCCAGATGGATTTTGCTCGGCAAGAGATTTGTTGATGGTTTTGATCAACTTTGGAATTCCTTGCCGAACGGATTTTGCTCGGCAAGAGGTTTGTTGATGATTTTATCAACTTTGGAATTCCTTGTCGGATGAATTTGCTCGGCAAGAGACTTGTTGATGGTTTTGATCAACTTTGGAATTCCTTGCCGGACGGATTTTGCTTGGCAAGAGGTTTGTTGATGGTTTTGATCAACCTTGGAATTCCTTGCCGGACAAATTTTGCTCGGCAAGAGGTTTGTTGATGGTTTGATCAACTTTGGAATTCCTTGCCGGACGGACTTTGCTCGGCAAGAGGTTTGTTGATGATTTTATCAACTCTGGAATTCCTTGTCGGATGAATTTACTCGGTAAGAGGTTTGTTGATGGTTTTAATCAACTTTAGAATTCCTTGCCGAGCTAATCTTGTTCGCCAAGAAGGAAGTCGCGGAGCGGACCTAGCTCGCCTTGGTGTTCCTTGTTGAGCTGATCTTGCTCGCCAAGAAGAATGTCGCAGAGCGGACCTTGCTCGCCGACCTTGGTGTTCCTTGCCGAGCTGATCTTGCTCACCAAGAAGAATGTCGCGGAGCGGACCTTGCTCGCCGACCTTGGTGTTCCTTGCCGAGCTTGTCTTGCTCGCCAAGAAGCAAGTCGCGGAGCGGACCTTGCTCGCCGACCTTGGAGTTCCTTGCCGAGCTGATCTTGCTCGCCAAGAAGAATGTCGCGGAGCGGACCTTGCTCGCCGACCTTGGAGCTCCTTGCTGAGCTGATCTTGCTTGCCAAGAAGCAAGTCGCGGAGCGGACCTTGCTCGCCGACCTTGGTGTTCCTTGCCGAGCTGATCTTGCTCGTCAAGAAGCAAGTCGCGGAGCGGACCTTGCTCGCCGACCTTGGAGTTCCTTGCCGAGCTGATCTTGCTTGCCAAGAAGAATGTCGCAGAGCGGACCTTGCTCGCCGACCTTGGAGCTCCTTGCTGAGCTGATCTTGCTCGCCAAGAAGTAAGTCGCGGAGCGGACCTTGCTCGCCGACCTTGGTGTTCCTTGCGAGCTGATCTTGCTTGCCAAGAAGAATGTCGCGGAGTGGACCTTGCTCGCCGACCTTGGTGTTCCTTGCCAAGCTGATCTTGCTCGCCAAGAAGCAAGTCGCGGAGCGGACCTTGCTCGCCGACCTTGGAGTTCCTTGCCGAGCTGATCTTGCTCGCCAAGAAGAATGTCGCGGAGCGAACCTTGCTCGCCGACCTTGGTGTTCCTTGTCGAGCTGATCTTGCTCGCCAAGAAGAATGTCGCGGAGCGGACCTTGCTCGCCGACCTTGGTGTTCCTTGCCGAGCTGATCTTGCTCACCAAGAAGCAAGTCGCGGAGCGGACCTTGCTTGCTGACCTTGGAGTTCCTTGCCGAGCTGATCTTGCTCGCCAAGAAGAAAGTTGCGGAGCGGACCTTGCTCGCCTTGGAGATCCTAAACCGAGCAAAGTGGATCACCGAGCAAAAAGTATAGCCCGGCCTTGTAATGTAATCCAGTCACGCTAGCGCGGACAGAATTAAGGGGCAATTGGGAGGGAGATTTATGATCTGGATTGGGTCGTGGTAATGGCCGGACAGATTTGGGCCGAACAAGATTGGGCCGGGTAGCGTAGCCCATGCCCTGAAAGGATTTGCTCGGTTAAGGCAAGGCGTGGTTGGACCGAGCTACTTGGCTTCATGGTATAGAGGTCGGGCAAGTGAGATGTCCGGTGCCAGGAACGACGTTGTTGTTCTACGGTTCATGGGTTAGCCCGGCAGTGGGGCCGGCAGCAAACCAGTGTGAATTGTCCTGAGCTCGGCTATGTCGGGATACAGCCGAGCTCGGTCCTCATTGAACACAACGAGCGGAGCGCTCTGGCCAGTTGCACAGCACGGCTGTTGATAGCCGAGAAGATTCAGCTCGGCTGCCGAGCTCCCAGTAGAGTGGGCAGGCAGTTGGGTTAGGTGATGTCAGCGAGGTTTGTGCTGACAGATGGGATAGTAGAGCCATGTGTCAGGAGATCACTGGGAGTAGATTTGGGGCGCAGGAGGTATATAAGCATGTCTGCGCCCCCCATACGGGCACGAATGAACATTTGGTAAGAGAAACACTTACACTCAAACACTCTCTTCTTCCTCTCTCTATCCCTAGGTGTGTGCTAACTTGATTGTTGGAGGGTTTTCCGGCCACACACTGCCGGGTAGCTCACTGTCGCTGTGTTCGCAGGTGATCAGACATAAACGGAGCTTGGAAGAAAGGAGTACGGGCTTGCTGGAATATTTGCTCCCTGTACAAATGATATTAAAAATATGTTTTAATTAATAATTTAAGTATTATTATATAAGAGAGCAATTATGAATTTAATTGTTTTAGTTAATTTTGTTAAATAAAAAATTCTAATAAAAGAAGTATCTATAATTTTTTAAACCACTGTATATTTTAAACAAACTTTAAGATATATTTATAACTTACCCTTCAAATAATTTTACACATTTTTTATTTTTTCCATTCCAAATTTACAGCGTAAATGAAGAAACCCCAAGTCTCTAAGCCTCAACCACCAGGCTATACCATTGTGTCAACCCAGCACTGCATAACTTAACCCAAAAAAATTGGTAGCCTGAATTTTTAAACTTGAATGATTCAAATGTCTCAAAATGTTATCGTTTTAAGAGTAAAATAAGATCATTTTGATACATTCGAAACAAATCCGACCTACAAGCAATGCGAAGTCTGATTTGTGCTTCTCAGCTCCTGACCCAAACATCCTCACCAGCTCTCTCTCACTCTCTCTCCCTCTCTCTCTCTCTAAACATCTCCATTTCTGCAACTTCTCTCTCATCGAACCTTGGTGATCATGGCCTCCAGCGATGAGTTCGTCAAGGGAAGTGTCCTCCCAAACGGCGTCGTTGTCATCACTCTCGATCGCCCCAAAGCCCTCAACGCCATGAACATAGGTATATCTCTGCCAATGTTTTTTTTGCTCATCAACACTTCAACTGAATAGTTCAATTTAGATTTAGTTCATTGGATTGCATTTTGATTGGAATTACAATTTTTATTATCTATTTGTTGATGGTTGTTGCTATAAGTTTACTGAATGGTTGTAATTAGTAATCAGAAAATGAATTTTTAAGTTCAACCTTGGTTTTTACAAGACTTGCTTGATTTAATTTTCCAAGTTAGTTCATTCATGCATGTGTGAACTCTTAAATTCAATAGTTTGATTTTTATCAGAAGATGTGATAATTTTAATGGGAATCTGGTTAGAATTGTAGTTTTATTTGGGAATCTGGTTAGAATTGTAGTTTTATTGATCCCGGTATGGTTGGTGGTACTCAATAATGTTTGCTCCCAGAATAAATTGAAATTCAGAATTTCTTTTACTAACCTTTGATTGATTAAATTTTGGGAGTTACTATCAGAATTGAGGGCTGTTTGATTTGCATTTCCAAACTTGCCTTAATATATTGACAGAGACTTTTGGTGGAATTTGTATGAAAATAAATGTAAATTTGGCATGAAACTAAAGATGAGCTTAGAATTTTAGTAGAGATTTTATTTGATTGGATTTAGCATTTGTTGCTACTAGTAGACAGCAGACTAAAAGCTTTCTTGATCAGTGGGAAGTGGATCCTAAAGTGAAATGTGTTCTGGTTGAGAGCAGCTCACCACGTGCCTTCTCAGCAGGGGACAAGAAGGATATATGGAATATCTAGTTCAACTGTAGATAATTACTTAAAGGTGATGAAAATAAACAATAGCAATTCTCCAAGCCCAATGTTATTCTTCAACATCAAAGATCAAGTCTAATAAAATCAATACACTCGGGCCATAAGCACTATCTAGTTGGGAAACAAAAAGGAATAGGAAACTAGCTAATAAATAAAATCCTATTAAAATCATAATTCTTAATTATATTAGAAGGATTTTTATTAACGTGTTGATGGAGGCAAGTGGCAGCAGTCTCTTAAGGTGTACAAGAGATACCTATAAAGCCTGAGCTTTGATTTGGCATGCATTGGATGATGAGCAACTCACTTGGGACCTTGGATAGTTATGTTTTAGCCTTATGGGTCTTGTCCTATGGTTATTTTTACATTAAGTCTTTGTTGGTCAATTTTCTAGTTTGGGGGTATTTTGGTAATTTCATAATTTTCTGGACATGGGTTCTTCGGGTTGCCCGTGGGTTCGTCTTGTGGGTCAAGTTGTTTAATTGGTTTTTGTTTATATATCTTATTGGGTGATGCTACTTAGGCCTAAAAATTTGACCCACTTTTCAAACCTATGTGACAGTCTATTAGAATATCTAAAGTTACTCTCTCTCTCTCTCTCTCTCTCTCTCTCTCTCATGTCTTCTCTAATTATCAACCAATCATCTCACTTACACATCATTGGGTCTAGAAAATGGGCTTGTATATCATTTTCCTTTCTAATTTTGTCTTAGATGGGTTTTTCGAAGTAAAAGATTTAGTAGTTTCATTTTTTGGTTCTAGTTGGTTTAGGAAGTCTTCTAATTCTATATGAAGTCATGTAATACTTCTTATTTCATAGATTTTATATTTTAGAGAATTTTAAGTGCTTTAAAGTTTTCTTATGCATTGTGTGATGTGATTAAACCGTAGGTGTGATGCCTAAGGTCTCTAGGAGTGATTCCTAGAATTATCTTTTTCTTCTTCTTTCTTTCTTTCTTTCTTGAATTTCAGCACTTTCACAGCCCCTAAAACAGTCCCTAAACAGTGCCAAATCTCATATTTTCTCTCTTAAACTCTTACCCCTTTATTGCCCTAAACAAACACTTAAAACCCCTATATCCTCTTATTGCAATTTCAGCCACAAAATCCAACTAAATCAGCCCTAAAAGTCCACTGTTGCTGCTGGCCCTATTCGTCCTACATCACATGTGCCCTTAGGGCACATATTAAGAAGTTTAAAAGAATTGTACATTCTATATGGAGGTGAGTGTAATTAAGAATGTACAATCTTTTTAAGCTTACTTAACATGTGTACTAAGGGCACACATTAACAAGGCCAATATTAAAATTATTATATTCTTCAATCATTTCTCCTCGGTTGAGAAAAACACTAATATGGAAGGGTTGTGATAGTAGTAGTGCAGAAAGTGTATCTTATGTTGGCAAAGCACTTCCTCAATCCAAATAACAGCAGAAGAAGCTGGCATTGCCATCAATGGTCCAACATCAAAAAATCTTCAAGAATGAATTGCATAATGTGATTTAATATTATATTTTTATGATTAATTTTTTCTTATAATTTTTGGGGCTATTTCAGCCTTATAAAGTATTGAGTAAGGTTCTGAGGGTAAACCAATTGATGCAGTACAATTAGGGACAATAGCAAATCTAGGCTTTTGGGATGGATTTTAATTGGATTTTATGGCTGCAATTGCAATAAGAATATAGTGAACAACTAGGGTTTGTATAGGGTAATAAATATATAAGAGTTTAAACATGGAAAGATGGGATTTTGGTATTGTTTAGGGGCTGTTTTAGGGCTGTGAACAGTACACATGAACAGTATTTTTGGGCTGTTAAAAGTGTAGACAATAAAAGAGGGAAAGAAGGTGAAGAAGAAGATAAGTCTAGGTATCGCACCTAGATTCCATAGGCATCACACCTAGGATTTGGTTGCATTGCACAATCCATAAAGAAGCTTAAAAAAGCTTTCAATTTTTTATAAAATATCAACTCTATTGAATTAGAAGCATTACATGACTTTATATAGACTTTAGAAACTTCCTAAACCAACTAGAACAAAAAAAAGAAAACTATCACAATATTTTTGACATCTAAAACCAATTTAAAACCAAATAAGAAATATAAATGAAACCTAATTGAATAACTTGACCCACAAGATAACCCATGGGTGACCCGAAAAACTCATATACAAAAATTCTACAAATTACAAAAATATCCCTAACCTTAAAAATCCTAGAAACATAAAATAATTATAAAATAAGACAATGATAATACTATAAACATGATTTTCTATAGTTTTTATCGGTGTCTCTTTGAAATCTTGCCAATTTCCCAATATCGCCGCTTCTTTGAATTTACTTTTTCTTGAGCTTCTTGTACTCTGCATCATTCTCCCTTGGTTGGAAAAAACTCGACCTTGAGTTTTAAAGTATTGAAGTATAAGAATCTACAAGTTTTGAAATTGTATCCATAGCTTCACATTAAAATCTTCAAGTTGGCAGCATTGATTCTTCTTCATTGGAGCTAGCAATGAAAGTAATAAGATATTTTCAGCTCTAAAGCTGAATTTTTTTGGAATGACGAAATCAATTGAAGTAGAAGATGAACTTTTAAATTGATTCAAGTGTAGAGTTGCAAAATTCTACCCATCCATTCCATTCTCTTTTGGCTTTGCAATGTATTGCTTGCAATCAATTTGAATGTTGTTTCTTGTATCAACAATCAAGGATTTCACATTCTCAGCCTTTTCCTCAATCAAAATGTTGTCATGCAATTCAACCTTGACATCCTGTTGAATTAAATCATCACCTATCATTGTTTCTAGCATGTTATCTCACTCAAATTTGCATTATGTGGTGGTGGGTTAGGCAGTTGTGACTCTAATATAGGATCAATATCATGCTGGACATTATGAACGAGTAGAGGTTCATTAGATGACTTTGTTGGCGCCAAATTAGAAAATTTTGGCAACATATTGGTAACCTTTAAAGGCATATTTTGCACAGTACTAGCAGCTAGTTGCTTTGATTCTTTAGTCCCTACAGCTTCCCTAGCATCCGATTCCTTGTTTTCAACTCTAGCCTTTACTTGAGTAAAAACTAAATCTTCTTAAGGTGCTTTTGGATCATCAATAAGTGCCACGTTATCTTTCAAAATCTGTTCATCTTAGGAAAATTCTGAACATATTCATTGGCTTGCAAGTTCAATTGTGTACGATTTCCATCCCTAAGAACAATCTTTGGTTTTCTTGCAGCTTCTTGTGGCTTTTCATCATCTTCTTGTGGCACTTTAGCCTTTGGTTTAGGAGTTTTTGTTGGTTTCTCTTATTGGACAGTCTTTCCATTATGCGCAGGCTTCAAAACTGTAGGTTTCTCCTTTAATTTTACAAAAAATTCAAAATGTATAGCCATTTCAATAGCATCTTCGAGATCTTCTAAATATGCATGAGACATCTCTGTTTTAATTCCAAATCTCAATCCACTTTTGAAACAAGCAATAGTCATTCGTTCACTTTCAACTAGTCCAGACTTGATAAATAGCTCTTTATATTGTCTTGCATAATTGATCACACACATATCACCTTGCTCAAGAGTATACAATTGATCAAGAAAATCATCTTGAAGATCCCTGAGATGAATTTTTTTCTCTAAGAAGTGTTTTACTCTCTTCCCAAGTCAATTCACTTGTATAGGATCTCCCACAATGTGAAAATATCATGGCAGAACTTGAGGATCTGGTACGAAGCTGGTGCAAGACAATTAGGGACAGCAGCAAATCTAGGCTTTTGGGGCTGATTTTAATTGAATTTTATAGCTGCAATTGCAATAAGAATATAGTGAACAAGTAGGGTTTGTTTACAGTAATAAATAGGTAAGAGATTAAGCATGAAAAGATGGGATTTTGGCACTGTTTAGGAAGTGTTTTAGGGGCTGTCAACAGTGTTTTTAGGTTGTTAAAAGTGCAGACAATAAAGAGGGAAAGAAGGAGAAGAAGAAGATAGGTCTAGGCATCGCACCTAGATTCCATACGCATCATACCTAGTGTTTGGTTGCATCGTACAATCCATAAAGAAGCTTCAAAGCCCTCAATTTTTTTTATAAAATATCAACTCTATTAAATTAGAAGTATTACATGACTTTATATATACTTTAGAGACTTTCGAAACCAACTAGAACAAAAATAATGAAGCTATCACAATATCTTTGACTTCTAAAACTAATTTAAAACTAAATAAGAAACATAAATAAAACCTAATTAAATAACTTGACCTACAAGACAACCCATGAGCGACCCCCGCACAACTCATATCCAAAAATTCCCAAATTGCCAAAATATCCCTAACCTTAAAAATCCTAGAAACATAAAATAATTATAAAATAAGACTTTAATAATACTATAAATGTGATTTTGTATAGTTCTTATCGGTTTCTCTTTGAAACCTTGCCAATTTCCCAATATCGCCACTTCTTTGAATATATTCTTTCTTGAGCTTCTTATACTCTGCATCACCACTTATGGCCAATGCAGGAATGGATATTAAAGGGGTTGTTGAAATTCAAAAGGACAAAACTACACCTCCCGTGCAGAAGGTGTTATTTTACTTTTTTGTTTGTTTGTTTTTTTTTTTTCCCAGTCGTTTGTGTTTTGCTACTTCTTTGTCTATTGGGTGTCTATGTTGTGATGAATGCACCATACAAAACCTCATGTGATTTTTAACCCAAGCAGTATTGCTTCATTTTGTTTATAAACCCTCTATTAGTTTGTGAGGATGAAAATATGTGATGTTGCTGCCTTTACAAGGATGATAGGCATTTATGTCATAGGTATTATATTGTTATTTTTGCATGTGATTTGTGCTGTCCCAACTTAATAGTATTACCTTGCTAAAATAGCTACAAATAATTGAGATTATCTTACCTTCTATGGAATTTGAATTCTCCAAGATAAAAGTTGTATCGTGTATTTCTATTAACAAAACAATTTTTGCTTTTTTTTGTTCTAATTGGTTTAGTTACTTGCAAGAATCTATTGAAATTGCAGATATTTAAGTTAATAATTCTTGCATTGTTCATGCTCTATGTTTGTCACTTATAAAAGAATGAAAAGAATTATTTGGCTTCCCCATGAATGAGGTAGATGCCATGTATATGTAATAGATTCATGATACAATTTAGGAAACAATATAAATAAGGAAACAATATTAAATCAGTGATTGACACAATCACAGATTATATACATAATACTAAAAATAAAAAGATTTTATGTACTCTAATTTCTATATTCAACACTTCCCCTCAAGCTGGTGTGAAGATATTCAACAATCGCAGCTTTTTAACAGATGACTGGAAGAAGTCGGAAAAAATTCAACGGCCAGTCCAAATAAATGTTACCAACAAATCTGGTAATCCACTAAATAAAAAAGGCCAAAAAATGCTTAATACATCAGAACTAGAAAAAGCCAGAAAAAACTCAACGACTAATCCAAATAGATAGTTTTGTCATAATACAGTAAGGTTTGTGGCAAGATTGCCTCTAATCTCAGGCCGAAATGACTGGGTAAGAGTTGAACCTAGACTCTGATACCAAATTATGACGCCTTAAAAATCGAAAACATCAAGGAATCTAATGACATACAAATATAGGGTACTACACAGGTTACAAGTTCAAGAATAAATAATGATACATCACTAATGAGTCATTTGATCAATAACCAAGTAAGATCCTAGGAAAGATTGGAGGAGTCAAAGTAGCCTCATTTCTAAGTCCAATCTCCTTAGATAGCAAAACTACCCTTTTGACAGATCTTAACAAGGTATTAACACAAGGTCTACATAAGTTGACGAAAAATAAAGGATAGGTTCCACAAAAGATAATATAGATATATAAGCAAGATAATAATTACAAAGTTGTGTCTTAAGTAACAACAAGAGTTTCTATATTACAACCCCAAAACAAGATTACAAAGGGAGACTAGTTCTAGTTTCTTCTAGGATAGCCATACATCTTCGAACATTTTCATGGCATCATCTTTCGGATAAAGTTCTTTAGCACTTGACATGAAATGCCATGAGCTTGAAATGCCCAATAAACTCACACACACTCTGTTCATTTTTTCCAATCTAATACACAATTACAATAATGGCACGATGATATCATACAACGAAAGCAATAATCAAGCAAAGCTTATAATAAATTTCAGTTATCAAGAATGTCAATCAAGTTAGTTCTAGGCAACTCTCCACAGAATGTTGTTTCTACCTAACACTCTAAGCTTGCCTTGAGGCAAACTGGTACCCATTCCTGCTCACCATTCCAGATGCCCCACTCCCGGGGTTATGTACACAGGTCATGTCATTTTGGAATACAGGAAAGTCACAACCCGTCGCCCACAAGAATTCTCATTTGTATTCTGGATTGCCACATGAATTCTCATTTATGCCACAAGCATTCTTATTTTTGTTCTATTAGACCACCGCACGGTTGGCATAAAGGACCGCGTTCTAAACCTAAGCCAACTTGAGTACCGCGACACAACTTGCGCAAGACTTAACCCCACAATTGATCATTTTCCTTCTATTTGCAAATAACTAGTCCATTTGTCTCATCAATCCGATTATCTCATAAAAATTTCTTTAGCGATCAAAAACCCAACACCACCGTTATTAAGTTTCCCGTTGAGTTAGTTGTGTTATGTTAAGGTTAGAACAAGTTATTGAAATAACGTTTACCACACAAGTATAAGCATTTGAAAGCACAAATTTAAAGTAATACAACCACAAACATATGTAGATGTCATACTAAAGCTTGAACGATCAATAAGAAGCATATTTAATTAGCTAAGAACATGAAACTATTAACAAGAACAAATTTTCAAATTCGGTTTACTTTAAAGATAACTACCCAAGTGATATTTTTAGAATGTTTCAGAAGTTGGCTTCTTTAGGGTTTGTAAAGAATTTTGTCTAGTTTCAAAATCAATTCACGAAAGTGGGATAGCTTTTCTAGAATTTTAGTTATTAATGAAATATTCTAGCTCTATCTAGATTCGTTGGCTAGTATGAAAATTGATTTTCCTCTCAAACCACTCATTTATTTTCAATAAAAAGAATTTCTTGAAAGTTAACACTTTAAGGAAGGTTTTGATGTAAAATTGACCTCAAGAAGATTTTTGTGCATTTTTTTAGATGTTTTGGAAGTTAGCTGAAAATATCAGTTATTGGTGCACAAAACTTGAAATAAAAAAAGTTGTAAGAAAAGGAGGAAACCATGAGTAATTTTCCACTTCTCTTATAATGAAAATATGATAAATAATATACTAATAACTTAGATTTTTAGTTTGAAGCTATGCCTTTAAAAATGATCATGAAATGGATAAAAATTTGTGACTTTGCTCAACGAAGAAAGAATACAAGCAAAGTAACCAACACAACTCAGCTTCTCGTATCCAAACAGAAGAACCCTATACATAAACAAGATTCTAAACATATAATGTCGTTTATTTAGTAGAGAAAATGAAGAATAGGTTGTGTTGTGACTTACTTTCTTGCTTAGGATTAGTGTTGTGCTGACTTGTTATCTTTTTTCTTTCTTCTTCCTTCGAGGCTCACTCTTGCTCTCCTTTCTTTCTATCTAGCTAAATTTGTGTGTGTGTGTGTATGTGTGTGTGTGTGTGTAAAAGTGTTAAGGGATGTGGTCTATTTATAAGAATATTGTAGTGAAAAGTCTAAAGTGCCATCTGTTAGAATAGAATGGAATAGATTTAGATTTAGTTTAAAAGTAATGGAATGGAGGTTGGTTAAAAGGTTTAATTATGGTTTAAAACAAGATTTAGTTTTGATGAGTTTGATTGGAACTAGAGGTACAAGCACAATTCCAAATTTTTGGGATATTAGGCTACTTTCTTCTTTAAATTCATGGAAGATGTTTACAAAAATACCTATCAATATATATATACAAGGGGTGGCTGGCCATGTGCATGGATTTTGAGGGATTTTTCATTTTCTTTTTGTGTACAAATTCATATATATGTAGTAGATATTTTGTGCAAAAAGATTATTCTAATAGAGTGTACTTTATATACATATATAATATAATAATTTGAGGTTAAAGTGCAATTTTAGTAAAGTGTGAGGCAATGGACCAATTTTACAAATTAAAATACCTATTTCAAGTATAAAATTAATTAAAATAGTGGTAGAAAAAATAATTCGATTTGTATTATTTTGTTTTGAATTAAATGGTGAATAACCGAACAAAAACGATGAAAACTGGAAATTAGAGTTTAGAGTGATTAATCTACAATTAGAGAGTTAAATAATTAATATTAGAGTTTTAGAAATGATTACTAAGCTACTGGGATTGATTAGGTTTTATACGAATTCATCTGTGATGTGTTTTAGTTCTAGAGTTTAATTTGCAATAAGGTGAAAATTTAGGGTCGTGGTTGAAATTATCTCAAGGTTACAATTTTAAAAGTATTTACGAAAGTTGGGGTCTCTACATAAAAACACTACAACAATGTCAGATTATTATTATTTTTGTACGTCTCTCTCTCTCTTACATTTTCTGCACCTCTCTCTCTCTCTTACATTTTCTGCACCTCTCTCTCTCTCTCTCTGTGCACCGCTTCAATCATATTCCTGTTGTTGTTACTTAGACAAATCGTCATCGCCTCTCTCTCTCTCTCTCTCTCTCTCTCTCTCTCATTCTCTGCACCGCTTCAATCATATTTCTGTTGTCGTTACTTAGACAAATCGTCGTTACTTCTAGATCTACCGTTGCTATTGCTGCCACTCATAAGCATTGTTTGCAACCACAATCCATATATGAACTGAGTGTCATACATAACTACAAACTCGCTATTTGCCTCTCCCAAATTTGCTACCACCACTTCTAGATCCGTTATTGTCGCT
Organism: Camellia granthamiana; assembly: GCA_036172215.1. Taxonomy (NCBI): domain Eukaryota; kingdom Viridiplantae; phylum Streptophyta; class Magnoliopsida; order Ericales; family Theaceae; genus Camellia; species Camellia granthamiana. The sequence continues at coordinate 82,086,213 of CM069916.1, forward strand.
CCCAGATCCATGACGATCCCCATCTAGATCTAAAATGCATCACACCGTTCCTAACCACACTCCATATTGTAGACACCCTTTATTGACCAGTCTTAAGAATTAGGCACTTCCTTCCAAACACTCGATGATGAAAGTTGGAATGTATTATCTTATGAATTCCTCAACAGAAGAGCCGGGTTCAAGCTTTAATTCCAACCTCACACTCGTTTTGGCCAAACTACTTTAGACCTATTTAAAACCCTTTTTCCAATGTTTTGGTTGTGCAGTTCCAAACATCTCTGCATTGTTCTGATGCTCGCATTTCAAACTTCAAGTGTTATACCTTTTTCAGTAAATTGAGAAAAGAACAAAGTGGAAAGAAGGGTAATTCTCTGAAAAAAAAACCCTGTTTTCCTTTCAAAGCAATATAACCGTACAAAATTTGGTTTAGCCATACACCTTTTCATTTGGCTGTACATAAAACTTGCAGTCGGATGATAAATGGTTGGTCGGATGAAATATGTGTCAGCCAACTATTTTGCTTAGGAAACAGAGCATTTTCGGGAAAGTCGGCTCCCATGCATGTGGAAAAGCCACCTGTCCACCTTTTTAGATATTTTTGGCCAAAACTCTATAAATACCACCTCTTCGTTTCATTTGCAAGGGAGGAGAGTTATTTTTGACAAGCTAGACCTCTAGCCTACTTGTCTTGGCCAACATACCACCCCAACTCAAAGCCTCTCATCTTTTTCATCTGTCTCTTGATTGATACACAGCTGTAACATCACCCGGGGGGTACTCGTGCACGTTAACAGTTTGGACCCTTGATTTCTTCAATCTAGTCTCACGCGTGTAATGCGAAACATAGATAAAACCTAGATTTGGCAACTTTTATAGAAAATCCATTTTATTTTTGCCAAAAATGGATTACGTCATTAGATCTCAGAGTCGCCAGCTAATGTTTTGGGAAAATTAGGAAATCCGTAACTCATGCCAAGGCCACTGTTTGTTGTTACTAAGAATGCTTGGCTCGGAACCTTAGGTATGAGAGGAGAAGGTCATTAATTGAGCACTCTCGCTCACCCGATCAAAAGATCGGCCTCTACTAAGCCATGATATGAATTTTATTAACTTCATATGTTCATATTCCAATTATTTATAAAATCCTAAAATTTGCTATGTGAAATAAACAAATATAGACTGTGTTGTCCATTTTGGAACAATTTAATTTTATTATCTTGAAAATGTTTTGAATAGTGCAATCGTGAAAATCAATTTTATTCGAAATTAAATAACACAACCTTCACCCACTGGCACGTATAGAGTTATATCAAATAAGCAACTAGCCACATGGTAAGATGCTAAACATAATTGAAAAACATGCACAAGCAAGATGCTAATATGAAAACTTACATATTTACTGACATCTCGCAAATAGGTACAAAAACAAAGTTAGTAAACAAATGCATGATCCTATATACAAGATTCTAATGCAATTCACTCATAAAATGCAACTAAAAATTCGACTTCTAATATATGTGAATCATCTCAAGACATGAGGTAATGCACAAAATCACATAATAATCAATTAAACTCATAGATGCAAATTTAACTGAATCTTAAGGCATGAAACATGGATGCAAAGCATGGATATGATGACAAGCAAAATACACTACATATGTATAGAATATGGAAAGCAAATGAAAAAGCGAGATAGAAAGAAGCAAGGATGAGAAATTATTACATTGCTTTGAATATTACAAATCTGAATGAGGGGAGAGGAAAAATATTACAACAAAATTAAATCCTCCAAAACACTCTCTAATTAAAAGAAAAACAATAAAAACAGAAGCTGTAGGGGGCCTCGGAGACTGTCAGAGATTGTTTTGCTCGACACCGGGAGGTTGTTGGGTTCTGCCCAGGTACAAGTGGCTGGCCAATCAAAAAGTTAGCTGGCCGGCCAATTAATTGATCAGCCAGCCAATCAGACTACGCCGAAAACTCTATTTTGCTTCAAATACTAGAAAAACAAATGGAAAATATGCAAGTGGCTTAACTAATCAGAATGGTGTTTTTAGGTGGTTTAACAGTATGTGTAGGGGGAGAGTTACAAGTCTCTGTTTTTCTCTCTTTTGATAACACACTTTCTTTTGGTCAAGGCTCTTAAATTTGGCTCTCACAGAATTTTTGGGATGGTTTTAGTATATGGAAATATGGAATATCAGTGTATGAAAAAATGGAAGTGTTTTGGCTCTAACTTGAACTTCTCTCTCTCTCTATATATATATATATCTGCTCTTAATTCATTTCTCTCTTCCTAATTCCTTTCTCAATTCAATTCCCTTCCATCCTCCCTACATTCTGATTCTCTATATCTCTATAAGCAATCAGGGAATACTGCTAAGTCAAGGAGCAAGTGAGAGACAAGGATGATGGGGGTGACAAGGGTGATTGAAATGGATGCCCTCTTTTGGGAAGAAGATAATCCCCCTTTTGACAATAAAGGCCAATGGAGGATAATGGAGAGGGGTGGGTGTGTATCTCGTGCATAAATCATCAAGAAACAGTTGTAATGGCATGACCCACACGCATTTAATAAGAATTCTGCCAAAACTGTCTTGCTCCTAGGCAAATTAGCTAGCCGGCCAATTTATTGGCTGGCTGGTCAAAAAAACCTTGGCCGGCCAATTTCTTGGCTGGCCAACCAATTATTTGGTCGTGGCTGACTATTTTGCATGAAACAAGATTTTTTAACGGAATTATCATCCTTTCCTCTTATTTCTACACTGTTCTTTGCTCGATTTTCTTAGAAAAAGCTTCATTTTGAAGTTTAAAAGTGAGCCTCAGAATTACATGCATTGTAGCGACCCTAATTTTTTCGTGAGCTTTTATTAATTAATTAATTAATTAATTATTATTATTATCTTATTTTATTTTTGGCTTTATTAATTATGTGGTTACATGAGACTTTAATGTGATATTTAATTAATTTAAGGTGATATTTAATTATATATAATTAATCTGAATATTTATATATATTTTATATATGTATATAAAAGGTGTTTTATATATATGTGTTGATCATATATAGTATATTTATATATATTGTATTTGTATAGTATAATATTATATAATATATCAATTAGGTTAGAATAGTATTAGGTAATCGGCAAAAAAAAAAAAAAAAAAAAAAAAAGAAAAGAAAAGAAAAGAAAAGAATGAGAGCAGCAACAAGCCGAGAGTGAGAGGGAGAGAGAGGGACGGCGGGGAGAGAGAGTAGAGGAAAAAGGAAGAAAATGGTTAGGATTTTGTTTTGGTGGTTTCATTAATCCTCCAAATATTTCTTCGATCTTCAAAAAATTATTGTGAGTACAAAACCCACTTCCTTTTATTTATATTTAATTCATTGTTTTTATTTATTTGATGTTAGTTTGATTTTGTATTTATATGAAGATGACAGATTGATTTTAATTATTTTGATTAGTTGTGTATGTCAGGTTTATGGTTTTTATATGTATTTATTTTTATGGTTGTAATCACACTCATGGTTATGTGAAATTAAAATAAACTTAGAACCCATAGATATATTCCTTATACTCCACCATGACTCCATGGATTGTTGTTTTATTTGAGTGTTGGTGAGAAAGAGTGTATATATAAAAAAAAAAAAATGTGAGAATTATGAGATTTATTTGAATGTCTTAAGCTTGACATTGTTATGTTTGTTCTCATGAGTGAGATATTTTGTATATATATTGTTGCCTCGTTCTCATGAATAGACGAGTGCTTTGACTTAAGTGCGTATGTATATGCTAACCATCCGGGTAGTGTGGGTCAAACTCGGGATGATATCCCCGTGCAAGTTTGGCTTTGGAGTGGTATTAGGGATACAGGAGGCATATGGGATATATGTGTAGGCCAGAAGTGAAGGGCCGAAGTGGTGGAATTAAGGTACAAGGAATTAAATATGAACTTATATGTATAGTTTGAATTTTATTGATTTGTACATCTTGAAACAAATAATAATCGACCTCAATAAATTATGAAATTTGGGCAGAGGCATGTATATGTAATTGTAGACAACTTTTGTATTTTAACTTTGTATTAAAATAATCGATTAAAACTTATAATCGGATGATCTTGGTTATAGTAGTTTTTATTCACTTTAGCAATGCAGATTTAGAGGCTGTTTTAACCCACGAAACGAGCTCATTTTTATTGATTTCCCATAAACCGAAGTAAAACATTATTCTAAACACTTTTTGTGTTTTGGACTTTTCTAAAAAAAATCATCTTACAGCAGTTTCTTTTCGTTTTCAGTTCCAGATTTTTCAATCAAATTTTGTTTAGGAATTCTATTAAGCTTTTCTCTCAAACTGTTCAGTTTCTACTAAATTCGTTAATCTTTTATAAAATTTGATTCTGTACAACTTTTGTTCTTTGAGCTTTGGTCGATTCGAATTATTTAAGTATGAAACGGTGCATTTTTATATTTCTTCAGCAAGTTACTTATGATTGAATTATACTAACTTTATTTATTTTATTTTTTTGCAGAATGGTGGGTCTTACTAACTTTTTATGTAGGGCTAACCCACCATATTTTTATTTTTATTTTGTTTATTTTATTCTCAATTTATATTTAGTTATGTACGTACAAGAAACTGAATGCCACCATATCACGGGAAACTATCTATGCGTCTTGGTGTTGATGAAACTACTTGTCTTATCCCGTAATAGGAATTAAATTTATTTTTATTTGTGTTTGGTGGACACATGGGTGTCCAATAATTGTACTCATACCAGTATACTTGTATACTGACCCATTTTGTCTCTTGACATCTCGGGTGCGTTTTATTTGAGCGCAGCCGAGCTTCCTTTACAGGATTAGTTGGGGCTACGGTGGTGACGTGGAATAACTATAGTTGTTGGACATGTCTCTTGGATTTCTTTTGTTTTCTTGAGCTTAGGGTTGATATTAATTTATTGTATTTATTTTTTTTTTTTTTTGACCTTAGTATTTTGACAATTTGACATTGTAGGTTATTTTTTACCTTTGCATTATTTAAGTTGTTTTGATTAGTTATTGTTACTTTAATGTTGGTGTAGACAACCCATTTTTGACCGTCCTTAAGACTCGGACGTCATCGCTTGTACACTCGAGGATTGTGCTTGTTTGTGTTCATTTTGAGTGCTCGAAGTCCTTGGTGGAGCACCTTGCCTTTGAGCCTTGAAACCTTATCTGTTTTGTGCACTGTTTTGGACCAAGAGCTTGTTGTTTCAAGTCTGGGAGAGTGGGTGACCTGTTGGCCAGCCCCTTGGGCTGTCGGCCTGGGCTTGTTCTTGTCAGCTACCAGTGGTGGCCGACGGCCATTAGTCTCTTTTTCCAGATATTTATTGACAGGTATGCCAGCTGTTGCACACCGAGCTGCATCTCCATACACGTGTATGGTAGGATGTTCCTAAGCTCAAGACTTGTTTTTCTATATATAGGAGGGTTCCTCTCCCATTTTGGAGGGTTAGCAATTTTAGACCAAAAAATCTCTCTCTCCCTCTCTAGCTTTCTTTCTCTCTTGATATTTTGTGCCTGGTTGCCTGGTTTCTCTATACTTTTGCATACCAACCCTTAATCAAACTTGACTATCTTTGAGCTGAGGTTCCTTGGAGTCTTGTTTGAGGTCTAGAAGGAGGTTTGAGCAGAATTTGTGCCTAATTTGTGCTTTGCTTCAAAGGTATAGCACTTATCTTGTTCAAGCTTATTTTGTATTTTTGTTCTGCCATCTATTTCAACTATTTTTGGGGTGATTTTGAACTGTCAAAAACTCTGTTTTTATGGTTTAAAAGTGTTGGTTTGAGGTTATTTTGAGTTAGGGGGTGGTCCACCCTCTTTGCTCCTTTGCTTGTTAAGCTTTTGTACCATTTTTCATCACTTTCAAACCAACTTTTTTAGACCTTTTAACCACTGAATTTCAGAGGCTTTTCAGTGGCAAAAACCTCATTTTGAAGTCCAAAATTGAAAGGGTTAGCCTCTCCTCCTTGTGTCTTGTTTGCATGCCTAGTTAGCCTTATGTATTAGCTTATTATTTTAGCTTTTTGTGGCTTAAGTCCAGCACATTTTAGACTATATTTGGGGCCGTTTTGCCTCTGTTTTTTGGTTGGTTAAATTATTTAAGCTTTGTATGGCATAGTTGTAGTGCAATTTCCTTCACTAGCTTAGTGTTTTAGAGCTTTAATCACCATTGTTTTGAGTTAATAGCATGTTTTAGTGTTTTACACTTAATTTCAACACTTTAATCTCTTCAATCTCCCTCAATTCTTCACTCTTTTGTTTGCTTTGAAAGTGGTTTTAAACCCTTTGTTTGCCTAAGTGTGAAATAGAGGCGCTACACCTAATGATTTAATCTCTTAGGGGGTTCATTACCAACAGTGTAACACCTCTTGCATGCCCAAAGCTACTTGTGGTTTGAGCTATCTTTCCATTAGAGGACGTTCACCAATGGACAATTGGATTAATTAATGGTTTGGTAATTAAAATGAGTAAATAAAATTGGACAAGTAAAAAAGGAAAAATAAGCATCTTTCGTGTTGCATTGCATATGTTCGAATTAGACGTTAATTCGAACATAAGGAAAATGGGACATTTCATACTCAAAAGTGATAAAATGTGCCACTTTCCTTGGTTACCATTACCCTTGATCATGCATGATAGGGTGGTGGTCTTTTGAGTCTCGTTTTGCATTTATTAAACTTGTACAAACTTGGTACCTTAGCCATCATGCATAGAAATTGCTTGATTGATGGTTTGAGGGTCAAGAGTTACACTCCTTTGAGCTTGTTTGATGAGAAGGAGGGTAACAGTACATACAATCCTTGAGAATACACTACTTTGCCTCTGTTTGCTCTCTGTTGCAGTAAGAGGAAGTGCAGGACAGAAGTGGCCAACCGGCCACCAATGGTAGCCGACCAGCCATCTATGAAATTTGCACAGTGTGTTGATATGGTGGAGCAAAGGTGTTCTGGAAATTGGCGGCATTGTCAGTGTTTCAAATGTGCAAACAGAGGCGTTCAGTAGCAAGGCGGTGGCTTTTTCGGATGGAAACCGAGCATGCATGGGCCTCCCTCGCTTCTCGCCATTAGCTAATTAGATTAATTAGCACTAGATGAAATACATGTTGTAACTATTTAAGTAGAGTAGTTAGTTAATTACTTCATGTTGTAATTAATTAGCTTAATTGATTTGTAATTAGTTAGTTAAGTGTTTAGCTAATTAATTTGATTTGTAATATTTAATTAGCTTAGAATAGCTTAGTTAATTCATTTCTAGTGTTGTAATAGTTAGCTTAATTAGTATAGCTAGTTGGTTAGTTTATTCATTCGGACCCTCCTTCGCGAGGGCGTAATGTTGTAATAAGTGTGCGTGGGTATGTGTATATTTTCCAACCCCACGTCTTTCTCCTTTTTATTTTATCGCTTTTGATAGTTAGATTAGGATCATATTTCAATTAGCATATCGCTTGCTTGCATCCATTCATTTGTCTTGCATGCACCGAGACTCGGCGCATCATTCAAACTGCATCGTTATTTCAATATCTTATTTGAATACGTATTTAATCGCATGTTGTTCAAATCGATCCATATGCCCATATTAGTAGCCGTGCCTATTAATTGCATTCTTCGCATGCGTTGCATTAGACATCTTGCATAGTTAGGATCATGCATTTTTCTAACTAGTTTCTATTTTGGCTTGGAGTACTCGGTGAGTTTTTATGCTTTAGCATACTTGCATGAGTGTGATTTCCATATTGGCGTGATTAGCATGCTTGCCATGAGGCTATGTGTTTACTTGCTAAACTGCATGAAAACTTGTGGATGAAGGCTTGTTGTTTGCATTGGAACAATTTAATGAATGTGTGTTTTTAGCCCACTTTGTTGAGTGGCAAGTCATGTTTTAAGCCCACCATGTTTGGTGGCAAATATCCACAACTTTTAAGCCCACTTGAGGTGGCAAATTCAAACCATTTTCAAAAAACCAAACATGAGTTGAATTGTTCCAAATTGAGCAAAACTAATCTATACTTGCTTGTGCGCATCACATAGTAAAGCTAGTTTAAATAACCGGAATAAGAATGCATAATGTTTATAAAACATCATATCATGATTAGTAGAGGCCGATCTTTGATCGGGCGAGTGGGGGTGCTTAATTCATGACCTTCCCTCTCGTACCTAAGTTCTCGTGCCAAGACAACTTTGGTGATGACGGACACGTAACCTTTGGCACGAGTCAAGGTTTCCTAAATTTCCCTAAAAACAAAAAATATTTAGGTGGCGACTTTGTATCTGGCAAAGCAGTCCAATTTTGTCATTATTTGATTTAAAATCGATTTTCCAAAAAGGTCTGCCTGATTTGGACTCTTTGGTGTTTATCAGTTTCATATTGCACTTGTGAGACTAGATTCAGAACCGCAGGAGTCCAAATTATGAGGCCTTCTTTTCAAACCCTTTCCGAAAGGTGAGGCACGGAAAAAGGCGAGTCCACAGTTTCTGGCGACTCTGTTGGGGACTTTAGAGAACTTGACTTGAACTCATGATATGATGTTTTATTTACACTTATGTGTTTATTTGCATTTGCATTTGCATTGGTGCGCCTAAGTCACAGTGTTTGCCATCTGCTATTCCTAAATGGTTTATCAGAGGCTTGCTTGGAAAGCTTGCCAAAAGGCTGACTGGTTGCAGGCTCTACCACGATGGGAACACAACCCTTAGATCTGGATTACTGTTGTATCGTTTGATCCTCCTTTCACTTCTCGGTGTTAGGTGTGAGAGGTATATTAGGTAGTCTTGCTGAGGGTACCCTTTTTGACCAATTGGCCTAGTTGTATATCGGAATCCATAAAGACTGTTCCAAACTAGGACATGTTGCTCACCAGAATGTAGGAATTGTTTGAAACCGCTTGTTTTGCTTAGTGAATCCCTAGCTCTTGACGAAATTAGGACAAGGCAACCCTACCCCATCATAGGGATGTTTTGGCTCTCACTTGCTTAAAAAATATGTGCTTTTGGAGTGAAACTCTGCACGAATGTATGTATCAGTTGCAAGTCTGGGTATCAGTTTTGGGGTAGAAATCAGTGTTTGAGTACAGTTCTCTAGCTTATGATTACAATTGCGTGTTGTTTCTGTCTGAGCCGAGGTGCTGTGCGGTTTCTGATTTTTGTTTCTTTTTTTTTTTTTTTTTTTTTTTAAGGTAGTCTTTCACCATTACTTTAGACGATTCTGTTACCCCCCAAGCACTCTGGACCCGAGTTAGAAGGATTTGCAGATCCGGGGATCTAGTCAGGGGACAGCCAGTGTTTGTTTCACTCCCGCCAGTTTACTAGACGAAGGAGGATTCGATAGAATTCGCCAATTCAGCAGTCGTTGTTTACCCTCTCCTGTGCCCAGTCAGGCCCAATCATCTACTTCTACTCCAGACAGTGGGTATTCGTCAATTCCGATAGTTCAAAGTCCTCTAGTCAACATGGAAGATATGTTTCGCCGACTCTAGCAGACCATTGAGAACATGCAGCTAGATGCTGCCCGACAAGCTGAGGTCACAGCTCGCCAAGTTGAGGTTGTAGCTCGCCAAGCAGAAGTGATAGATAGGCTTCAGCAACAGTAACCACAACTGACAGTAGCCTATGCATCCCATTCACCCCCAGCGGGAATTCCGACACCCGGGGTCACAATTAATGTCCAGGAAAATGCGGGCATTCAGGCGAATCCTATCCTACCTCAGACCTCCAAGGCACCGGTTTATTCGACAGAAGCGTCGTTTGAATTCGAAGTCGACCCTACTGCACTGAAAGTAAGCAAGCTGCAAAAGCTCTTTAAACGGGCACAGGGCATAAATTCGATCCTTGACATAAAAGATGGCTATACTGATTCGGCAGTGATATTGCCAAATAGATTCAAGATGCCGCATATAGACCGATTTGACGGTTCCGGGGATCCTATGGTCCATCTACGGCTATTCTCTGACATCCTACGACCCATGGGTCTCACCAGACTACAGAAGTTGTTGCTCTTTCACTGGACCCCGTTGGGTATAGCGGCCATTTGGTATGCCAAACTTGAAGACTCTGTGAAGAGAAACTGGGAGGAAATGGCTGAGGCCTTCATAGCGCAGTACTTCTACAATACTTAGATCGAGGTTACTACTCGTGATCTTGAAACAACTCGTCAGGAGTCGAAGGAGGGCTTTTCAGATTTTGTGACCCGGTGGAGGGCCAAGGCCTCTATGATGACTGTCTGGTTGTCTGAAAAAGGACCAGATCAGAATGGTGGTCCGTAATTTGCAAGGAAGATTATTACAGAAAATGATAGTCTTGCCTTTGTCTACTTTTGCTGACCTCCACGAAATAGGGATGTAAATAGAAGACGCAATGAAACAGGGTCTGATAGACCATGAGAAGGAACAGCATAAAAGGCCCTTTATACGCAACTCCAATGCAGCCACGACTAGTAGTACCTCTGCGCGGCCTTCGGATGTGAGCATGGTCACCACCACATCCAAGACTGCCAACTCCTTTGCCGGCACATCCAATACAACTTCCCAAACCTCAAGCCATCAGGCCCGAGGCCGGAGAGTTTTCACCCCACTCTACATGTCTCTATCTGCGGCCCTGAGGGTCTTGATAAGAAAAGGACATCTGAAGTGGTTAGAACAACACCCATTGCCTAATCTTCTCCCTCTGAAACACAACCCGGCCAAATACTGTGCCTTTCACCAACAGCATGGTCATGTTACTGATCAGTGCTTTAAATTACGTCATGAGATTCAAGATCTCATTGACAATAAGGTGATAGCACCTTCCGAAAAGCCCAACGTCACTACAAATCCTCTCCCACCACATAACCAAGCCCCTCTACCCCGGCAAATAAATCTCATACAAACATTGGCCGTCTCTTACGACCCCAGTATATACATCACCCCTGCCCACCTACCTAAGCCAGCATTATTTATCCCGGAAAGCACAGATTTGTGCATGATGAACGCGTCCATATCCCAACCCAAACCTGTGGTGGTGACCCTGGTAGATGAAGGCAGGGTATCCTTGGTGAAGAATGAGGATGTCAATTCAGTGCCTGAGGGCTCCGTGGATTTATCTGAGGAGGAATACAACCCATGCTATTATATTGTGCCAACCAATCAGGCCAAACCAGATGTGGAGTTGCCAACAGGAATGGAGGTTAGTGTGGTCTGGCAAGATGGCCCAAGCTAGGGATTAGATGACCTAGCCGACCTAGAGGAAGACATTAACAATCTGCAGTTCTTCGATTAGCAAGATTCGGGAGATGTGCACATTAACTGGTTCGATCTGAATGGGTCGACAGATAACTCTGGGTGGCTCAATGATGAACCTGATGTGGATAAGGGACTTCAACCAAAGCTGGAAGAACCAGAAGCAGGAATTACTATGAGGGCCGGAAGGGCCGAGGACAAGAGGAAATTGCCGGAGAGCACCGATATTAAGAATTTTGCTTAGGAATCGGGCATTGTTAGTACTGCTGATACGCAACAAGAGGCCGCACTGAAGCATTTTGAACAAGAAAGGGATGAGAATAGTCAGAAAGCTGAAAAAGTCAAACATCCTGCGGGGGATGACTGTGATGGAAGAGTAATTACAACGGAATCGGATAATTGCTTGTCGGTTGCCAGAAGAGTATGGTGGGAAGATGATGATCTGTATCCTGCCCACACTGACGAGGATTAGGGCCAAGACTTGCCAGACAACACATGGTATTTTGAAGAGGTGGATCATATGACTAGAAGCGGGCAGTACTTCAAGCCCCCACACTTAGACCAACCCAAAGCATCCGGAAATGACAAGGAGGCTGAAAAACAAAGGGAAAAATTGTTAGATGAAGAGGCTATGCTAAAGCAGTTGAAGAAGATTCAAGCAGACATATCTATCTGGGGGTTGCTTATGGCTTCTCGAGTACACAGGCAAGCTGTATTGTCGGCAATGAATAAAGCTAAATTGTCTATCGACACAACTCCAGAGCAACTAGTGGGACTCGTCTTCCCAAGAGGCGCCGCGCCAACTTTAACCTTTTCGACAAGGAATTGCCACCGAAAGGCTTTGCACATAACAAACCGCTATACATCTCAATTGAGTATAGAGAGAAGTGAGTGCCGGTTGTATTGGTTGACACTGGGTTTGCAATCAATGTTTGTCCGTCTCGCATAGCCTATGCTATTGGCTTGAAGCCAGCGGATTTTGTACCAACGGCCTAGGTGATCCGAGCTTATGACAACACAAGCAGAGAAGTGATGGGAACAGTACAAGTCAAAGTACAAGTTGGCCCGGCTCAACAGGATATTGAGTTTCACGTCCTAGATGTTGCGGCTACTTTCAACTTATTACTTGGGCAACCCTGGCTGCACCAAGTAAAAGTTGTTTCTTCCACCCTACATCAAACGCTGAAGTACCCTCTTGGAAAGCGGGTAGCCATCATGTTCAGGAATTCATCTATACATTCTCCGCCAGAGATTACTACACCCATACTGGAGATTATACATGGCGATGAGGACTTTTCTTGTCTGGTTTTACCTTAGCTGAGGCCCGGGTGGTGCAAAATATCTTAGCTATTAATGAGGGCTTATATGTTAGTGCTCAATCAGTGTATTTCATGAACACGCTACAACATATACCCGGGATGGGATTAGGAAAGAGTGGTCGGAAGGGTGTTACTGCACTGGCCGAAGTGCTACATAACCTTCATACCTTTAGCTTGGGCTATACGTCCACCAAAGAGGATTGGGTGAGGAAAGGGAAAGAAATGGCCGGAAGAGCCAGAGCAAAGCAAAGTGGGAAGCACTATAAGCTTGTGCATAGGCCAATTCAAGGAACTCTGAACGGCCGCTTTGTCCGAGAGGGGGAAGACTTCCCATTTTGCAGTTTTCCTAAGCCATGGTTGAACTCCGAGAAGTGGCGTCTACTCGGTTTCGAGATTTTCTTCGACTTACAGTTGCAAGAGGATAAAGCCACAGAGGAACAGACTGAATTAACTGCTGAGGCTGAATAGAGCACGGAAAGTGAGTCCAACAGCAATGAACTTGAGATAGGAGTAGCACTAGCATGTCTCATTTTGGGTCCTCAGATCAACCCGGAGAGCTTGGGGGATGACCTAACCGTTTCCATAATCGAAGAACAATTAGGTGTGGACCCTTCTGGTGGTATTCTGGATGGATCCGACGTATCGTCCTTCACTTGGCAGCTAGAGGAGGGTTTTCTATCCAGTAATTCTAAGTCGGGTAGTGAGCCGGAATCTGATTCCACAGAGTCTGTGGAGTCGGAATCAGATTCCAATTCTTCTGAGTCGGAGTCTGGTATTCATGGGGTTGTTAACCCAGATGCCGTAGTTTTGTCCAGGTTCTTTTTCCTTTTCTTTTGAGTCGGTTGTAACCGAGGAATTGGATGAGCTGGATCTTGTGAATGAGAATACCACTGCAGTTTCTAAGTACTTCTCTGTGCCACTTGTATATTGCATTGACCATGACTTTCAAAATTTTAGTGAAAACGACGAGGAAGGTATTCCTCTGGTTTTGAAACATTTGATTAATCAAGAGGAGGAGAAGTTTGTAAAACCTCTTGTTGATGAAATCATTCCAATTAATGTGGGTACTGAGAAGGATCCGCGTCTGGTCCAGATCGGGTCTACGTTGTCTTCGGAGGAACGCGAGCACTTAGTCGCTTTATTAAAGGATTTCAAAGATGTTTTCGCGTGGTCCTATGAAGACATGCCTAGAATCGATTCTGAGATTGTACAGCATCAGATCCTATTTGACCTCGAGGCCCGACCCATCAAGCAGAAGCTTCGGAAAATACACTCGGACTGAGCTTTAAAGATTAAGGAGGAGGTCACCAAGCAGATAGACGCAGGGTTTTTGCTAGAATCTAAATATCTGACTTAGTTGGCTAACATTGTTCCGGTGCCGAAGAAAGATGGCAGAATTCGAGTGTGTGTGGATTTCAGAGATCTGAACAAAGCTAGTCCGAAAGACGACTTTCTTCTACTGCACATCGACGAATTAGTGGACTTCACCGCAGGCCATGCGTTGCTCTCCTTCATGGATGGATTTTCTAGGTATAACCAGATTTTGATGGCACCCAAGGATAGAGAGAAAACCGCCTTCACTACACTGTAAGGAACCTATTGCTACAGGGTGATGCGGTTTAGATTGAAGAATGTTGGGGATACCTATCAACGGGCTGCAACCACGATTCTACATGATATGATCCATAAAGAGGTTGAGGTGTATGTGGATGATATGATTGTCAAGTCCAAGGAAATAGAGGGCCATTACACCACCTTAAAGAAATTCTTCCAACGGATTAGAGAATATTGGTTGAGGCTGAATCCACAGAAATGCACTTTTGGCGTAACAGTAGGGAAAATGCTGGGTTTCTTGATCACACAGAGGGGCATCGAGGTAGATCATTCCAAAATCAAAGCCATCCTAGAAATGCCACCACCAATGACTGAAAAGGAGGTGCGAGGCTTTCTAGGTAAAGTGCAATTCATAAGACAGTTTATTTCAAAATTAACCTTGACTTGTGAACCACTATTCGGTTTCTTGAAGAAAGGAAAGAAATTCTAATGAAATGATCGATGTCAGTTTGCTTTTGAGCAAATCAAGCAGTACCTCCAAAACCCGCCTGTGTTGTCGCCGCCAGAGCCGGGGAAGCCCTTGATTCTGTATCTGTCAATAACGGACACAATGATGGGATGCATGCTTGCTCAAGAATCTGAGAATAGGGTGGAGAAAGCCATCTATTAGCTAAGTAAGAAATGTAAGACTGTGAGACCCGTTACAACCCGTTAGAGAAGGCTTGCTTAGCCTTGGTATGGGCTACCAGGAAGTTGAGGCACTACCCCGTTAGCTCACTCCGTAATTTTAGTTTCGAGATTAGTTCCTATCAAATATCTCTTCGAGAAACCAGCATTTGCGGGTATGCTAGCCCATTGGTTGCTTCTTCTCTCCGAATTTGATCTGAAATATGTCACTCGCAAGTCTGTCAAGGGGAGAGCGGTAGCTGAGTTCTTGGTAGATCACCCAGTGGAAGGGAATGAAGCGGTAGAATACCTATTCCTAGATGAGGCTATTCTGTAAGTCAAGGAAGAGATTTGGACAATGTACTTTGACGGAGTGTCTAACCAGTACGGTTATGGGATAGGGGTGTTGTTGATAGTACCCAACAATTCCCATATACTCTTAGCCTTCAAACTTCGGTTCAAAGTATCCAACAACAAGGCAGAATACGAAGCGTGTATCACTGGTTTGGAAGCCTCCTTGGAACTAGGGGCAAAAAGGTTGGACATCATTGGGGACTGGAACCTGGTTGTGTCTCAAGCAAAAGGAAACTAGAAGGTGAAAGAAGAAAAGATGAAGATCTACCACCAAACCTTGGACGTTCTGATTCCTAGGTTTGAGAAGCTAACCTTTATGCATCTATTAAGAAAGAACAACAGGTTTGTTGATGTTTTATCAACTCTATCTTCTATGATAGACATCCCGTTGGGAGTCCAGATGCGTCCGATCATTATTAAGCAGAGATATACGTCGGCCTACAAGTTTATCGCCGCAATAGATGAAGTGCAAGATCAAAACCCCTGGTATGATGATATCTGGAACTTCTTGGAAAAGGAGGTTTATCCACCAGGGACAAATGCCAAAGATAAGAGGGCAACACGGAGGATGGCGTTTCAGTTTATCATCTGCGGGGGTAAGTTGTATAAGATGGGTCATGTGGGAATGCACAAGCTGTGTGTTGATGCAGAAGAGTCGAAGTGCTTAATGGAGGCCATCCATGGGTGTGGAGCGCACATGAGCGGCATAATGCTAGCCCGGAAGATTCTCAAGCAAGCTTACTATTGGTCTACCATGAAGGAGGATTGTATTGGTTTTGTTCGGCGATGCCACAAATGCCAAATTCATGCAAATAGCGTGAACATCCCGCCGTCGAAGCTGTACAACATGACTTCACCATGGCCTTTCTCAGTATGGAGAATTAAAGTCATCGGCGCAGTCACACCGAAAGGGTCAAATGGGCATGAGTACATTCTGGTGGCAATTGATTATTTTATGAAGTGGGTCGAAGCTCAGTCTTATGCAGTGTTGAAAGCAGCGCATGAGGCTAAGTTCATCCGAAACAACATTATTTGCCGTTATGGAGTCCCGAATGAGATCATTTCAGATAATGGCTCTCATTTCAAGAAGGAAGTGATTGACCTGGTGGAGAAATACAACGTGGCTTTTCGTAAGTTATCTACATATCGGCCGCAAACCAACGAAGCTGTTGAGGCCACCAACAAGAACATTAAGCACGTTTTGCAGAAAATGGTTGAGACCTACAGGGACTGGCCAGACAAATTGCCATTTGCTCTCTGGGGCTACAGAACTTCAATTCGGACATCTACTAGGGCAACTCCGTACTCTCTGGTTTATGGGATGGAAGCTGTTATGCCGATTGTCGCTGCGGGTTATGGGTGAGTGCCAGATAGCAGAAGCGGATTAGCAGTAGAGCAGGTTTGAAGAACTAATGTTGTTCGATGAGATAAGGCTGAAAGCACTGTACCATGTTCAAGGATATCAACGTAGGATTGCCAGGGCTTTTAACAAGAAAGTTAAGTCTTGGAATCTTAAGAAAGGAGATTTGGTATTGAAAGACAACCGAGCTCCCATTCATGACCCTAGGGGCAAGTTCAGACCTAATTAGATTGATCCTTACATTATCAAGACCATCTGGTCAGGTGGGGCTGTCATTCTTATGGACCTGGATGGCCTAGAATTTTTCCAACCGATCAACATGGACAAGTTGAAGAAATATTATCCTTGAGAGGCTTGCTAGGCCGAAAACCCGGAAGGGCAACCTAGGCAAAAGTTAGAGCACAAAACATTGGAAAAAAAAAGAAAAACTGAGCTCGCAAGGTTGAAAACGCAAAAAGGGCGGCCTTAGCAAAAGTTAGAGCGCAAAATGAGAGCGTTAATACTCGAGTGAACCCGAACCGAACTACGTAAGGCTTGATTCCTATCTTCGAGATACGTAGGCAACTTCATTATGAAGTCCGGCCGTAAACACCTCTAAATCAACTGTGTCCATATGTTTGATCAAGGCATCCTTATCTGTTCGTTATTTGAAAGATCGGTTGTGATCCTTACCTTGAGAGAAGAGCTGATCACAGTGCTGAGTAGTGCTATTCAGTCTAGGGGCAATTTTCCATTTCTAGATTTGGGGTTGTACGTCTCGAGGATAGATTCCATGTGTGTCAAGTGGTGATCCTTATCGAAAATGGTTTTGAAAAGTTTTGATAAAAGTTGATTTT
Source organism: Camellia granthamiana (assembly GCA_036172215.1). Classification (NCBI taxonomy): domain Eukaryota; kingdom Viridiplantae; phylum Streptophyta; class Magnoliopsida; order Ericales; family Theaceae; genus Camellia; species Camellia granthamiana. The sequence continues at coordinate 82,103,557 of CM069916.1, forward strand.
TGTTCAAATTAATCATTTTACAACTTAGACCATTTTTGGACTAAAAGGAAAATTTTCGGTGCCCACAACTTTAATTTCATTGATTTCAATACAGAATTCTCTGACTCTCAATACACATCAAAGTTGCTTTTATTACATTCAAAAAGAAAACTTGAAAAGCTAGATCTAAGCAATAAACTTGGGGCATAGAGAAGTCAGGTGTTCTTGCGTCCCCTCCTTGCGCTTGTGGAAGCTTTCGATGCTAAAGTGGGCCCGGATTGCGCCTCATCTTCAAGCCAAGTCAAACATTCACCAGAAAGTGCACAGTTGAAACTAGGGACAGGAGCCAGAAGTTCCCTCGTCCTCTAAGTAGCGGGATATCGAGATAATTGTGAACCTCGAACTGGGAATGAAACTGGGTACTCAACCCCCTCTTCTGGACAAGTCTGGTCGTGTCCAAACTGATGCCTGAACTGAAATGGAAAGTAGAGTACACAGTGTGTCAAGTCAATCAGTTGAATGCCGGGTTACCGAGCCATGCTGTAGCTCATCTCGGGCAGATCAAACCAAAGGCAATGCCAAGTAATGTCAACCGCAGACCTGTCGCACATCCAATGGCACCACTATCTATAACAACCCCGACTTATGATTAACGTTAATTCATGATTTCATGTGCCTAATAAGTCACTAAGATCAAATTTTGGATTTATTCCATATGTGTTGCATTATTTGTGTTTCGATCTGTTTATTGTAAGAATATCTGTTTGAGATTCTAGTATACTCTGCGAATTGAAGGCCTTATCGGCATCTGAATCTGAAATTGATTTGATTTATGTGTTATGTGGAATTTATAGAATTTTATTGTAGGTTTAATTGAAATTCCATTTGGAACGATTAAATTAGCATAATTAATGTCAATGTGATTAACCCAAGTCAATCTTAATTAAGCCACTTTAATTAAGCCTATCTAAGGCTATTTAGACCTCCTTATTTTACTTTACACCCTCATTCCCTACTCCTTGAGCTCAAAAATGTGTGAGAGAAGGAGGGACCAAGAGAGAAAGAGAGTTGAGATCAATAAGAATTGTTGGAATTGGGAAGAATTAGCTTGGAATCTTAGTGTGCTCATCATCTAGATCTTACTTGAGAGGTTGAGGTATGATTTCAACACTTCGATTATATAATTATGATGTTTAGAACATGAATTCATGAAGATTATGTTGAGTTAAGCAAGACTTGAGTTAAATAAGTTAGTAGAAGGACCATACCATGCATGCATGTCTATTCCTTTACAAATTGAGCATGATTTCCAAGAATTCCCTCATGCATGTCTTGAATTCACCTTGATTTTGGGAAATTATCAAGTTTTATGTTGTTTTATGGCATTTGATCATGTTTTGAGAAGCTCAAGATCAAGAAAATTCATGCATGTTATGTTCATGAAACATTCATAAAGTTTAAGTTGAAATTTTGAACAATTGGCATGCTTTTGGGCCTTGATTTCATGAAAGGATCTTTAAATCATGATGTTTTGTGAATATCTAAATGTTTTTCAGAATTTTGGCCCAAGAGGATGAGTTTTGAAGTGTTTAGTTTGAGTTTGAAGCTTGGAGATCAAATCTGGAAATTCCAGAATTTGAATCTACGCTAGAGTGTAGGAGTTCACGCTCGAGCGAAGCACTCTGAATGCGTGCACTTCTGCTCGAGCGACATGATACCCACTCGAGCGTGAAATGCATGTATTCAGAAGTTCATATGTTTTGTAGCACGCTCAAGCGACAAAAGTCACACTCGAGCGAGGGCCTGAGTCTTACGCTCGAGCAGAGATCGAGCGTCCGTTGAGAGTGAAAAATAAGCAATCAGTACTTTTTCAGAGTTTACTGTTCGCTCGAGCTAAGAAAGTCATGCTCGAGCGAACCCTCACTTTTTGCATGTAATGACCCTCACACTGCCCTAACTGTACTCATGTGCATTTTATATGATTTTCCTTTGTTAAGCTTGCATTTCAAATCTTAACTTGTCTTGCATAAAAGTTACTTGAATGCTATGTTCCTCATTGGTGTGTGTGTGTTTCAGCTGAGGACATCTTGAGCCTAGGTCGCCCCTTTGATACCCTTACACTTAGGACCATCTTGGGATTTCTCTGGTTGGCCTTCACCCGCACCCTGACATATTGGCCGAGATATCATTATCTAGGCCGAGGTGTTCATCACCAAGGCCGAGATGTGTACTATCTGGGCCGAGATGTTACCCTTGAACCCAAGTGATCTTGCCCTAGACTGGTACGACCTAGACCGAGGTGTGGCACATCTAGGCCGAGGTGTGGCATAGCTAGGCCAAGTGTTGTCCTTTCTGGCCGAGGTCATTGTTCCCTTGCTTGCCGAAGTCTTGTTATTAGCCGATGTCATTACTCACCGGAGTCCCTTGCCGCCTAGCTTGTTGAACACACCTTGTCATAGTCTTGTCTTTTCAATCAGTCACCTTTTCAAGTTGAGCCAACCAGCCATTGCCACGTGTCCGAGCTGAGTGTTAAGTCAGCCGGCAGAGAGAGAGATGTATCATTTTGTATCATACCTTTGTTCTTGAGGAGAGAGAAGCTCTAGGAGAAGAAGGAGGAGTTTTAGAATGAGAAAGTGGATTGCAAGCTTGATTCTTAGAGTTCAAACCGTTAGATTCCTGATTTGAGGTTAGAATCTTGATCTACTCTTGTTATTCTTATTGATCATCTAGCTGCATTGCACGATCGAATCTGTTTTGCATGCCATGCATTGATTTAAAGTTGGTTTTGGAAAGAGAATATGAAATTCAAATGTTCTTGAGGAAAAGCCTCGTTTGAGCCGAAAGTTTGCAACAAGTTACATGTTTTTGTGTTTGTTTTCGTAAGATCCTCTAGTATGGGTATCCAGGTCCATGTTTTCAAACTTATAGCATGAAATCTCAGATTTTATAATAATAAGTTATGATCTTTGCATTCATTTCCTCCATGCTCTTCATGTTCATGTTCTTTATGTTCTTGAGCAGAGGGGAACCCAGATTTTCCCGACTTCATTTTCCCTTGCATGTGGCCAACGGGACCTCACCTCGGCAAGGAGGTGTGGAACCTCGGCCAAGACCTGGTTGGTGCCCAGCATGTTTCCCCGAGATGAGAAACAGTGTTTGTTTTGATTTGATTTAGTTTTGGCGAATGCCGAGGTCATTTTGTATGCATGTGAAGCTTGTTTAAATGTGCATTCAATAGATTTGCCATGTGTTTGTAGGACTTGGACTCGCCCTGACCCCGACGTTCGACGAACTATGTGAGTGGTATTTTAATAAAGATATGTTATAAAGCTTTGATAAAACCTTGTTTTGCTTTGTTCGGACATTACTTACAAGCATGAATGATTATTACTATTTTGCGTATCAAATATTGTATCTTGTTCTGATGACATTCTCGGGAAGTCCGTATGTGCTAGGGGACTATAAGCATTTGTAGCACAAAGTTTGGAAGTCCGTATGTGCTAGGGGACTATAAGCATTTGTAGCACAAAGTTTGGAAGTCCGTATGTGCTAGGGGACTATAAGCATTTGTAGCACCAGTCCTTAGTGTCCGGGGACTATAATGCAACGACACCGTTGTTTTGAGATCTCACTTGTCTTGTCTTGCCTTGCCACTGACGGTTTTACCGCGTGGGTTTGTTTGTCCGGAATGTCATCTCTTGTATCATATTGATGTTAGTAAGCATCCCTTGAAGCTTTGAAAGATTTGATAGATGAACTTGATTTATTCCTTGTATTGCTTGGTTAAAAGATCTCGGATATCATTCATGTAAACCCTTTATTATTTATACCATTCACTGAGTATCCAAGCTCACCCTCTCTATATATATGTAGGTGATGAGCAAGGCGTCGGCGACGCCTAGATGTCTTTTGCCGATATGTTTTGCCGACGTGTTTTGGATTATGTTTTGCAACATCTTGAAGATTATGCTTCTTAGTTTTATTTCGTTGTATTTTGTATTCGATGGCTGAGAAGCCTTTTGGTCAAGATGTAATTTTTGTACTTCATTTTGTTGTATTTAAGCTATTATAAGATGTATGACATTTCATTTAACTTAAGCACTGCTCTCATGGACTACTCAACTTTTAATTTATTGCTTCCGCATTTGTAAGCCCCATATGTATACTCTGACTCGCGTGTGAATTCTTGGAAGTGGCCTTTGGTAATCTCGAATTACTGGCCATCATGGCATCATTCTACTAGGGGCGGAATGGGGTCGTGACAGAATGGTATCAGAGCACAAGTTCCTCACAGTACGTTATTCACACACTTTGAGTCCTAAAGAGCATTGGATTTCCCTTAGAAAGATGTTAGGATTGCACCATGTTGCTTGCTACTTGACAATATGTGCATCATCTCGGCATAGCTGCTCGTTGCTTGCATACATACTTTATTGCGCATTTCGTTTTAAAGTCACATTTTGCATACTCATAGCACTATGAGGAGAGGAAGACCACTAGTTGGCCGAGATCAATCAGAAGACCGATTGGACCGATTAGAAAGATTAGTTGAAGGTTTAACTCAGGAGTTGAGACAAGTGAGACAACAGAATGCTAGTGCTACATCTACCCAGGCCGAACAGACGAATGGCCGACATGCAGTTCCGCCTCCACCTCCTCCAGTGCCTCAAGCGCCTCCACAGCCAACCTTGTATGGGGATGGAACTATGACTTTGATTAAGGAGTTCAAGAAGATGAACCCGCCAAGATTCCAAGGGGGCATAGAGCCGATGAAAGCCGAAGCGTGGGTTTTAGAAATGGAGAAGCTGTTCGAGATCTTTCCCAGCACCGATGCTCAGAAGGTGGCATTGGCCGCATTCACGTTAGATGACGACGCTCGAAGATGGTGGATGATGACCTGAGAAGGAAATCCTGACTTAACTTGGGCCAAATTTTTGGAGCTGTTTTACAACAAGCATTTTCCCCTTAGTGTTCGGGGTCACAAGACCACGGAGTTTCAGACTCTGACACAAGGAAACAAGACAGTGGCAAAATACGACCGTGCTTTCACCGAGTTGGCGAGGTATGCGCCTCATATGGCCAGTGATGAATATAGGAAAGCTAGGAAGTTCGAAAGCGGACTGCGTGGACCGATACAGGATAGAGTCAACATGCTCAACATGCCGACTTATGCCGGAGTCTTGGACAAGGCTATTCTTGCAGAAGCTAACTTGAACCGATATCAGAATGTGGGAGATAATCAGAGGAAGAGACAGAACTATGATAACCGCCGAGTTCCGTTTAACGCCAAGAAGAAAGCGAATGTGGGCAGCTCCAGCAACTCGAACCAGGAAGGTAATACTAAGCCGATGTGTACAAGTTGTGGGAAGCCGCATTCCAGGGTTTGCCGTTGGGCGTCAGGCGCCTGTTTTGAATGTGGAGAAATGGGTCATCGTGTGAGAGACTATCCGAAGTCCAGGATTAATGATGGTAAGAAAAACGGGTGCACCTCGGGTTCTGTACAGGGAAGCAACGTCGGAGGGACACAAATGAGGCAGGGCAGGGTTTTCGCGCTAGTGCCAGGAGACACCCAGAATGCTGAGACAATAGTGTCAGGTATACTCCCAATCTGCTCTCAAGATGCATACATATTGATTGATTCGGGTTCTACGCATTCATTTGTATCTGCTAAGTTTGCCGAGAAGTTGAATAGAGAACAAGAACCCCTTGATTATGTGTTGTGTGTATCTGCTCCATCTGGGAGAACTATGATTGTTGCATCTATTTATAGGGCGTGTGTTGTTGTGATTGAGGGTGTAGAATTATTAGTTGATTTGATGCCGTTAAACATGACCCACTTTGACGTCATATTAGGAATGGACTGGTTAGTAATGAATCATGCATCTATTAATTGTGTTTCGAAGAATGTCACGTTGAGACCCCCAAACCAAGCCGAGGTTATTTTCCAGGGTAAAGGGGTAGTGTCCCCACCTTACTTGATTTCGTCCATTAAAGCCTATAAGCTAATTCAGAAAGGGTGCCATGGCTACTTGTGTAGTATACTGAGTGATCAAAATGGAAATGTTAACTTAGCCGATATCCCAGTTGTTAATGAATTCCCCGATGTCTTTCCAAATGAATTGCCTGGCCACTTAGTCGACAGAGAAATAGAGTTTACTGTGGACGTGATGTCAGGAACACAGCCGATCTCCAAAACACCCTATAGAATGGCCCCAGCCGAACTTAAGGAATTGAAAGTGCAACTACAAGAATTGTTGGATAAGGGTTTTTTTAGGCCGAGCACTTCACCGTGGGGAGCGCCAGTCCTGTTTGTTAAGAAAAAGGATGGCACACTTCGTCTTTGCATTGACTACAGAGAACTTAACAAGGTAACCATTAAGAATAAGTACCCGTTGCCTAGGATTGACGATTTGTTAGATCAACTACAAGGAGCACGAGTCTTTTCAAAAATTGATCTTAGGTCGGGCTACCACCAACTCAAGGTTAAAGCTGAGGATGTTGAGAAGACTGCTTTTCGTACAAGGTATGGCCACTACGAATTTCTAGTAATGCCTTTTGGGGTAACTAATGCGCCGGCGGCATTCATGGACTTAATGAATAGAGTCTTCAAACCGTATCTAGATGAATTCGTGGTTGTTTTTATTAACGACATATTGATCTACTCCAAGAGTACAATCGAGCATGAGAGTCATTTGAGACTTGCCCTACAGACCTTGAGGGACAGGGAGTTGTATGCTAAGTTGAGCAAGTGTGAGTTTTGGCTTTCCAGCATTTCATTTTTGGGGCATGTGATTAATGAAGAGGGTATCTCTGTTGATCCCAGTAAGATTGAAGCCGTTGTAAATTGGCCGACGCCGACCAACGTGTCCGAGGTTCGTAGTTTTCTGGGTTTGGCAGGTTATTACAGAAAGTTTGTAAAGGACTTCTCAAGGATTGCAGTACCATTGACACAGTTAACTCAGAAGGGAGTGACATACGAATGGACCGAAGATAGAGAGGCAGCCTTCCAGGAGTTGAAGACGAGGTTAGTTACAGCACCAGTTCTTGTACTCCCATCAGGTAACGAGGAATTTCAGATTTATAACGATGCTTCACATAAGGGTTTGGGTTGTGTATTAATGCAAGGGGGCAAGGTCATAGCATATGCATCTCGCCAGTTAAAACCTCACGAGAAGAATTATCCTACCCATGATTTAGAGCTAGCAGCCGTAGTATTCGCTTTGAAGATTTGGCGTCATTACTTGTATGGAGCTTCTTGCCAAGTTTTCACGGATCATAAGAGTTTGAAGTACTTATTTACTCAGAAGGAACTAAATTTGAGGCAGAGAAGATGGCTGGAGTTATTGAAGGATTACGACATGCAGATTCAGTACCACCCAGGCAAAGCCAACTCGGTAGCCGATGCATTAAGCAGGAGGTCAATGGGAAGTTTGGTGTGTTTAGCTATGATCTCAGCGGAGCCGACTATCGTTGAAGAAGTAAAAGCAAGACAAATGGAAGATAAATTCCTGAAGAAAGTAGCCGACGAGATTATCACCAGGCCGAGGTCGGGTTACACCTTTGAGAATGGAGTGCTTAAGTTTGAAGGAAGATTGTGCGTGGCCGACGTCCCTGAGTTGAAAGGGAAGATTCTGCGAGGATCTCATGGCTCCAGAATTGCTGTTCATCCAGGAAACACTAAGATGTATCAAGATGTGAAGCAAACCTTTTGGTGGCCGAACATGAAGAGAGAAATAGCCGAGTTTGTATCTCAATGCCTGCAATGTCAACAAGTGAAAGCAGAACATCAGAGACCAGCAGGACTCCTTCAACCCTTGCCGATTCTTGAATGGAAATGGGAACATATCTTCATGGATTTTGTGATTGGTTTGCCGAGGACGCAGAAGGGAATGGATTCGATTTGGGTCATAATCGACAGATTAACCAAGTCAGCACACTTCTTGCCGGTTCAGACTACATTCAATGTTGAGCGACTAGCAGTACTATATGTGAACGAGATTGTAAGACTTCATGGAGTGCCGATGTCCATTGTGTCAGACCGAGATCCGAAGTTCGTTTCCAGATTTTGGCAGAGCCTACAAAGAGCCTTGGGAACCGAGTTGAAATTTAGCACAGCTTTTCACCCTCAAACCGATGGGCAAATAGAGCGAACGATTCAGACACTTGAAGATATGCTTAGACTATGTGTGTTAGATTTCAAGGGAAGTTGGGAAGCACATCTACCGTTGGTAGAATTCGCTTACAATAACAGTTATCAAACTAGCATTGGCATGGCGCCGTACGAAGCTTTGTATGGAAGGAAGTGTAGATCGCCGATATGTTGGACTGAAGTAGGAGATAAAGCTTTGGTTGGACCTGAACTAGTTGAGATTACGACCGAGAAGATCAAGCTCATTCGACAGAGGATCAGAACTGCCCAAAGTCGGCAGAAAAGTTACGCCGATCAGAGAAGAAGAGAGTTGGAATTTGAAGTTGGGGACCATGTATTCTTGAAGGTTTCGCCAAAGAAAGGAGTCTGCAGATTTGGGAAGAAAGGTAAGTTAACACCTCGTTACATCGGGCCGTTTGAGATTCTTGAGAAGGTTAATGCAGCTGCCTACCGACTTGCTTTACCACCTGAACTAAGTCAAGTTCACAATGTGTTCCACATTTCGATGCTGAGGAAGTATATTTGGGATCCCCTGCACGTGATTGATCGTTTTGGGATTGTGGTTGATGAAGATTGGAGTTATAAAGAGAGGCCGATGCGTATTATCGATAGGCAAGTAAGACAATTGAGAAATAAAGCAATACCGATGGTAAAGATTGAATGGAATGAGCATTACGGCAAGGATGCTACGTGGGAAATGGAAAAAGAAATGAAAGATCAATACCCGGAATTATTTTTGAATCAAGGTAACTCAAGTTTGGGGACCAAACTTCTTTAAGGGGGGTAGGATGTAATGACCCTCACACTGCCCTAACCGTACTCATGTGCATTTTATATGATTTTCCTTTGTTAAGCTTGCATTTCAAATCTTGACTTGTCTTGCATAAAAGTTACTTGAATGCTATGTTCCTCATTGGTGTGTGTGTGTTTCAGCCGAGGACATCTTGAGCCTAGGTCGCCCCTTTGATACCCTTACACTTAGGACCATCTTGGGATTTCTCTGGTTGGCCTTCACCCGCACCCTGACATATTGGCCGAGATATCATTATCTAGGCCGAGGTGTTCATCACCAAGGCCAAGATGTGTACTATCTGGGCCGAGATGTTACCCTTGAACCCAAGTGATCTTGCCCTAGACTGGTACGACCTAGACCGAGGTGTGGCACATCTAGGCCGAGGTGTGGCACAGCTAGGCCAAGTGTTGTCCTTTCTGGCCGAGGTCATTGTTCCCTTGCTTGCCGAAGTCTTGTTATTAGCCGATGTCATTACTCGCCGGAGTCCCTTGCCGCCTAGCTTGTTGAACACACCTTGTCATAGTCTTGTCTTTTCAATCAGTCACCTTTTCAAGTTGAGCCAACCAGCCATTGCCACGTGTCCGAGCTGAGTGTTAAGTCAGCCGGCAAAGAGAGAGATGTATCATTTTGTATCATACCTTTGTTCTTGAGGAGAGAGAAGCTCTAGGAGAAGAAGGAGAAGTTTTAGAGTGAGAAAGTGGATTGCAAGCTTGATTCTTAGAGTTCAAACCGTTAGATTCCTGATTTGAGGTTAGAATCTTGATCTACTCTTGTTGTTCTTATTGATCATCTAGCTGCATTGCACGATCGAATCTGTTTTGCATGCCATGCATTGATTTAAAGTTGGTTTTGGAAAGAGAATATGAAATTCAAGTGTTCTTGAGGAAAAGCCTCGTTTGATCCGAAAGTTTGCAACAAGTTACATGTTTTTGTGTTTGTTTTCGTAAGATCCTCTAGTATAGGTATCCAGGTCCATGTTTTCAAACTTATAGCATGAAATCTCAGATTTTATAATAATAAGTTATGATCTTTGCATTCATTTCCTCCATGCTCTTCGTGTTCGTGTTCTTTATGTTCTTGAGCAGAGGGGAACCCAGATTTTCCCGACTTCATTTTCCCTTGCATGTGGCCAACGGGACCTCACCTTGGCAAGGAGGTGTGGAACCTCGGCCAAGACCTGGTTGGTGCCCAGCATGTTTCCCCGAGATGAGAAACAGTGTTTGTTTTGATTTGATTTAGTTTTGGCGAATGCCGAGGTCATTTTGTATGCATGTGAAGCTTGTTTAAATGTGCATTCAATAGATTTGCCATGTGTTTGTAGGACTTGGACTTGCCCTGACCCCGACGTTCGACGAACTATGTGAGTGGTATTTTAATAAAGATATGTTATAAAGCTTTGATAAAACCTTGTTTTGCTTTGTTCGGACATTACTTACAAGCATGAATGATTATTCCTATTTTGCGTATCAAATATTGTATCTTGTTCTGATGACATTCTCGGGAAGTCCGTATGTGCTAGGGGACTATAAGCATTTGTAGCACAAAGTTTGGAAGTCCGTATGTGCTAGGGGACTATAAGCATTTGTAGCACAAAGTTTGGAAGTCTGTATGTGCTAGGGGACTATAAGCATTTGTAGCACAAAGTTTGGAAGTCCGTATGTGCTAGGGGACTATAAGCATTTGTAGCACCAGTCCTTAGTGTCCGGGGACTATAATGCAACGACACCATTGTTTTGAGATCTCACTTGTCTTGTCTTGCCTTGCCACTGACGGTTTTACCGCGTGGGTTTGTTTGTCCGGAATGTCATCTCTTGTATCATATTGATGTTAGTAAGCATCCCTTGAAGCTTTGAAAGATTTGATAGATGAACTTGATTTATTCCTTGTATTGCTTTGTTAAAAGATCTCAGATATCATTCATGTAAACCCTTTATTATTTATACCATTCACTGAGTATCCAAGCTCACCCTCTCTATATATATGAAGGTGATGAGCAAGGCGTCGGCGACGCCTAGATGTCTTTTGCCGATATGTTTTGCCGATGTGTTTTGGATTATGTTTTGCAACATCTTGAAGATTATGCTTCTTAGTTTTATTTCGTTGTATTTTGTATTCGATGGCTGAGAAGCCTTTTGGTCAAGATGTAATTTTTGTACTTCATTTTGTTGTATTTAAGCTATTATAAGATGTATGACATTTCATTTAACTTAAGCACTGCTCTCATGGACTACTCAACTTTTAATTTATTGCTTCCGCATTTGTAAGCCCCATATGTATACTCTGACTCGCGTGTGAATTCTTGGAAGTGGCCTTTGGTAATCTCGAATTACTGGCCATCATGGCACCATTCTACTAGGGGCGGAATGGGGTCGTGACATTGCATGTCCACTCGAGCAAGGAAAACCACGCTTGTGCGTAGACCTTGTTTTCAAATACATTTTTGCATCCTCATTCCATCCTAGGCATTCCTAGGCCAAGATTAAGGCATAATAAGGAGGGACAATGAAGAGACACTAAGAACAAGAACGTAATGCATTAGATGTATTCCAACGTGTGTTTCAAATGTGTATTTGTTATGTGTTAATGTAGGTCACGTGCCATAGACCGTTTGATTAACCTGCTCTGTCTGTCTGCACCCGAAGCCAACTATGAGTAATAACTTAATAAAGCTATATTCAACTTTATTTACTTTCTGTATGATAAATTAAGATTTGTTTTCTGAAATGATATGTTATGTACAATGAATGATTATCCAATTTCTGACAATGTATTTGTGGCATCCTTAGCATCATGTGATATCTGTTAGCTGTTACCCGGTATCGGAGGTTCCATCATGAAACTTAATATGTCTGCAATCTGTTACCCGTACCGGAGGCTCCATCATGGGGCTCAGCATGTTTATTCTCTGTTACCCGGATCCGGAGGTTCCTTTATAGAACTGGGCATTCATAACCACCATATGTTTTGCATCTGTTCTGTATTTGTTCTGTTAGCGCTAATAGATGTACCACGTATGATTAAGCATAAACTTTGATTTCTGTATATGATCTGAACAAGAATATGAATATGAATCTGTTATGAATCTGAATTATGATTTCTGAATCTGTATGGACATCATTCAATAAAACCCTTTACTCCATTATTATTCACTGGGCTCTAGCTCACTATTTATATTATGTATGTAGGTGAGCAGGCATGTGACCAGGCCCAAAGTTGATGGCCTATGTTTCAGTTTTTGTCAGCAAACCTTTATGCCTCTCGAGGAGGTTTCGGATGGAAACAAGTTTAGTGGCTGTTTTTGTGATGTACTAGACTTTGCTCCTTTTAAGTGCGGGCAAGATTTCTGTTTATATGTTCATGGAGTGATGTGTAAATACTATATCTTTTGACTTCGCTCGCAAGTTTTTAAAAGTTTTAAATTATTTATCTATATGTTCCATGTATGTCATCACAGCTCATTGGACCACGTATATTTTGTATATTTGCTTCCGTAGCCCCTAACTATATGATATTCTGTTAAGAGACCTTTGGTAATCCAAGGATTACTGGCCGGTTACGATGCTAAACCCATAGGGACGGGTTTGGGTCGTGACACCATCCTTCGTTCGGGAAGTCAACTAGCTATTGGCAAAAAAATAGCCTCATGCTGAATATGCAGAGCAAGAATCCACTACTTTCAACCTATCCATGAGCCATATTTGAGAAGGGATGAAAATAAGAGAGATTAAAGAATAGAGAGGTGTATGTTGAGAGAAAAAGTGAGAAAAGCGCTTCCAGAGAAAAAATAGAGCATGAGTGCCAAGTGATGTGAGAAACATATACGAGAAAGGGTGGGAAACATTACCTGAAGAAGTAATATACTTCCTACAAATCTATTTGTCTCTCACCGATGAAAGGCGTCTAAGCCTATCAAAGTCTCGGCCGGTACCAAGCCAATACAACTTTTGCCCTCTTTCAAGCAATTCGCCACTTCAACTAGCTGAATGCTAGACCCGCCAAAATTAGGGGCAAGGAGAAAATGAGCTAACATGCACGAACAAATGGCATGTTGCCGAAAACCCTGCCAAAGACGGTCGCTGAGATCACCGGCATCAGAAAATCGATGAATTAGACTAGGAATGATCAGTTCTCCGTTGTGGTCCAAAGATCGAGCCTCATGCATGGTGAGTCCGCACATTCTTCCCAAAGCTTGGGCAGGACCAAAACGGAACTGGGGCAAAATTTCCTCGTCACGCCGAGATTCCATTAACACTTGAAATTCTTCAATTATTGGGCATAGCTCTTGTCCCTCGAAGTTAAAAATGTGCGTAATTAGGTTCCAACATCGAGCCGCGGTATGAAAGAATGGAAAGTACAACGGAGAACGACTTAACAGGAATAGTGTGTTTATCCCGAAATCTTGAAAATTCACTTTTTTTGAGCCATCTAAAGTGGTAATCCAATTTGAGAGTTTTTTTGGTAAAGAATGGCTACATTTGTGGCAAAAATAGAGCTGGAATGAAGAAACTACGAAGTTCCAGCTATTGTAGAGGATAAGACACTGAGTGGAAGACAGGTGGCAACAATCTGGAGGTCCCTCACATTGATGGCCGACCAGCCAAAGGTAATGGCCGACAGGCCACTTTTGTAGCCGACCGGTCACCACTGGTGGCCGACAGACACCACTGGTGGCCGACAGCCTCTTTTCATGGCTAGTAACCTTCTTGTCTGTCCTGTGGTCCACTTGCGTGTTAAGAGTGCTGAGAACCTATGTTTTGTTTTGCTCTTTGTGTATTGTGTTGTCTTGTTTTAATTAGTTTTGTTGAGCTATTTTGTTTCAATTTGTTTCTCGAGTTGTATTTGTCTTGTTTTGCTTATCGAGTTGTATTTGTTTTACTTATTGAGTTGTTGTATATTGTGTGCTTCTTTATCAAGTTGCATATTACTTGATTATTTATCGAGTTGTACATTGTTTTCCTTGCTTTGTCGTTAGTCGGTTCACTACCTGATCAAGAAGGTTATGCCAATACAATGTGCAATTTCCATCAATCAAGTTCAATCTTATTTCCATGCTATGCGATGCTCACGATGCAAAATACAACATTTTTTCAAAAATATACGGGTTTTCATTCCAATCATGGTAACTTTTTACAAAAGTGCAATACAAGTTTTTATAGCAAAATAAAACTCATCTGAAGCTGTACAATGTGCTAAAACTACTAACAACAAGAAACTAAGCAAAAAATATAGGTAGATCAGCGCCATCTATCTCAAGCTCTAGAGGCCCTCTTCGTTCTCTTCCTCGATGGAGCGGACTCTGCAGAGCTGTCTCCGTTAGCACCACTCTCTACACCTCCCTCTGAACCAGAGTCATCATCTCTACTCTCAGACGACTCAGCATGCTGACTAACCACCTTCCCGGCCTCGCTGGTCTCAGTATCATCCTCGTTCAGAATAGGCTCTGAAGGGCCACTCTTAGCTCGGGCGCTCCTGGCTCGGCCTCGATTGCGCACTGGAGCATGTCTCTCTTTCCCTACTGTTGGAGGGGGGTACTGATGGTCCTGGTGCTGCTGGCGCTGGTGTTGTCGATATAAGTGGGACCTGAAATGGCAGTTAGTATACGTCAGCCACAGTCTGTGTATCAGATGCAAGTATGGTATGCAGAATGTGTATATGGGAAGGTCAGGTACAGAGTATGAATACAGTATGAAAATGTAATATTTCAGATGTAGTGTATTAGTGCAGTGTGGGGAAGTTTTCAGTTGAAATGTCAATTTCAGCGTGTCGGTGGAAATGTGATGACTCGAATGTAAGAAAACTGAAGAAATTACCTGAATCCCGTGGAAGCCGAGCAGTGCCTTCCTCCTTAAGATCATGCCCTCGAATGAGGCTAATAGCTCTAGGAGATCCTTGGTGTATCCTGGAGGTGCCTGCAAATGCATTTGGGAATGATCAGTGTTCGGAAGGAATGAATATCTGAGAGAGAATGAAAAAAATGAAAAATTGTGATACATACCGGAGGTGAGTCGAGAGCTCTGACATATCTATGACCAGCTGCTGGAGGCTCAATCTGAATCTGGTAAGCCTCTCCGGTGTACCGCTAGCATGTTAACTCGGTCGGAAGCTCTGGCCAACCGAAGCCCTGTCTAGCGAGGGGCACCCCTCTGGCCCTACCCCTTGACGCTCGAGCCCTACTCGTTGAAGGGACGTCTGCTGCTCTCCCTACACGAGCACGAGCACCCGCACCCGTCAAAAGAGGCATGAGATGCGTCTGGATAAATGTCGCATAGTCCCCCTCTCCGAGAAAGTAGTCGGCGTCCACGCCCCGAGTAAAATCAATCATCTCTTGGGAGGAGAGGCTCTCTGTGGCTCGCATAAATGGCGGAGACGCCATGGGAACTACCTGCTGCGACCAACCCAAGGTCTGGCGTATAAAGCGCTCGCCTAAGAACTAGGCTCAGCATACCGGGCCCTCGAGCACAAGTTGAAAGCGGAAAGCCCCTCGAGCGCCGGCAAACTGGTCTCTGACTCCCTCAGGTATCGTTGCCCAAGGTTGCCAAGAGATCTGCAAATAGAGAATACACAGATTGTTAGTTACCATTAGATATGCGATATGAATCAAAGCTGAAGAAATGTAGCAATAATTGTGAGTTTTGAGTTGCCTCTGCTGCGGTCACGGTGTCGAAGTACCGGCAGAAGAATGGAAAGGTCTCTTTGGTCCTCTTCAAGCACCTGCCGTCATACCGATGAGAGTATGGTACAACAGGAGGCATCTCTACCTTCAGCTCTAGGGCAAGGGTCGGAAAGTATGCATATACCCACAGCTGCAAGAAGCAAAAGGTAACAGTGAGTATACAACATATAAACACAGGCAATGCAGAAAGCAGAATGTGTATGTAGAATACAGAGAATACAGAAAGCATAATGTGTAGTACAGCGTACAGAAGTACAAGTATAAAGCAGAGAGCAGATTGTGTGTGTACAGTGTACAGAAAGTGCAAAGCAGAAAGCACAGTAGGAAATGCAAAGTAGAAAAGTAAAGCATACCTCCCAGGATCTCCAGTATCCACAGACTCTGTTCCCGCTCCTACGGGATGTCGAGTTCATGTAGCCCATACAAGGTAATAAGGCCAGTGCCGCCCCAGTCGTAAAGCCGGACCTAAGACAAGTCCACGAAGGCACTCAAGAGATATAGCCCTACAGTGTTCGCCCGGTCGGCGAACAAAGTGGTGCCGAAAAGGAACATCAAGAAGCCTCAGGCGTACTGCTCGATCTCCTCTAGGGTCTCTGGCTCTGTCCCTTTGAAGTGCTCTGAAAACCAAGTGTATCGCACCATCCCCGACCAGAAGAGAGGCGGGCGTGCCCCTAGCAGGTAGATCTAGGGGGCTTCCCACTAGCCCATGTCTATATCATAAGGGATCAGACGACCCCCTACCTCTATGCCAGTGAGCATAGAGAAGTCATAGGGAGTCATCGTCATCTCCCCCGTAGTAAAGAAGTGGAAAGAGTTGGAAATATAGTGCAAGAATGTGTTTGAGATAAATAGATAAAATGCAGTGTTAGAAATATAGTGTAGGAGTGTGATTTATGCAGGAAATGCAGGGTACATTGAGGAAAATGTAAGAATACAGTGTATACCTCGGTGGCGCTGTAGGATAAATGGGGACTCCGGCTCTTGTAGTAAGAGGTCCTCTGGCACGCCTCGTGCAAACCCTCTGAAATGACGAATACTGTCGGGTGAAAGCACAATGTGTCTCAGGATGATATGTTTCTAGGTCAAAAGGTCGAACCTTGGGTGGTAGTGGTACAGGCTCGGGATCTGCCTCCATCCCCGAAGAAGATCCGTCATGTGGAATGGCATCCGCCATCTAGAAAGGAGGTGAGAAAGTGGGCGAAAATGAGGAAAATGGGTGGAAAATGCCAAAGGTCAACAAAAGTCAACCCTAGGAGAAAGGAAAAAGGGAAGAAAAAGTCAAAACCCGGGAAAAGGTGCCAAACCCAAGAGAAACTTGAGGGAAACAAGCCTCAAGTGGTGAAAATGAAGAAAAAAACACCGAAATCAAATTTCAATCGGTTCAAAACGAACGAAATCAAGAGGTTTTAGCGAATCAAACGTTCATGGGGTGTTGGAAAACGCGTATAAAGTGCGGATCTAGAGAAAGAAAGTGCCTAGAGAAAGAGAGAGGATGGATTTTCAACAATGAGGAAGTGTAGAAATGAAGTTTGGATGTGTTTACTTAAAGGCCCGAGGAGAAAAGACCAAAATGGCCCTAATTTGCCATCGGTGGCCGACAAGCCACATTGGTGACTAAAAGTGCTTGGGGGTGGCCGACAGGGGGCTGACGCCTTCCCCTGGTGGCCAACAAGTGCCCAATGATCCTCCTTTGAATTTTGATGCTGTTTTGTGTCTTCATTTCTCAAGAAATGCAAGGAAAGTTCACTTTTAAGTTCCAATTGCCTCTACGGAAGCTCTAAACCGTGTCTTCAGAACATGATGTTTAGTGCTACTCAACATGAACGAGATGTATCCTTTTAAAACATATTGCAACTCTTCTGAGAGGTAAATCGGAAGTTGCGACTGAGTCGGTTTTGTCAAACACGCTTTTTTCAATGCATAGAACGTGCATCTTTTTATCATTGCATGGAATGTGCATTTCACATGTGATCTTGCATCACTTCTCACATTTGCATAGAGCATGCTTCAATTTCCCATTTGCATAGAACATGTATTTGTTATTCTGCATAGAACATGCTGCTAATCTTGCATAGAATATGCATTTTGTGCTTTTGATCGTGCATAGAACATGTATTTTGCATTGTTGCATTGAATATGCATTCCAATGTGGCATAGAACATGCTCTGGTTCTCGTTGCATAGAATATGCTTTTTTTAGTTTCTGACATGTTTCGCATAAAACATGTCTCTAACATTGTGTCTTGGTTATTCGTCTTGCATAGAACATGCATTTTTAATCTATTGTACCTGTTAAGTTTTTTTCTCATGCAGGCACGATATTGTATGTACCATTCATTCAGAGAAGTTCCAGGTAGAATCACTTGTACCCTTCGAATCACCTTTTCTCCGCTCGTGTACGGCGCGTTAGGACGTTTTGGTTTAAAGCACTTGGGTGTGTCCTGGTGTTTACACCTCCTTTTGGTTAAAAGCACTTGGGTGTGTCCCGGTGTTTACACCTCCCTTTGGTTAAAAGCATTCGGGTGTGTCCCGGTGTTTACACCACTCCCTTTGGTTAAAAGCATTCGGGTGTGCCCCGGTGTTTACACCACTCCTCTTCGTTAACGCGCTCGGGTGTGTCCCGGTGTTCACGCCATCCTTGTTTTCTTTCGCACGCGACACGGTAGGATCTTGTTTGAGACCTTAGGTGCACCGGACGATCGTTCTTCGCTTTTCTGCGCGTCGTGTAGTTAAGCTTGCATAATTTTCTTACATCCTTTCTGCATGAAATGTGGTTTGGTTCGTGTTTACTTTCTTACTTTCGTGTTTAAGGTTGCTGTACCTTGTTTTGGCTTGTATGAATGTAGCATTTCTTTGCATGACATTTGCATCTAGATGTTTCGTTACAACCTCATTGCATGATCATAAGTTATGTTCCTGCATCGTGCATATCATTTACATCTTGCCCCAGAACTACGCTGGTTTGATTCCTTGCAAAGGGATACGTAGGCAGCCTGCGGGTGCAACCATTTGTTTCGTCTTGTTTATTTGCTTGTCCAAGTCTTTGGTCTTGTCAAAAATGAGTCGTCTCTAGGCTTTGACATTCACTCCCATCATTTCATGACTTTCAAGTTCTGTTAAAGAAGGGCAACTGTAGACACCCCATTTTTGACCGTCCTTAAGACTCAGACATCATCACTTGTGTACTCGATGATTGTGCTTGTTTGTGTTCGTTTTGAGTGTTCAAAGTCATCGGTGGAGTACCTTGCCTTTGATCCTTGAAACCTTATTTGTGTTTGTGCACTGTTTTTGTAGCGATCCTAGTTTTGCCACTTCGCTGAGTATATCAGGGGTCGAGCTGCCCGATCACCTCGCGGGGGTCCAGGGGGCAGCGCCCTTTGGCGGGTCCTAGGGTAGTGCCCTGGCGGGGTTGAGGGGCAGCACCCCCAAAACAAAAATGCAAAATGCATTCAAAGTTGCTTGTCTACTCGAGCGGGAGAGCAAGCCGTAAGTGCGAATTTCAGGGGAGAGCACAGCTTGCACGCTGCTAAAAAGGCAGGTGCAGGAGTGAGGTGTGGTGGGTTGGTGAGATCCGAAATTTTTTCCCTTTTCTTCTCTCTTTGGGCTGAAGTTGAATCACTTTTGTATATATCTCTCTCTAAAAAGATTTCCTCTCCCTTCTCTCTACATTTCCTACCAAAAGATTTCCTACCAAGCGGAGCCGGAGGCGGGACCAGGTGAAACAAGGCGCTTGGCGGCTAGGCGGTGGTTACAGCGGTGGAGTGGGAGTAGAAAACCCTAGATCTAAAATGGAAGAGAAGAGAGAGAGAGAGAGAGGAGTGGGTTTGGTTTGGAAACAACGGAACTGGTTATGCAATATATATATATGCATGATTATTTTGGTCATTTTGTCTATCCTTATCTTTATGAACAAAGTATTTCAATGCCTGAACCTTTGGCAAAATGAAATTTCAATTTAAATTTATGAATCGAGTGCACCCAAAAAATATAAATACCAAAACACTGAATAAAATAACAAAACCAACAAGGCTAACTGATTGGCCAATAAAATAAGAATTAAATGAAATATTTTTACAAAAAATAATAATAAAAAAAACGATAATAATAACAAACAAACTATACAATTGTACCACTCGTCAGACTTTTGGTGTGAGAGAGAAGTTCAAATAAAAGAATGGAGGAATCAATGTATAAAACTAACATTATGTTTAGCCATTTTTATTTAAATTTGAATAGGTCATAGTCAGTGAAAGGCCATTGTAGTATTATTTGATTGAAAAGGTATTTTTTTTGGACTTTTTTTAGGAGGTAGACTATTTGACTATTTTATTATTATTATTTTTAACAAAACCGCTAAATAAAAAAAGATTTTTTTCTACATTATTTAGTTTAACATAAAATTTAGAGATTTAAGATGATCTAAATAAGTATATTTTTTAAATTTTTATGAAAAGATGTGCAAAAAAAAAAAATAGAGAGGTGATGTGACTTAAAAAAGATAAAAAAAAAAAAATTTTTAAAAAAATATACTAATATAGGGGATGTCAAATAATGCCTTGATAAAACTCAACCAAAAAATTATTTTTCAATTTTTTTCTTGTAGGTGAAAAAATTAAAGGTGAATCCCTATAATTTAGAATTAACTTATTAGTTATTAATAAATATATATATATATTATTTATCACCAAATTTATTTTACAATTTTATTTCATTTTTTTTAATATGTATTCATACAATATATATATATATGTAAGCCCCACCAATTTTAAAAAATAATATGATTTTGACAAGAAATCGCATGGACAGTAAAGAATTGACATAATATATTTTGATAATATATACTAACTCTCTTGTATAATATAGAGTTATAAAATATTGTACAAACTAACAAATCTTATAAAAGAAATTCTTATATGTCATGCAATAATAAAATTTAAAAAATTAAAATCAGACCCATTTTAATGATATCATAAAAAAATATTGCTATAGAAATAAATTATTTTTTATATACAATTTTATTTTTATAAATTAATATGGCATGAAGTGATAAAACTTTGAAGGAAAAATTAGCAATACATCCTCCATATAGTTTGGATAGTAGGAAAAATCCAAGATAATTTTCCTTCCTGGTTAAGGTCCCTCAGTAGGGTATTATTATTTTAGTAGCTTAGGTTTTTCATCTCACCTTTACATTGTTTAAGTGATTTCAAAATTTTAAAATTTAATAATTTTTTATTTACATCTCTATTTTTTGTAAAATATTTCTGACAAGATTTTTCAAACAAATACATAAGTAATATGAAATTCTAAGAAAAAACAATTCATTAAATTTTATTGACTCACTGACTTGGTCATCGAAATTTCATTGACCTAGGTCAGTTAAATTTTAGTGACTTGGTTATCAAAATTTCGCTGACTTCATTGTCTTGGTCATTGAAATTTCATTGACAAACCAAAATTTTACTGACTTAAATTGAATTCGTTATCAAAATTTCACTAATCAACTGAAATTTCATTGATTTAGACTTGATTATCAAAATTTCACCAATCAATCAAAATTTCACTGTCCTGTCTTAGGTCCTTAGAATTTTGTCAACTTTTTTTTTTTTTTTAGAATTTTGCATTCATCATGGAGCTTATCTTATAGATCTTTGATGAAACGATTCAAAATATAAAAATTTTATAAAATAAAATATAAAAAAAACCCAAAGATTTAGATCAAAAGTTATAGAATTTTAAATTTTTCAAATGAGTTAAAAAAGTTATAGAATTTGTCACCATGTGTTTTGGATGTTCTAAATTAATATTGAAAATTATATTATTCTTCTCCTTCTAAAAAAATATTATTAGAGATCTTAAACTAAAAATTCCAACTTTAAAAGATAAAATGAACCTAGTTTATTAATAGAAAAATTTAAGGGCCCATAATACCATACAATGCTTTCGAAAAGGTGAGACTCATTAGCACGTAACTCCTACATCTTGTGAAAATATTATATTTAATTCTATAATTGGATTTTGTGTTCATAGAAGAACTATTATTAATATGATAAAAATTCATTTCAAAATTTGTTTATATGATATTATTTTATGATAAATATTATCTATCTATATTATTATTAAAAGTGAACAACTCACTTAGTTTTCATGAATCTCGTTCTTTCCTTTTGTCAAATATCAATTTTTCCATTTAAAAAAAAAATTAATAGTTACAAGAGTGACATAATATTTGAACCTATGACTATTGATATAATAAAGAACACTTAGATATATTTTTAATTCAAAATTAAAATTTATATTTTAAGCACACTTATCAATAGGTTACACTCCTAATGTAACGACCCGGAACTGTATGACGTCATTATCCGTAATTAATTATGTGTTTATGTGATTTAATTGGAAATTATCTGTTTGAACTAGAAACATATCTGTTGGAATTATGACTTCGGGACTGAAATCGAAGACTGTAATGGATTCAGAAAGTGAAATTGAACACACCTATGTGAAGCCGGGAATTTTTAGAACTATCTGAAATGATAAATTGAAGACTGAATTCCGTCTGATTCGTAAGTCGTGTTTGGCATGAGAGTTTTGGCACATTTATTTATATTGGATGGGAAGGGCCTTGTTTGGCTTGGGTTTATGGCACAACTTGATTATTATGATATATATGGATATAGATAAGGATGCTTGACCCATTTTGACTCAACCAAGAGAAGAGAAAAATCTAGAAAAGAGAGAGAGAGAGAGAAAGAGAGAGAGAGAGAGAGATCGTGAGGGAGAGAGAGAGACCAAGGAAGAAGAAAGGAAAGAAAAAGGGATTAAGCTCAACTTGCTCAACTTAAGAACTCAAGGTAAGAAATTCTCTCTAATTTCATGGAATAGATTGTGATCCTTGGTATATAGCATGTTAATCTCAAGAATATGGCATAAATCATGTTTATGGGACATCTTTGAGGGGAACCTCCATGAAAGTCAAGAAATGAAGCTTCATGTGCATGATTATGGTTTTTACACTTTGATTCATGGGTTTGATCTTGCTAATGATCTATATGGGTTTTGAATTGAGGTTTGATGTTGAAATCAAGTTGTATTTCTAGCATTTTGGGTCATGGAATTCATGTAATGGAAGTTGATGTTTGCTAAAATGAAGCTTGGAAGAAGAACCAGAAATTCGGGTTTTCACAGTGCCCGCTCGAGCGGAGGGAAGCCCGCTCGAGCGCAGAAAACAGTCTTCCAGAAGTTTTGAAAAGTTGTACTGGCCGCTCGAGCGGCCAAGGTTGCGCTCGAGCGGAAGGAGTTATTTCAGGAAATTTTGGAAAGTTGTTCTACATGATTTTTACATGTTAATTGCATCATTTGGCACCTTATGAACATGATATGGACATGAATGTAATGAAGAAAGAGAATGAACATGAAATGAAGAAAAGGAAAATGTAAAGGCATGAATGATGATAATGATATATGTTAAGAATGCATTATACTATTGATGTTGCAGGTTAACTGAGAAGACCGTACAACCGGTTCTGGAAACCACTGTAAGTAACATTTCTGTAAATGATATGTTCTTATGAAAGTATGTTCCAAAAGTTATATGATATGATACGTTTTGAAATGATAATGTTTTCTGTGAACGAATGTTCTATTTGCGAATCTATTATGGCATCCATGGTTAGTTTAGTCGTGGGGGCGAGAACATGCAGGCCCATGCGCTTTAGTCATGGGGGACGGCATGGAGGGACAAGCCCACGACCAGTTTACGAGATCTCGGTATGTGTTTAATCGGTGTACGGACCGGTTACTCTAGTCGTTAGTCGACACATGTTATGAAAGGTTATGAAATGGTTATGAAATGTTCTGTGGATTATGCCATTAATGACTGTTGACTGTTTATGACTGTATATATATGAAATGTTGGACTTCGTTCACTAACCCCTTTACATTAGTGTTACTTGCTGAGCTCTAGCTCATTGTTTGTATTTATGTATTATAGGTGAGCATCCGGGGAGTCAAGCCCAGGCGGAGTCTTGACCGAGCCGCCGTTTTGAAGCCTACCAGTTTTGTGTGCCTCCGAGTTGAGGCTAGGCCTGGAAGACCGTTGTGAGTCTCTGTTTTGTTTTGATTGTACAGTTGTAACTGGATGTAATGTGTTGTATATGTTTGATGGTGCATGTATGTAATGTAAAGCTAGTGGGTAATTAACTCATTTTGGCATATAAATGTATGTTCATGTTATGCACAGCTCTTGGACTATTGTAGTTTCTTTATTCCGCTTCCGCGAGCCCCGTTTATTTATGTTTTGTATAGAAAGGCCTGTGGTAATCTAGGATTACTGGCCGGTCTCGTCACCAAACTTTTCGGGGCGGGTTTGGGACGTGACACCTAATATATATATATATATATTCATTTAAATTACACTCACAAAAATAATATTTAAATTCCATATGGTGGCGTTTATTCTTGTCCTTGTCGACCACCAAATTAATTTCTTAGTAGTGTTTTAAAAAATTGGTAAAAAATTCACTTTTTTAATGACTTGTTTTGGCTAAAAAAATTAAAAAGTCAAAAAATTGACTTTTTTAGCTTGTTGCCAAAGATTTAGTCTTACAAATATCATGTGATTAAATACTCTCTCTGCCCAAAATAAGAGTGCCTTTTAAGAAATTTAACTTTTGTTTTTTGTTAGCACAAATATTTAAAATTTCCAAAAGTATCATTTGATTTAAAATTAAAATAATATATATTTTTTAAGAATATTAATTGTCATAATTATAAAAAAAATTTTAAAAAAAGATAACATAAAAAATTCATATTATTTTATTTCTTAATTTTAGAAAAAAAAAATAACTAATATTTTGAGAGAATGAAAAATAAAATTAAAAAAATGACTAAAAAACTTAACTCATAATTTTATATTTAAATCATAATTTCATATTCAAATTATAATTATAAAATTAAACCAAACAAAGCCTAATATTTTAGGATGAAATGAATAAAAATGAATAAATTTATTAATTTAATAAACAGTAATGATTCATCCCCCCTTTTTAGGACCTCCTTTGGACCCCCTCTCTCTCTCATTGGTCACCTTTTCTTTTTCTTTTTCTTTTTTTTCCTGCTCCTCCAATCACCTCTTGCCACGTGGCAAAGGGGGTAAAGGGGGTGACCCCCAAAGGGGGTCCCAACCTTTATTCTTTAGTAAAATATATATATTCTGTTAATACTAAAAATAAAAATAAAAAATTGTTGGGATGTGGTCAACCCAGCCCCTGGATCCATCACTAATTCAAAGGGCGGGGGAGAAGATAAGAACATGGGTGGGATCCCCCACCTTTTAATGAAGGAAAAAGTTGGCCTTTGGCCGCATTCAAAGCTTCAACACCAAACACACGTCACAAGAATATAATAATAACACAACCAGACAAAAACCTCCTTTTTGTGTGTGTCAACTTTTGTCATTTGTCAAACACTCCAAAAAGTCTGACACACTACTACCCCACCCTACTTCTCTCCTCGCTCCCTTGTTTGTTTGGTTTGTGGCCACCATCATCTCTCTCTTGTTTGTTTGGTTTGTGGCCACCATAATCACCATTATTAGCCCATTAATTAAGGGTTGTTTAAAATAATCTAAATAAGTGTATTTTTTATTTTTTTATGAAAAGATGTATAAAAAAATAAAGAAGTGATATGATAAAAAAAAGATAAAAAGATGAATTATTTTGTGTATACCAAACTTGACCTTAGTATGAAAAATGTTATGAATTTAAAATAATTTATTAAATTTTTTATTAAACTCTTTACCTAATAAATTTATATGCGTGGGTCTTACATCTATATAAAAAATTTGATCAAAAAATTAATAGATTATTTGAAGACTTTAATATAACTCAATTAGGACTGGTTTGGCATCTATAAAAAAAATAAAAAGTTAAAAAATTATTAAAAAATTAAAAAGTTATCACTATTCACAAAAAAAAATATAAAAAAATAAATTAAAAAAAAGGTACAAGTCAAGTTTTGGCATGGCAATGATGTGCTGTATGGTGCTGTTAGAACATATATGTATATATATATATGTGTGTGTGTGTGAATAAATATTATTGGAACGATGTGCTATCAGAACATATATGTATATAGACTGAGGTGTCACGGGTACTGTTGGGCCAGTGGGAACCCACCACGGGTTCCGTTTTGATCATCAGAACTGTTCAATATGTAGAACTCGTCGAGTACTATATGCCTGTGAAAAATCACGTTGATCGGATATCGATAACTATATTATCAAATCAGTTTTGTATAAAAAAAAAAAAGGACGGTGCACAAAGTAACGGTTGACAAAAAAATAATCCGATTAAGTAGCTATCGACATCCAATCAACGTGATTTTTTATAATCATATAGTACTTGACGAGTTCTACACATTGACGGTTTAAATTATCAAAACGGGACTCGTGGTGGCACCCACAGGCCAAACATCATCGTCCAGTCCGAACAGCACCATAGGCAATCTGGTCCTAGCTGTCCACCGTATGCATGACGGTACAATCACAGTCAGTAGGCATTTATATATATAGAGGTAATATAGTAATTTTGTTATTTTATACAATATTTTAATACACATTTTTTTTAAAAAAAGTCAAAAAATTATTCGAAACAATCATATTTTTTCCTCTACTTTTTAATCTAAAAAATCAAGAAATGTACTTATTTAGAATATCCCAAATAATCCCGTGTTAAGGGATCTTGATGTGATTAGAAGATTGTTTTGATAACTAATTATTTTAGGAGAAAGTTATTGATAAATTCAATCAAGAAGTGTATAAGGGATTAAAGTCAATACATATATATATATATATATCTCGTAAATAGAGATTCACACTTTTTTGAAATAGTTTGGTGATAAATTTTGAAATATATTTTATTTTTAATTTTATCTTTTGACATTTTTATCTGCTTGACTTTTTGTTGACTATCTATCAAATTTATATCTATCTATTCAAAATTTTCTTATATCTGTTCAAATATTTTTTCTACCTGTTTAAATTTTTGACTTTCTGTTCAATTTTTTTCCCTATTTGTTCAATTTTTTCCCTAAATTCTATCTATTTATTTGTTGATTTTTTTATCTGCTCAAATCTTTGTTACAATTCTTATTCTAATTTTTTCTATCTGTTAAAATTCTAAAACTCTATCTGTTAAAATAATTGTCCTATTTTTTCCTATCAGTTTCAAATTTGAACAAATCTGTTCTATCTGTCAAATTTTTTTTAAATTTGTTTAATCATAATTATCATCATGAACATCAACAACAATAACAACAACACACATAATTTTCTCTTCTTCTACAGTCGCCAAAAAAAAAAAAAATGAACAGATTCGTCGATCTAGATTTGAGCAGTGGTAGAAAGACCTCAGATCTGAGATCTGCCATAGATCCAGCAAATTCAAAGCCCCTTAAGTAATATTGAAAGTGAAGATCAATGCATACCCTGCTGTAGCAATGAAAGTGTGATAATACGAATAGTATGAACAATTGTTTTGATCTTCGAAGCTCCATTTAGAGAGATTTGATCCCCCTTCATAATTAATAATAAAAAATCTAGGGTTTATAATTGGATTTAATAAATACTAATACAAACCAGATCTGAGACTATATCATTATTATTTAGGTATGATGGCTAGTATTGTTTAGTGTTTGACGGTGGCAGTGGAAAGGCCTACTGTGGTGGATAATGACAGCTATAAAGAGCTTTATAACTCTCACGACTCCTCTTTTCTCTCTTTCTTCCTAGATCTAAATTTCTCTAGAAATGGAGATCTTTGAGAAAAATGGTAGTGTCATGCCAGTGTAGATCTTGAGAGAAATTGGTTCGTTCCGGTGTCGGACTACGGCAGTGCGGATCTTAGTGCTGAAAGGAGCAACGACACCCCTACTTCGGTTGCGGAGAAGGGCGGCGATGTAGAGGAAGCAACAAGATCCCTTCAGTTGATCAAACAAATAATCTATTCTCAGCAATGGGTATTTATTTTTGACAATTACCCAGTTTAACTTATAGTAGTCAATGTACAACTACAACGTGCCATCTTGTTTTTTCTACAAAGAGAGCTAGTACTCCCCAAGGCAAGGTACTTGGGCAAATAAAGCCCTTATCTAATAAATCTTGAAGCTGTACTTCTAACTCACACAACTCAGTTGGCGCAAATCTATACGGTGCTATGAAAATCAAAACTGTGCCTGGCGCCAAGTTAATAGAGAACTCAATCTCTCTATGGGGTGGCAACTCAAAAAAATCCTCCAGAAAGACATCCAGATAGTCTTGAACCACTCTCCATAAGTCACCCTGAACCATACTGTCCTCACCAACTACCGTGATGGCAAAAGGAAAATCAACCCTTCTCGACCCTTAAGGTCATACAATGGAAGAATAAAATTATCACCCCGGTTACATAAGAAGTAGAAACACTCTCTTGATGGTGTACACACCGATACCCTTCTACGTGGACAATCTATCAAAGTTTGAAAATGGGTCAACCAATCCATACCCAGAATTACATCAAATGCATGCATGTCAAGAACAATAAAATAAACAGAGAGTCGGTGATCTGCGACCTCAATCTCAAAGGAGTGGTATACTTGGCCCAATGCCACCTTATCCCTAATTGGTGTCTCAACTAACAGATGAGACTCCAACAGATCAAACTCTAAACCCAAGATAGATGCAAAAGATGATGCTATGAAAGAATGAGAAGTACCCGTATCAATCAATACATTGGCTAGAGAATTGAACAACAAGAAGCTACCTCTTACAATAGGAGGTACCGACAACTAACAACATACACACACGCTGAAGATCTCTGATTTACTTGCTCATCCCTCGAAGCATAAGCTTGATGCACAAATAAAGTCAAAGTGGCTCCTTCATTGGCCCTTGAGGCTTGAGCTAACTGTGCTGGCTAATGGTTCTGAGTCTGCCTTGAACCAGATACACCAAATATGTCACCAAACTGAGGGCAAAACCTCATCAAGTGCCTGACTTGTCCACATTGATAACAGGTAGAAGGTTGTCCTCTTCTTTGGTCCTAGCTATAAGAATGAGCCGAAGATTGTGCCAATTATTGCCCTCCTTCTCTCTGCGGGCATGCCAGAGACTTGTGGCCTAACTAACCACACTTGAAGCACGTGAATCCACCATAATTGCCTCTTCCCGAACCAGAACTTGGCACGGAAAAAGTGGAACTCGAATGTGAAGCTTAGGACTGCTGCAAAGTGTAACCTCTCTACCTCTTATTGTCCCTCGCATCCCCTTAAGGCTCCTGCTCTCTCTACTTGGAGCCTCTCATACACTTCTCTTCCGTTTGAATTACTACTTCCAAATGTGTTGTCGACTCCACCAACCAACCATAATTTCAGATCATAGAACTAACACCCTTGAAAAAGAGCCCGGTCCTCAACCTATTTT
The DNA here is from genome assembly GCA_036172215.1 of Camellia granthamiana. Taxonomy (NCBI): domain Eukaryota; kingdom Viridiplantae; phylum Streptophyta; class Magnoliopsida; order Ericales; family Theaceae; genus Camellia; species Camellia granthamiana. The sequence goes on from CM069916.1 coordinate 82,132,609, forward strand.
CAAACTCATTATAACGGCGTTCTTTCATTGTCACGAGTTCCAGTACAAACCTCGAAAAGCTAGTAAAGGCTGTTTCAAACTCAGCCACCGATGTGCTCAACTACTTGAGCTTCAAAAACTTCTCCCTCAACTTCTCCCTCACTATGGGTGGTAGAAACTTATCCTAGAAGGCATTGATGAAAGCCTCCAAAGTCACTCCGATATGGCCCTTCACAAACTTCTACCATTGACTTGCGTTGCCCTTAAGGTGAAAGGCCGCCAAAGTCACCCTCAAACCATTGTCGTCGATGCCAAGCATCTCAAATATCTTCATCATCTACTCAAGCCACTCATCGGCCTTCAGTGGCTTCTTCGGATCACCCACAAACTCATCCAAATTTGATCGGAAGAATTTCCTTTTTAGAAAAGACAACCTTGTCTCAGCAACATGGGTCTGGACTTGATTATCAGCCCTGATGATGTCCATAGATTCCCGTAAAGCTCTAGCCATTTCCTGAGACAAAACTCTTATGGCTTGTTGGCTCGTAGGCTTGGCCACATTCACCTAGCCAATTCTCTCTTCTTGTACCAGAATTTTATCTTGAATTGCACTTTCAGGCTTCTAGGCTTACCTACCTACCACCACCACGTTTGCATCATGATATTCTAATAAAGGTATCATAAAAATTTAGCACATTCACAAATGTGCCATAATTAACTCATGCGTGTCCTCATACAATGGACTACACAATAATTCATTCCACGTAAGTACCGAATCACGTATTCACGAATGAATTTCCTTTCTAGATAACAACCATTCCTCAATTGCCAAAGTTTCTCGTAGAATTAGCAATGATCAAGTGCTCTTTTAACGAGACTTTTAGGAATTCATAAACACAATCAATATCTTAGAAACTACATCCCATACTCATTTAATCATATAAGCATGATATCACATAGCATACTAGGTATACGTCAATTGCTATCTAGGAAGACAAACTCATTGTGATAAAAACCGCGTCACACGAGCCCAAAGTATTTAAACCCGGTATGCTCTGATACCAAGTTGTAACGCCTCGAAAATAATAACAATACATAGCCTTATAACTCTTAATAGATATACAGAAGCTCATATGAATCAATCATTCATTAAAAACAATATTAGCAGAACATTCTCTCTTTCATTAATTCCTTCAATGTAGTACAAAGATGACATCATATGCATTAATACATTCATTAACTTTAAGCTATGAATATATAGCATGTGGCAGATATACATAGGATACAAGAAAAAGAGAGAAGTTCATGCCCTAATGGCTACATATTTCCAAGACAATGCTTGGTTACAAAAAAAGTGGGTTAAGCCTAATACATTAAAAATCATAGGCTTGTACAAAAGATTTTACAACACAAAAATAAATAAGCCTTCAACTCCAAGATCCTCTCAAACTAATTCCTTAGCGGAGGCATATCATCAACATCTAAAAGTTAATTTCCACATAGGGTGAGCTAAAACTCAGTAGAGATAAATTTAATATACTATATGATTCTTAACCTAGTCATGTGGTGAATACACATGAATGCCATTTACCAAAATAATGCATTTTCCTTCTCAAACAATGTAATGCCATGTTTATAATCTAATTCATAAACCATTACTTTCAAAACAGAAAACAGGGTAATAGATACACACTGGAAATCTCTAGGTACGTATCTACCAATAGGCCATACAAACACTATCAAAACCAGTTTACAGGTACTAACCAGAAAGATTGACACCTAACCGCGTGGGTTTCTAGACTTTCACTATGGACACATAGGCCAACATAATATAAACCACAACCACACCCTCTAACCAAACTCCAAGTTATTCACCCTTTTTTTCCTTTAAAAAATGATACATTTTAATGTATACGAAACAAATGTTCAATTTCAATGCATGAGTGAATGATTTTAGTTAACCTAGTTCTAATGCAATTTCTATAACAATCAAAGTTATCATCCACCAATAGCCTAAAATAGATATCTCTATTCAAAAGATAAATTTCAAGTAACAGATATAAATTCATAAATTTCAAATTTGGAGTAATAATACATGTTCAACTCACTATTCAACTAAACAAGGGTTCACACATTGCCCCATCATTCTCCTCCTTATTCAAAACCAATGATTTTCAAAGACTTCCAAGGTTTTCCAACAAAATATCCGTTTCTTTCAAAAATCCATTTAAAAGAGAGAATTTCAACATTTCAACTCTACTCATCAATACAACTATTTCCACAACACTTCTAATGAATCTATTTCAAAACCCCTTTTATACACCTAAAACCAACCCAAATCAAACCCAATATCAACCCAAAATACTACTTTATTCAAGAGCACATAACGCGATTAAAAATCATGTAGAGATGTTAAAAAAATCCCTACCTTAAAATAGAAAGAGAATAGGGATAAACCCCAAGATTTGACAAAGACCAAAGCTTGAACTTTTCAGATTGAAACGATCACCTCCCCGCGCTTTATCTTATATCCCAAAGCACGTATACCACGAGACTCACGGATTAGAGTGTTAAGGGAGATTTGTGCAAGAACTAGAGATAGAAGAGAGAAAATGGGTTTGGACAACTTTTTGAGAGAGATAGAGAGAGAAAGCAGAAAAGTGAGAAAAAAAATCTTTTTTCCACAGCTTTATATGCACAGACCACTCGAGTGTCAGACATAACACGTTGCTTGAGCGACCAAAACCTAGCTTGAGCAAAGAAACAAAATTCCCAAAACATCAACCATGCGGAACAGATCGATCGAGTGAATAAAACAATGCTCAAGCGAAGAATGAATCCCTCTTAGAAGTTTAGACTGCAAAAAATTGCTCAAGCCAAAAAAGGATCGTTCGAGCAAAAAATGGCATACTCCCAAAAATTCAGTCTACAAACACATATTTTAAACAAAAGACTGCTCCAGCAAAGAAAAGACTGTTGGGTATACCTCCTTATTGGAGTGTGGGACCCAACTGGTTTATTAAAAGAGTTTAATTTGGTTTGGTATTAGTTATAATATATTTTTATATATTATATCTAATTTTTTGGAGACCCAATCTAGTTTGGAAACAACTAAGGTTTTGATAAAAAAAACCCTAGATTCACAATATATTATTGGCATTGTTTTTCCCAAGAAAAAAATGTGTGCGGCTGCTCCATTTTAGTTTTTCCAAGGTGAGCAACTATAGATCATTATTATTTGTGAGATTAATACTTGTTTCGGGGGTGTGGTTTTGGCTGCTTCGTTTGGTTCGTTTTCGGTGCTGATTTGGGTTATTATTTTAGGTCTTCTTCAACTCTGGTTCTGAAGATTTTGGTTCATCTATTTGGTGAGGTCTTTCCTCTTTGTTTATTTGTGATTATTTGGAATTCACCTAAGGGTGGTTTTGTGAGACCATTCGTGTCTCGTTTGTAATCGTTTGGAAACTATTTGGTTGATAGTGGAATCGGATTTCGATCCCGTGGACGTATCTCACATTGAGAGAACCACGTAAAATTCACAAGCTAAATTGTCAAGATCCTTTTGGGGTGAGGCAATGAGGACAGTGGTTGACGTGATTAATTTGTTTCCTTCCTATCCTTTGAATGGTGATGTTCCAGAAAGAGTTTGGACCGGCAAAGATGTGTCTTATAAGCACTTGAGAGTGTTTGGTTGCCCAGCTTTTGTTCACATTCCAAAAGATGAGAGATCCAAGCTTGATAGCAAGTCAAGACAATGTATTTTTCTTAGCTATGGGCGTGATGAATTTGGTTATAGATTGTGGGATTCGGTCGACAAGAAAGTTATTTGAAGTCGTGATGTTGTGTTTCTTGAAGACCAAACAATTGAAGACTTTGGCAAAGGTGATCAACCGGAGCCAAAAACTAGTGATCTCATTGACATAGATCCATCTCCTTCATCTTCAGTTGATGATGAAAATGGGGGAGATGTGCAGCCACCTATTAGAGATGTGGAGGATGATGCTAATCCTAATGAAGTTGAGCCAAAAATTGAGGAAGAGCATCCAACTCAAGAACCTCCACCACAACTTGAGTTGATAAAATCTACAAAGGACCGACAACCTTCGAGAAAGTATTCTCCCAATGAGTTTGTGTTGATTTCTAATCAAGGGGAGCTTGAGAGCTACCAAGAAGCAATTGAGCATACAAAGAAAGGTGATTGGAAAAAGGCCATGGAAGAGGAGATGAACTCCTTACTTGAAAATCACACATATGATTTAGTGAAGTTGCCTAAGGGAAGAAAAATTCTGAAAAATAAGTGGGTCTTCAAATTGAAGAATGATAGCAAGAATTTGAGGTACAAAGCATGTCTTGTTGTGAAAGACTTTGAGTGAAAGAAAGGTATTGACTTTGATGAGATTTTCTCGCCGGTTGTGAAGATGTCTTTTATTCGGGTTGTACTTGGCATGGCTGCAAGTATGAACCTTGAAGTTGAACAACTTGATGTGAAGACCGCATTTCTTCTTCATGGTGACCTTGAAGAAGAAATTTACATGGAGCAACCGGAAGGTTTTGTAGAGAAAGGGAAAGAGAAATTTGTTTACAAATTGAAAAAAAGTTTGTATGGTCTCAAGCAAGCTCCACGGCAATGGTACAAAAAATTTGATTCTTTCATGATAAATAATGGTTTTTCTAAAACCATTTCAGACCATTGTGTGTTTGTGAACAATTTTCCGGATGGTAAATTTATTATTCCTTTGCTTTATGTTGATGACATGTTAATTGTGGGTCAAGATTACACTATGATTAACAGTTTGAAATTAGAATTGAGCAAGTCTTTTGCTATGAAAGATTTGGGGCCAGCAAAGCAAATACTTGGTATGAAAATTGTTCGTGATCGCAAAGAGGAGCTGATTTGGTTGTCTCAAGAAAGCTACATTGAGAAAGTTCTTGAGAGGTTCAACATGGATAAAGCAAAGCCGATTGGTTGTCCACTTGCGAGTCACTTCAAACTTAGTTCGAATCAATGTCCTACAAGTGAGAAAGACAAGGAAAAGATGCTGAAAGTTCCTTATGCTTCAGCAGTAGGTTCTTTGATGTACGCCATGGTTTGTACAAAGCCGGATATTGCTCACGCCGTTGGTGTGGTGAGTCGTTTTCTCTCTAATCCGAGTAAAGAACATTGGGCAGCGGTAAAATGGATTCTAAGGTATCTTCGAGGGACTTCGAAGGTATGTTTGTGTTTTGGAGATGGTAAGCCGATGCTTGATGGGTTCACAGATTCTGACATGGCCGGTGATGTTGATTCTAGGAAATCTACTTCGGGGTATTTTATGACTTTTGCAGGGGGAGCTGTAGCATGGCAATCTAAATTACAAAAATGTGTTGCTCTCTCAACTACCGAAACTGAATTTATTGCCATTACGGAAGCTTGCAAAGAAGAGTTATGGTTGAAGAAATTTTTGCAAGAATTGGATTTGAAGCAAGAAAGGTATGTGCTTTATTGTGATAGTCAAAGTGCTATTCACTTGAGCAAAAATTCTACTTTTCATTCGAGATCAAAACATATTGATGTGAGATACCATTGGATTCGTGATGTGTTAGATTCGAAATTGTTGCAACTCGAAAAGGTTCACACATATAATAATATTTCGGATATGTTGACAAAGACTTTGTCGAGGGACAAACATTTAAAGTGTCGAACTTTGACGGGTATGGTTGATGTCTCCACCTAAGTCGGTAGGGGAAGAATTGTTGGGTATACCTCCTTATTGGAGTGTGGGACCCGATTGGTTTATTAAAAGAGTTTAATTTGGTTTGTTATTAGTTATAATATATTTTTATATATTATATCTAATTTTGTGGAGACCCAATTCAGTTTGGAAACAACTAAGGTTTTGATAAAAAAAACCCTAGATTCACAATATATTATTGGCATTTTTTTTCCCAAGAAAAAAATGTGTGCGGCTGCTCCTTTTTAGTTTTTCCAAGGTGAGCAACTATAGATCATTATTATTTGTGAGATTAATACTTGTTTCGGTAGTGTGGTTTCGACTGCTTCGTTTGGTTCGTTTTCGGTACTGATTTGGGTTATTATTTTGGGTCTTCTTCAACTCTGGTTCTGAAGATTTTGGTTCATCTATTTGGTAAGGTCTTTCCTCTTTGTTTATTTGTGATTATTTGGAATTTACCTAAGGGTGATTTTGTGAGACCATTCGTGTCTCGTTTGTAATCGTTTGGAAACTATTTGGTTGAGAGTAGAATCGGATTTCGATCCCGTGGATGTACCTCACATTGAGGGAACCACGTAAAATTCTTGTGTTGTTTTTTATTTAATTTTTCCGCATTAATTTTTTATTCCCATTGATTGATTTACTTGTGGGGAATCACATATTTTTCTTAACAAAGACCACTCGAGTGAACACAAGAATAAACAGAAAGAATTTCCCCGAAAATACTAGGTCCCAACCTATTCCATAATCAATCAACAAATCCAAGATATCACTTCCAACCAACAATGAAGACTAAAATAGATATAGTAACCACAAAAGATACCAGATTCCAAACCAAAGAGTGAAAACGGGTCGGGTTTTAAACCGAGCCGCTATATTATACCCTCTCTTTTTTTCTTTTTCTTTTTTAATGAGGAACTATTTTAAGCTAGGGTTATTTTGGACCCACATATAAAGTAAATTTTTTAATATTTATGTCACCTACAAATCACATATATCAATTAAGACCGGGTACTATATTTGGAGAAGTCAAACCTTGAGCATCTAGATTTACAATTTATACTAGAACAAGTCATGGACCATAAGACTAGAATGATATAACAAAGACTAATATGGCATTACATTTTATACCCAATTCGAAATTCAACTTACTGTTAAACCAAGCCACCAATCATACAACCAATAGTGATGCCGGCCATGCAAACTTGGCATGTTTGGTTCAAAAATAGTCGATTCGTTCTATTAACCCCCTTAATAGTTAAAGGGTCTTTTCGTTTTATTCATATTCCGATCAAAAACTTTATTTTTGAAAAGGATTTAAAATTGTCAAAATACACCACTTTGTTGTGACCGATTGGGAGCTTTTCGAGCTAATTCTACCATTTGGCTCTCAATTTTGTGATTATTTTGTTATTTTAAAAAAGTTTTATTTTCACAATCACCTTGTTTAGGAATTTATGTTTTAGTTGTCATTTTTTGGCATATCTCTTTTAAGTCTTTAGCATTCAAATTTTGAGCTTAATTTGAATTTGTTATTTGTAATAATTCTATTTTTTATTTTATTTTTTAAGCTTGATTAACAATGAATTAGCTTAATTTCTTTTTTCGTCATCAGATTAAGACTTCTCTTATTATATACATCGATGTAAGTGTTAGAATAAAACAACTTTTCAATTGATTATAACAAAATTTCGAAGTAGAGTTCTTTTCAAGGTATTTGTACTTAAAATTTTATTACACATTCTACTTTCTTATACACTTCCTTACATCATGAAAAGCCATACGAACTCTTAATTTGCACTTATAACCTTATTAACATAAGCTATTAGCATAAACAACATTTTCTTGCATGTGAATGAAGATAGTACTTAATTTGATAAATTATAATCTAAAGTTGATACAAAATGTGAATATTAGTTTAGGATATCATTCTTTTGGATAAAGCAGTTTAAGGCCTCGTTTGAGAACATGCTATTTTAGTAACTTTTTGACTTTTTGGCTAAAATATGAAGTAAAAAAAACTAGTATGTTTGGAGTGACTTTTTGACTTTTTACAAAAAGATGTGCAAAAAGTAGAGAGAAAAGGGAATTTTTGACTTTTTAGTATAAGTTATAGGCTTTTTGACTTTTTTAGTAATTTTTTGACTTTTTGACTAAAATGTTAACTTGCCAAACGAGGCCTAAGTAACAGGTACATCACGTAGCTGATCTAAATTAATATATACTTTCACTCACTATTTATTACGTAGTTGTAGACGTCCCCGAACGCCCCGGGAGGGTTAACTCCCCCGTTCCGTTCGTTATGGGCTCACTACAGTTCAAGGACTCGATTGTCACGGTTCTTAATCTGAACCAAAGAGTCTAAATTCGGCAAATCGTTTTTGAGAAAACAGATTTTTGAAAGAAGTGTCAAACATGGACTACTTTGCCAGATACAGAGTCGCCACCTAAATATTTTTTTATGGGGAAATTTAGGAAACCCTGACTCGGTGCCAAAGGCCACGTGTCCGTCATCACCAGAGTTGCCTCGGCTCGGGAACTTGGGTACGATTGGGGAAGGTCACTTCGTGAGCACCCCCGCTCGCCCGGTCAAAGACTGGCCTCTACTAACCATGATATCTATTTTTGAAAACATTGTGTGTTCTTATTCCGGTTATTAGCCTAGATTTACTATGTGATGCGCACAGCATACAAGTATAGACTGAGTCGCCTAAATTGGAACAAAACATTTCATGTTTGTTTGTTTGAAAATGGTTTGATGGTGTTATCCGCAGGTAGGCTAAGACGTGGATTTGCCACCCTCGGGTGGGCTTAGAAAACATGATTTTGCCACTATCTAGTGGGCTTAAAACAAACATTTGATGAATTGTCCCAATCCAAATAACCCAACCTTCACCCACAGGCATTCAAGCAGTTATATCACATAAGCATTTAGCCTCATGGTAAGCATGCTATTCATGGCAATCACTCACACGCATGCAAGGATGCTAAACCATAAAAACTCACCGAGTACTCCCAGCCAAAACAGAAGCTCATTAGAAATCCATGCATGATCTTAGATACACAGAATTGCCTAATGCAACACATGCAAAGATGTAAACTATAGCAGGCTCGGCTATTCTAAACATGGCATATGAAATGCTACAACTAACACGTATTCAATTTGGAATTGAAATACAAATGCAGTTTGTATGATGCGCCGAGCCCGGTGCGTGCAAAACAGATGAATGATGCAAACGTGCTGTCATACTGTATGCTAATTGAAATATGCCCTAATCTAACCATCATAAGCGGATAAATAAAAGGGAAGAAAGATGTGGGGTTGGAAGACATACATCACACTCACCCACACTTATTACAATTATGCCCTCGCGCAGAGGGTCCAAAAGAATATACAGTCCCAAATAAAAGAATAATACAGTCCAAATATTACAGTCCGAATAATATACAAATCCCTAATTAATTAACAAATTAACTAAGGAAAATAAAACTGGCATGCAAGCCAGGGACTGCCTTGCTTCTGATGAACGATGTATGTTTGGGCTGCCTTGCGCGGAAATCCACTGGAATGCCCCAACTAGCCTCGGTTTCGCAATGTTTCTCGAAAAGCGCGCCAAGCTTTGGAAGACCGCTGATTCTTGATATGCTGCAACAGAGAGCAGGAAAGGGGCATAGCAATGTATTTCACAGATATATGCATGCCTCGATCCTCGTGCCACCAATCACGCATATCGATGCATGATGGCCGAGGAGCCGAATTGCATAACTCAATATAGGATGAATGCATATGAATGCTACAACAAAACCTAACTCCATCACGGATAATCCGGAGTGTCGGTGACTTGGGAATTGAGACACGCTCCGTCACTCGGAGTACGGAACACACCTCGTTTCCCGTGCCCGGGCTAACTCCTATCCCGAACACGATGCAATATGCATGATATGCATGAAATGCAGCTAATATGCAATCCTAACATACACAATGTCATGGAATGGCATACACGCTATACGAGGTAATACACAACCGGGCATACACAATGCTATGGATGAAATGGCATACGCAATGCAATAATGGGCTTACACTAACATGAGAGAGCCTCAGCCACACTCACATAAGAGGCCATTAGATGAAAACAAGACACCTCGAAGTACGTGCCCGCGGGCACGCAAACCGAGAATGGACCCTCAGGCACCGAAATGCCACTCTAATGAGACATGGCAAAGACACGGAATATGACATGCAAACATGCAAAAATCAATAGCAAAATGAGGGGGAAAACAGCCCCGAAATGAGGCGAAATGAAACCTGATGTAAGGAATCTCTCCCGAAATGCAAAACTAGTCATCCGAAATGACTTGTAGCTATACCATACATGCATAATTTGAACAAGACATGAAAAATCAGAAGCAAGGCAGCCCCAAAACTCACATTTTTACAGTACAAAACATGGCCAAACAGCAATCACAAGTAGGGCTAAAATGGCATACAAAAATGGCTCCGCAAGGGAAGCAATGAAGTAAGTGATAGATGCAATGCCCAAACAGAAAAATATCCTTCTACAATACTGAAGAGGGACCAAAAATATGAACATTTACAGTTTATGACATGCCTCAAATCAGTATGCAAACATGCTAAAAATGTCATGCAAGAAATAGGCCAACAAGAGGCTATAACATGAGGTATACAAAGTAATCACCAAACATCCAAAGACCCTTAATAAGATATGCCAAGAAGGTCAAAATATGGCCATTTTCAGTTCTGATCATGGCCTAAAAACAAAGGCAAGGTAAGCTCACAAAGCATGCAAAAATGGGGGCCAAAGAGGGATATAATGGTAAGTGCTACATGGAGGCCCCCAACAGTGTTGATACCTTCTACAATGTTGTAGAGGGACTCAAAATAAGCCAACTCACAGTTTATATCATGCTCAAAAACAGATCACAAATAGGCTATAAATACTATGCAAAATAATGACATACAAGAGGGTATTGAAGCAAATACCAAATGGGGGGCTCAAACAGGGTTGAGCCCTTAAACAAACATGAAGAATAGCTCAAAATAGGCCTAGTTTCAGTTAGGGTCGGAGCCCAAAACAGTAAGAAAATAGGCTAGAAGAATGGTGCAAGTAAGTGCTACAAAAGAGGGCAAGATGGCTTACCCTTGGAGACCAATGCTTAGCTTCCTTTTGGCTTGAGAAATGTTGCTTCCTAGCTGCTGGAAATCCTCTCAAGGTGCTGGAAGTGGAGTGGTGGTGGTGGTGCTTCGTAGTGATGAAGAAATGGTACCAAAACTTGAGGAAATGAGAGAGATGGAGTATGTATGAGCTCCAAACAATTTTCCAACCCTTCCTCTAGAGCTGGGAGGCCAGCTATATGGACAAGAATGGAGGAGCAATGGAGGGAAAATGTGGAGAGTCATGGGATCAAGTTTCTCTCTTTAACAAAAGTCCCCCGAAATCAGATCTTTTGGGAGAAAAAGCTATACAGCTGTAAAGTACTAGGACCAAAGAACAAGGCCGGCCAGTTTTCAGATTTGCAGGTGGCCGGCCGGCCACCCCCTATGGCCGGCCAGCCAAGGGTCAAAATGGGCCAATTGAATTAGTGGCCGGCCATATGAGATTAGTGTCCTCCCATGTGTGTACAACACAAATATGTGGTTGAAAATTGGCAACTGTGAACCAGGAGAGAAAACAAGTCATTTTTCAAAGGGGTTCAAAAGGGTCAAATGGAATTAATGGCCGGCCATATGATATTTGTGTCCTCCCAGGTGTCTACAACACAAATATGTGGTTTGGGGTTGAAGAAAGTGGCCCTAGGGTGGTCAACATTAGCTCGGAAGTGAGAAAAACGGGCGTCGGAGGGCGCCGGAGGAATATAACTGGTTGCTGAGACAATTGCTGGCCTCCCACCCTTCAGTGACCTTCCTGGTGATAAAACAGAGGTACCTGCCAAAAATGAACGAAAACCGATGCAAAACGAATGATCGGGGGCCAAAACACGCAGTTCGGGGTCCCGAAAACAGGCTGTTAAGCACCGAAAGTGGCATTCGGCCACGAAGTGGGTCTCTCAGACCTCAGTGTCCCTCAAAAGGGAGTAAATAAGATGCATGCCAAAAACTGGGGCAATCGGAGATGGTTAGGCAGTCCCGAACCGAGGCACACGGCCTGACGGCTCCAAAAACCGGGAACCGGGCTCCGAAATGGGCAAAATGGCCTACGGCCACGAAATGTAGCTCACGGCCACTGAGAGATGGTCTACGGGACCTCTCCCTCCCTTCAGGAAAAGAAACAGAGAAAACCGAGTCTGGTTCGCAAACCGAGGCAAGGCACAAAAAAGGGTTCGGAAGTCCGGAGGCAGGGCTCACGGCCGAGACTCTGAGATTTTTGAACGAGCACGATATGCAACATCACCGAGCGCTCAATCGGTGACGTCTGAGTCTTAAGGTCGGTCAAAAATGGGGTGTCTACAGTAGTAAATGTAAGACCTGAAAAGTTACTTTTTGCGTGTCTGAAGTGTTTAGTGTTTAATTATATCAAACTCTGATTTCATTTTTCACCATATTATAAATGAGGGATATTTATCAATAAATCTTATCTATATAAGTACTCTAATCAGTCCTAAGTTTTTTTTTCTATTGATCAGTTAAGTCCTATTAGTGGAGAGTTTCTTTCCATATGATCCTATTTTTTATTTTGATAGTGTTTTGGTGGACAACTATACCCTTTTATTAATGTGACATGTATGATATAATACTCTAATGTGCCATGTATTAATGTGATACTCCAATAATGTGACACTTTAAAAAAATTAAAAAAAATTTAGTGTACTTTTCCTAAATGTAACACTCCAACGATGTGACATTTTAAAAAATTAAAAACTCATTAATGTATTTTTTCTAAATGTGACAACGTGGCAAGTATGATATGACACTCCAAAACTTTTATTCAAAAAAAAAAAAAAAAAAAAAAAAAAACTCTTTAGTATAATTTTTCCTAATGTGATAACGTAGTAGGTATGATGTGACACTTTAAAAAAATAAAAACTCATTAGTATACTTTTCTCAAACGTGACAACGTAGCGGGTATGATGTGATACTCTAAAAAGGTTTAAAACTCCTTAGTGTACTTTTTTTAAACATGACATGTGACACTCCAACGTAGCAAGTCTTATGTGACATTCTAAAAAATTAAAAAAAATTTAGTGTACTTTTCTCAAATTTTATACTCTAATATGACGGGTATGATTTGATACTAAAAAAACTCTTTAGTGTATTTTTTTCAAATATGACACTCTAATGTGACAGGTAAATGAATCATTACACAACAAAAAAAGATTAAATAAATCATAAAAAATATAAAATTATATAAATTATAAGCTCAAAACATTGGACTTATCAATCAATCTCTCTATAAATAATAAACAAAAATACACGGCCTTAACTTGATGGTAATCTATCCATTAGCTAAAGTACTTTCTCCACTTTGGGGGGGGGGGGGGGGGGGGGGCATTAATGGAGTAGGTTTGGCAAAACATCTAAGACACTCATTCAGGCTATTGATGCCATAAATATCTGCACATACAAGTCAATAGGAGATTAGGAGGTTATCCTCAAGTTATGTAATCAGTATTCGGTGTGGGTTCAATACTCTCTCGTTATACGATTCTTAACTTAAGTGACGCTTATCTTGGGAAGTCAGGGCAAGTTCTTAAGTTATAGTCTCCTCGTTCGGAACGGCTAACAGAACATCCTAGTGATTTCTGCAAAGGACGCTGCCTTAGACCAACAGGAGGGTAGAGAGGATAATGCCAAACACAATTTTCTTGCAAATCTGTCGTCTATACTCTTCTCGATCACACCAGATCTTCCCCTCTAGAAGCAACTTAGTTATTAGATCACGTAGCCATCAGCTAAAGCTTATTAAAAGAATTTAAAAGTTCTTGTTATTTCAAGTCTTAATTTTTCAAAGACATGATAAGATAAAATATTACTTTAAGTTATGATGAATTTCTTTAAATTTGACCATGTGATAAAGAGATTAAAAAAATGGAACAAGAAAGATTGTACTGACAATTTTAAAAAACTCAAAAGAGTTATTTAAAAGTTGTTAAAATATAAAGAATGTAAAAAATCACATTATTCATTTTGAATAATATTTAAATTATGGGAGTGTTCGCCTTTGTTTGGGAAGTGGGTTGCCTTTTTAGCTTTTTTGACTATTTTAACTTGGGCTAAAAAGCTTGGTTTGGGAAGGACTTTTTGACTTTTTAACTTTTTTAGTTTTTTTTGTAAGAGAAGAGTATAATGATTATGGGTTGGATGTGATGTTTTGTTTGTTGTGGCTAAAATAACTTATTTTGTCTTTTGTGACTATTTTAGCCACAAACCAACTTGCCAAACACCTTAGTTTTTGGGTTTTTTTGTTTTTTATTTTCACTACAAGACAAATGTTTTACAAAACCAAAAAAAAATAAATCCAAACAAAATATCACATCAAACCCCATAATCATTTCACTTTTTCTCTTACAAACATAACATCCAATCACAAAAAAACCCAACTATCTTTCCAAATACAATTTTTTTTCTCTAATAATATCTTACAACTAAAAGAACCTACAAAAAAATTCACTTCTCAAACACTTACTATATAAAATTTGAATTTATATTATTACACCATATAAATTCACTGAATAAAGTGTTTATTAAATTATAATTAATTATAAAAATAATATTATCACATTATTTTGGTGAAATTTTTTTTGGGAGCTTTTTTGATAAGTTCCATTTTTAAGAGTTTTATTCCATTTAACCCATATTCTTTTTGATTATTCCATTAGGTCTTATTTAATGTAAGAAGATCAAAACACCTTAAATCTCTCTTGCCCCCATTAATATTGATATTTAATGTTGATTGTCATTATATCTTCACTCCAAAAAAATATGCATTAACTACACACTACTATTTAATGTTGATATATATTACACACAAAAAATTAAACATGGTTTTTTATTGATGACGTGAATGTAAATGTTTATATCAGATGACGTGAATGCGAAAGTTCACATCAAATGACGTTGTCATAAAAGTGATGTTAAAGTTCACATCAATATTGCATCAAATTACACAACCACAATCCTTAACTCGAAATGAATTTTTGTTATTGTATCGTCAATTACATGATATGAATATTCATACTAAAACATACGAATGCAAACGTTCGCATTGCTACATTAGATGAGAGAGAATGTTCACATCATTACATGTTGTGAATAAGAATATGTTGTCAATTAAAAATATAATGAACGTTCACTGCATGTGAATAAGAATGTATTGTCAATTAAAAATAAAAAGGTTCACATATTGTGAACGTTCACATCACTATATTAGATGAGAGAGAATTTTTCGAAAAGGTGTTGTGAACGTTTACATCAAATAAGAGATAATGTTCACATTATTTTTAATGTATTGTCAATTAAAAATATATTTATATAAGATAAGAGAGAATGTTCACATTATTTTTAATGTGTTGTCAATTCAAAATATATTCACATTATATAATAATATAAAATAATAATATCAATGCTATTTAATTTGTGTATGAAATTTTTTATGTCTTGGTCCTTTCTCTCTCTCTCTCCTCCCCAATATTAAATATCAAGGTATAAGAGTCCAACAAAATCATGTAAATCAAGATAAAAGACTTAATGAGACTAAGTGAATTAAAAAATTCATTCATAAATTTCTTAAGTTAAAACACTTTTAAATGAGATTTATTAATAAAAATCTCATATTTTTTTATAAGAGTAATATTTTTTTTTTTTTTTCAGAAGATAGAACATTATAATCTCATGCTAATCATCATTAATCTGAAGAGATCAAAACATAATAAATGTTCCCAACTGTCCAATAAATCCATTTCCTAACCCCTAGCGCATCATGAATGTCAATCCAGTACTAGCAATACGTGCCGAGATTGACTCTCTCTCTCTCTCTCTCTCTCTCTCCATCTATCTATCTGTCTCTCCAAAAGTATAGGGGAAGGGGAGATATTTGAGAAGTTAGCTACTCCCTCAATCTCATAATATTAGTTCCTTATTTCATTTTTTTATAATCTCAAAATATTAGTCTATTTTTAAAAATTAAGTACAAAAATAATATAAATTTTTTATTTTGCTATTCTTTTAAATTCATAAATAATATAAAAAGTACAATTATGACATTGATATTCTCAAAAAAATGTACTATCAAAGGATAATTTTGGAAAATCAACTTTTTAAAAGTACAATAATTGTACCACCAAAAAAAGTTAAATTCTCCAAAAGGGACCATTATTTTGGGACGGAGGGAGTATTAAAATAGATTATTTTAATTTTTAATTATTTCAGGAAGTTAAAATAATTGTATTTAAGAAGATGATTAATTTTTTTATAATTAGATGTGATATTTATGAGAGAAGAAATAAAATGATTATAGATTTAATGTGATATTTTGTCTTATTGACTATTTTAATCTATTTTATCTTTTAATACTATTTTAGTCCAAAAAATCCAAAAAGCCTATTACCAAAAATCTCTACTGTAAAGTGAAAGCTAACTTTACAGTAATGATACATCCCTTAATTTTTAAACTCTAATTACGTCACAGGGAATAAAATAAATAAAAATAAATAAAAAACATCACCATCACTGTGGGATCCACACACTTAGCGCTCCTGTAAAGCTCCCAATTTAGAGCTTCATGTTAAAAAATTTATGATTTTAATTATTAATATTTATAAAAAATTTCATTGATTTGTAATTATTTTTTTAAAAATCTCATTAATGTGACATTTTTCACAAAAAAAAAAAAAAAAAAAAAAAAAGTGACATAAGTTGGCAGTTCTGCTGATTTAGCAAATTTAGGCCTGGTTTAAGAACAAGATTTTTAGTAATTTTTTGATTTTTTTTAGTTAAAATATGATTAAAAAATTAATATTTTGATAATGATTTTTTGAAATTTTGGCCTTGTTTGGGAATTTAGTTATTTTAGTTATTTTTTTATTTTATCTTTTTGACTATTTTATAAGATGAAAAAAGTTGTATTTGTGATAATTTGTATTTTTTTTTTTTGATAGTTGAATAGATGATTGTAAGAGAAAAAGTAATTGATTAATGTGTATGATATAACATTTTGTCTTATTATTTATTTTAACATGCTTTTTATCTTTATTAACTATATTAACCAAAAAAGTTCTTTCCAAACCGGCCTTTTAGGCTAAAAAGTGAGTACCCAAAGGGTGTGTTTGATTGGACAGACTGGATAAGGGGAGGATTAGAATCCATCAGATTTGAGTCCTGGGACTGTGAATCTTTCGGACTATTTGATTAGATTGGATATGTATCCTGTGTTTGTTTTTTCATGGGATTAGATGCCTGGAAATGACTATTTTTAGTGAATCCAACGTTTGGTTGAACGGACTGGATAGGATAAATGACTAAAAGACTATTTTACCATTTTTCAATTGTTTATTAAATAATAGCAATATTAAATATATTTTTAATATTTTAATTATTTTTATCTAGATTAAATAAAAATTTATTTTATTTTATTTTTTACACAGTTAAATAAATTTATTTTTTAAAAATTAAATAAATAAAATAAATAAAATATCAATAAAAATATATGTTATTTTTTAATTAAAATTTTAAATAAATTTGTTTTTAAAAATAATAATAATTAAACAATGAAATTAAATAAAACATCTATTAAAATTTAAATAATGAAATTAAATAAAATATAAACAAAATTTTAAAATAAAACATCAACAAAATATCTATAAAAAATTAAATAAATAAAACATCAATAAAAAGTTAAATAAAATTATTTTATTTTTAAATTGAGGCATTTAAATTTTATTGAATTTTACTAAATATAATACATAATTAAATAGTAGATGGTCAAAATGGTCATTTTATCACCTAATCCCAACAGTGGATTGTCCCCCCAAAATTGTCCCACACCCCCCTCGCCCAGGACACAATAATCCCCCATATGGGGGATAAGGAGTCTGGCCGGACTCCATGTCTGGCGGACTAAAAAAAAACAAACGGAAGATTGAATGTTTCCTCCGGATTACAATCAGCACAGTAAATAGTTCCCCTCTTATTCCCCCAATCAAACACACCCAAAGAGGCTTTAGTTTAAAGGATGAAGTCTAAGCCTTTTCTGTAATTTATTGGTGGCGGAAATTTATAAGTCTTGCAATCACCAAATATATACTCAAAGGGTGTGTTTGATTGGGTGGACTGGATAAGGAGGGATTAGAATCCATCGGACTTGAGTCCTGGGACTGTGAATCCCCCGGACTATTTGGTCGGATTGGATATATATCCTGTGTTTGTTTTTTCATGGGATTAGATGTCTAAAAAGGACTATTTTTAGTGAATCCAACGTTTGGTTGGACGGACTGGATAGGATAAATGAACAAAAGACTATTTTGCCCTTTTTCAATTGTTTATTAAGTAATAGCAATATTAAACATATCTTTAATATTTTTATTATTTTTAATTAAATAAATAAATAAATAAAATATCAATAAAATTTGTTTTAAATCATTACTGTATAACAAATCATTATTTTTCTTTTACATACAAAACTTTACTGTGTTTGTTTATTTAGACAATTAAATAATTTACTATGTTTGTTTATTTACACAATTAAATAAATTTATTTTTTTACACAATTAAATAAATAAATAACCACTAAATTTGTTTATATTATTTTTTTAATTAAAATTTTAAATAAAACACCTATTACAATTTAAATAATGAAATTAAATAAATTTTAAACAAAATTTTAAAATAAAACATCAATAAAATATCTATAAAAAATTATTTTAAAAAATTGAATAAACAAAACATCAATAAAAAGTTAAATAAAATTATTTTATTTTTAAATTGAGACATTTAAATTTTATTGAATTTTATTAAATATAATACATAATTAAATAGTAGAGGGTCAAAATGGTCATTTTCGCATCTAATCCCAACAGTGGAAAGTACCCCACTTTCTGTCCCACCCCCCCAGGACACAATAGTCCCCCATATGGGGGACATGGAGTCCGGCCGGACATGGAGTCCGGCGGACTAAAAAAAAATCAAACGGCGGATAAGGAGCACTATTTGGATTACAATCCAAATAGTGGATAGTCCCCCCCCCTAATCCCCCCAATCAAACACATCCAAAAAGTCATCATAAAAAATTAAGGCGTGGTGGTGATGCATGTGATAATAATGACAATGGTCGTGAATGTGATGGTAGTATTAGTGGTTGTAGTGGTTAAGGGGTGGTGGTGATGATAGTAACTGTGACAATAGTGTGATGGTGCCAATAAATGTGGTGGTGGTAATTCTATCAACGGTGATGATGGTTGGGATTGGGGTGTAATAATGGTGTGGTGACGATAAGATCGTAATGGTCAACATTGATACTTATTATTATTATATAATATAAACAAAAACGTTGTTAGGTCTTTAAAGTTCAAAATGTCAATGCAAATGTCTCAAATAATTGAATTTATGAATTATGAAAATACACATGTTACGAATGTGTTTGCTTTGATCAATATGATAATATATTTAAACATTTACACTTAACTCTTATGAAACATTTATATGAAAATCAACTCAAACTTTTTTGTGTTTCAAACTATCAAAATTATATCATTTATTGATCAATAAGGTAATATTCCCTCAAGTCAATGCTTTTTAAGAAATAATTTACGAAATGATAAATTTTAATAATATTATATTATAATATTATGAACTCTTTAGTTATATTATTAGTTCTTTCTTATTTATTATTATCTTATTTTCATTTAATTTAAATATTTTGTTAATCAATATGGTAAGTGTTCTAGGTTTCTTTAATTATAATCATCAATTTCTAATGAGCAATAATCTAACTATAATTTCTATAATAGAAATCATACATGTTTTGAAATTATCACTTTGTTTTTTCTTGATAAATTAAATTATAATTATTATTGTGGGTGATAATTTTTTCCAAATCTATTATTATTTATATATTAAAGCAATATAACTTTTTTTCCAAAATGTTTTAAGAGCTTCAAACTATTAATTTCAATTTATAAAAATTAATAAATACATGTCACATAAAATTATTAACCCATCCAAACATATCTAATTTATTTATTTATTTATTTTTTCACTATCTGCTCTAGCCACTCTTTCGCCTTTAGTGGCTCCTTGGGATCACCAAAAAACTTGTCCGGGTAGGACTGGAAGAACTCTCGCTTCAAAAAAGATGACCCTGTCTCAACAACATGAGCTTGGACTTGATTCTCTGCCTTGAGAATGTCCATGGATTCTCGCAACGGTACGGCCATTTCGCGGGTTAAGGCACCTATGGCCTGCCAATCGACTTGTTCCACTACATTGGCCTAAGCAACTCTCTCCTCTTGTGCCGAAATATCATCCGGTAAAGGCACCTCATGCCTTCTAGGCATACCACGCCTACCACCACGACCACGTCTTGATATCCTAATGAAAGTAACAAAAGAGGTTAGCACATTTACAAATGTACCGAAACTATTTCACTCGGGTCCTAATACGGTGGATAGCAGTAATTCACTCCACATAAGCATGTAGTCACATAAATACATATGAATTTCCTTCCTAGATAATGACCGTCCTGCGGCGTTGCCAGAGTTCCGATTAGAAGTAACGGTGATCAAGTGCTCTTCTACCAGGACTTCTAGAAACCCATAGACCCAATCAATATCTTAGGAAGTAAATCTCATACCCATATAATCACATAAGTATATTATTACATAGCATACCATACGTACTAATGTCTCTATTAAGCGAGACAAACCCATTGCGGTAATAACCACTTCCCACATACTCAAAGTATTCAAACCCGGTATGCTCTGATACCAAGTTGTAACGCCCCGAAATAATTATAATAAACCAACCGTAACGATAATTAAATAACAACATAAATTAGAGTATGATATCTTTCCTTTTTATAAAATCCAGTTGTACAAAAGAGGTGGCATATACGGATATATATTCATAGTCCTAACCTTAAATCTATAGCATGTATCAATAACAAAATAAGAAGTAGAAGTTAAATAGGTAATGGAAATGCCCTGAAGGCTACAACTTTTCAAGACAATACTTGGTTCCATCAAAAGTGAGTCTTAAGCTCAATACATATAAAGCCCTAGGCTTGTACAAACATTAAATACAAAATAACAAAATTGAGTTTTCAGCTCCACAGTCCTCCCAAGCTAAGTTCTTGGTGGAGGCATATCATCAGTACTTGAAAATGGTTTTCTCCAAATAGAGTGAACCAAAGCCCAGTAAAAAAATCTAACACAATATATGAATCTTAAAAAAAATATAAGGGTGAAATGCATATGCAATGCCTATGTTAAAATGGTTTATATTTCTTTCTCAAAATCATGCCATGCTCGAATTATATCACAATTCTCAAATTATGTCATGTACCATAGGAATCAAGAAGGAATTCTCAAACCAGTATAACCTTTCATGGATATTTCGTCCGTAGGAAACCGTCAAACGGTACCCATGTAAACGTAGTCTATACAAGCACTACTATTGTCATTTTATGAATATTTCGTTGGTAGGAATTGACACCCATGTATACACACGTTTTTTGAGACTTTTACTCTAGACAAACAGGCCAACTTAATTTGGTGATACACACCTCTTTCCAACATTCACCATTTTTTTCTCAAAATTATATACATTTACAATGTCTTAAATGTGCAACAAATGTTTAATGCACGT
This sequence comes from Camellia granthamiana, assembly GCA_036172215.1. NCBI lineage: Eukaryota > Viridiplantae > Streptophyta > Magnoliopsida > Ericales > Theaceae > Camellia > Camellia granthamiana. The sequence goes on from CM069916.1 coordinate 82,154,113, forward strand.
AGATGAGAAATTAGTTTCAATTCACCTAATTCCCATGCAATTTCTACAACAATCATGGATATCCTCCACTGATAGCCCAAAACAGATATTTCTAAACAGATATAAAATCTCCAAATACAGATAAACTTTACAAAAATTCAAGATGTGAGCGATAATACATATCAAACTCCATCATCCATACTAATATCAATCTAATTTCACATTTCCATTATCAATTTCATTTATTTGTACAAAATAATTATTTGGAACATTTAGGGCAAAACCTTATTTCTTTCAAAATCCAATCCAACGGTCAAAATCAATGATTTGTTCACAACTCAACCTCATTTTCACTCCCACAACCATTTTCCATACAACCATTTGAAAACCCCTCTTTTGATTTTAAACCAAAACCTTAGGTTTATTCAAAATCCTCCAAAATCACAATATTGTTTATTAAAAACAAATAGCTAAGTTAAAAATCATAAAAGAGTATAGAAAATTCTTACCTCAAACCTAAAAGACGAGAAAAGCACGGATGAAACTCGAATGAAGTCGAAGCCCAACTCTATTTGGATAAAAATGAAGCTCTAGGTGAGCTCTACCTTTTTAATAAAGGGAGTAGGGTGGAGAAATGGGTAGATCTTGGTGTATTTGTAGAGAGAGAGTAGGTCCTAGAGAGAGAATGTCTAAACTTTAGGGTTTTGAAATGTTTAGAGAGAGAAAGAGATGAAAAAGTGATGTAAAAAGTGACTTTTACAAACTAATATACGCACAGTCCGCTCGAGCGCAAGAAGTGACGCTCGAACATCCAAACACAAAAATGATTACCGCTTGAGCACTAAGACATAATGAAAAAGGCATCACCACTCGAGCGCAAGAAGTGACACTCGAGTGTAGAATACACACTCTCAAAAGTTTTATAGACAGAAGACCATTGCTCGAGCACAAGACCGCTCGAGCGCAGGAAGCAACGTTTGAGAGTATAATATACTCTCCCAATAGTTTTGTAGATCTGCAAAGTACTGAAGATTCACAAAGCCCGTTCGAGCGCAAGAAGTGACGCTCGAGCAAAGAAGTGAATTTCTGGGCAACAAAAGTTTGAAAACCAAGTTACCAACCTGTTCCAAACGCAACCAATACAACCCAATAGCCAAACTCAAGGAGGAAAAATAGGAATAAGACAAGAACAACAATACAGAACCATGAAACCCGAGTCCAGAATATCAAATGAGTCGGGTATAAAACTAGAATTGCTATAATATTTACATTTTTCTTTAGATACAGTTGTACCATGAGGATTAGTTACAGGTACTCTTTCAAAATGCTCCCAAACAGTACTAGACGTGCCCCTAGATGATGATGTTTTTGTTGGAAGAAGGATATTAGGTACATTAGAAGGAGAATCAACAGATTCATGTTGTGTATGTGAATCAATATCAACATAAACATTATGAATATTATGATTCATAATAATGTCAGTAAAATAATATATATAAACTAACAATTTATTAAAATAATGAGTAAATAATAATGAATTTCAGAATAACAACTAATATATGTTACGAAATAATTAACGTAAAAAAATAAGTAACTAATAAATATTAATTCAAATAATTAATGTTATCGATTGACGAATGCGATATAAAAATTAATTTCTTATGCTAAAAGTTTCTTCTTGTACAATTGCAATTGTCACTTAGGAATGAGATTTCAAAATTAATTGAGAGAGTTGAGAGTTGAAAGAGAGATTTGTATATGAGAAATGAAATGGGAGAGAGGTGGTATTTATAGGAGTTGGGAGAAAGGAGGGGTTAATTTATATAATTAAAAAAAAAAAAAAATTTGTGGCCGTTAGTAGGAAATGGTCATTTGACCGTTTGAATAAAAAAAAAATTTCAATTTTTTTTTTACTGTTGGTTGGACATTGCGCACTTGTGCAGCACATGGGGCCTTTGGAGGGTGGGCCAGCAGGGTGAGGAAAAAAAAATTGGATCGGGGTGGGCTGCACCACGGGTCAACCGGGCTGTGAAACAGATGGGCTAGGTCAAGGCCAAGGGTCCTCGGGTTGGACTCGGGATCGAGCCTGACTAGGCCTGGCCCACCCAGGCTGCGGCGGGCTTCGACGGCCCACGAGTCGGCAGGCCAATTTTACACTTGTACATATCACAGGTATTACACTAGTATAATATAAGTAAAAACGTTGTGGCATCTTTGAGATTGGAAGTCTCACTCTAATTTTCTCAATTTTTCTTAATTTTATAATTTTTAAAATACACGTGGTATCTTACAATTGGTCCAAAATCTAATTTAGTTAAATAAAAATAATATTTAAATTCTCCAAATGATCACTTATTACCAATAATAGAATCAATAATTATGGAAATGACAAAGTCTTAATTCAAAAGACTTTTCATTACCTTCAATCCAAACTTGTTTTTCCAAAATATATATATTTTTAAATTTTAAATTACGTATGTCATAAAGATTTCTTCTTTAAATTATGTTATTGTATGGACAATTTAATGCTTTATTTATAGAAATATCCAATAGTGTAATAGCTTAAATTATGGTAACAATCAATAGAAATCATGTATTGTTTTTTAGATTGGCATTTTGAGTAACTTTTATTTATTTATTTTTTTCATTTTTAGTGAATTTTTTTTTTTTTCAAAAAGTTTAGGACTTTTAAAATCTGTTCGACCAGATGAACTAGGAAAATAAAAAAATAAATAAAAATATTTGAAAAAAAGTATTATAAAAAATATTTTTAAAAACTTTTTATTTTATTTTTTTATTTTATTTTTGGCTTTTTTTTCAAATCTATATCTATATATATATATATATTACAGCAAAGTGACATTTCAATAATAAAAGCTAAGGAATTTTCAAGATATCATCCTGAAATTCTTAATTTTTGTTATTTTAAAAAAATCCTATTGGCTAACACATTATATTAGTTACATAAAATTAATTATTATGTTGTTGTACCTTTTCCATTCTTTTCTAAAACAAAAATATTACTCTGATGCTTTTTTGTTTTTAATTTTTTTTTTATAGATTTTTTCAAATCTATCTATCTATCTATATATATTATAGCCAAGTGATATTTTAATGATGAACACTAAAGAATCTCCAAGATTTCATCCTAAAATTTTTAATTTTTGTTATTTAAAAAAATCCTATTGACTAACACATCAGATTAATTACATAAAATTAATTATTATGTTGTTATACCTTTATCATTCTTTTCTAAAACAAAAATATTATTATAATTATGCCATCTTGCCTGCAAATAATAATTATTTTATAATAAGAAAATTTTCAATTTTCTCTTTTGTCTCTCTCTCCAACTTACTATCTTTTTCACCCGAAAACCCTAACTGCCGTACATCCTTTTCCACGTCATTCCCAACTTTCTCACCTTATAAAGGTCAAGTTCATGCACCTCATTATTTTTAATCTCTTTTTCGAAGACTATTAAAGGTTAGTTTATGTTTAATATTTTATGTCGCATATGTGTGTATTCTTTAAACAATATTTTACATCATTTCTCTTTTTACTCTGTCTTACCTTTTTTTTCTTTTTCTTTTTTTTTTCTTTTTTTTTACTTCCAACCAAATTTTGTATTTTATTGTTTTTGCATATTTCTTACATCAAAGAAGTTTCAAACTTAATTGGTATGGATTAACATGTTTTATAATTTTTTTGTGGATATTTATTTTTATTTAGTTGTCTTTTAGACAGCTAAATAGTTTTTAAATGTAAAACAATATTATTAAGTCAGTTATAGATTATATACGAAATGGAAAATGTCAATATTATATTATTAAGCATTTTTTTTTTAAACTTTTTAGTTCATGTGCATAACTTTGGTGATAAAATTTAATTTTTGTTATTTTTAAAATATTTATAAAAAAAAAAATATTTGCTAACTTAGCATATTAATTATTAAAAAATAATGAATATTTTCTACCACCCTTTTCCAAAACAAAATTGTTACCATAATTATACCATCTTTTCTTGCAAATAATAATTATTCCAGAAAAAAAATTTAAAAAAAAACAATTTTCTTCTTATTCACTGTCCCACCCATTCTCTTTCTTACCCAAAATTCGAAAATAAATATACAGCCACCATAAACATAGAACCTCAAAAAGAGATTTTACAAAAGAACATATTTTAATACAATCATATTTTATTTTTTGATTTTTCAATACTATTTTATTTCTCTACATAGTTACAAGTGAATGGATTAATGAATAATAATATTTCATCTAAGAGACTCTAAGTGCTTTAAAAGATTAATCTAAATCTTTAAAAAAAAATTTATTCTTTAAAATTTTATTTATATTTAAGATACATCTCATTCTAAATTTTAAAATCTTTAAATAAAATGTTCAAAATAAAATTTTAGTTATCAAATTTGAAATTTTGAAAAATCAAAAATTTTGTTGAGATTCACAAAAAAATGTCGAAGGATAAAAAATAATTGATGATTTGTTGTAGATTGGATGAATTGACATAAGACAAACTAAGCTACTATTACAAAACTCTAAAGACAAATTATTTATATTTTACCTCAAAGTAATTTTTGTATTTATCTTATACTTTGCTTTGTATATTTATCAATTATGTAATAACACATGTTTTTGTTATTTAATATTTAAGTTGGACCATTAATAATAAGACAACCAAAAAAAATTCAAGTAGTTGTCATGAAGATAGCTAAGTTTATTTGACAAATTTTTTAAAAAAATAATTTTTAGTTTATTATGTAAAACCGTGCATGTTATGCAAGTACATAAATAAATATAAATTATTAGTATTGTGGTGGTGTTTGAAAACATAATTTAGCAGATGAAATTGAATATATTAAATGAAAATTAATTAAACCTGTTTGATAATTATAATTGATATGACATAAAAATTTAAATACCTCTTAAAATATAGGATTAAAATTAAAAAAAATTTAAGTGATATGAAACTTATTTAATTCTAACTAAATTATAATATATTAAATATAAGTATTGATACACTATTATAAATTTATCACCACCATCACTACTATCGCATTACAACATATAATGGTTTTAGTGACCAAATATTTTGATCTCTAAAAGTGAAAATTTTATTGTAAAAGACATTTAGGAACCAATTTCCATTGTCACGAGGATAGCTGCTAAAAGATCATTTCGAAAAGTAAAAAATAAGACTTTTAGCAACAAAATTTTAAAAATGTCACTAATAAATAGACTTTTAGGGACAAAATACTTTAGTCTTAAAATGGTTTATTTTTTAAGACACAAAATTTGGTCCCAAAAGGATACTAATTCATCACTAATGTCCAATTTTCATTGCTAAAAATATAATAACGACACTTTTCATAACAAAAATATTTGGTGCCAAAAAAATAATTTTGTCCCTAAATTTTGGTCTCCAAATTCTTAATTTTTGTAGTGTCACTATTTTCGTTACCATTATCATTATTACCATAAACACCTTTATCATTTCTCTATCGCCACCACACCACCACCCAAGCATCACTAATAAATTTATTTTGTTTTATTTTTTAATTGAGATTTTTATGTTTTATTTTATTTTACTAAGTACCTTAACAAATAAATCTATCATTTTATAACTTAATCCCATAAGATTTCAATCCCACCATTTCTATCCTACCCTCCTTAGAACACAATAATTCGACATATATGAGATTCATAAATCAGTGAGACTCTTAATCCAATTTATAAATTCTCAATCAAACAATAAATTTCATAATAAATTGGATATAGAGTCCATTCCCTTACAATCCTTCCGAACAAACACCCGTTACTATAGAGTATAAACTTGGCCCAATCCTTAGCTGACCTGGGATTTGTATGCTCCTAAAACATAAAATGGTTGTGGTCCTTAAATATACTTTCCTTAATAATTTTTGTAGTATTGTTCGCGAATGACAGATGAGATTGCTTGGGACAAAACACAATTTTATAGAGAGAATCTAGTCCCTTGGTGCCTATATTAAACAAAACACAATTATACTTACCCTTGGTGCCTATATAACAGAGGCCAAACAAACAAAAAAAACCATACCAAACATACCCTCTGTCTTCTCTCTCTCTCTCTCTCTCTCTATCTTTGTTTCCTTCACCACATCTTCTTCCACAACAGTCCAAACATGGTGATGGTTGAAACTGGTCTCTCAAATCCATGAATGCTAGAACCATCGGCTCAGGCGATGAGACCGTGGTTCTGGCACATGGATACGGAGGAGACCAGTCTATGTGGGACAAAATTGTCCCATACTTAGCCCGGCAATACCGAGTTGTGGTCTTCGACTGGAGCTTCTCTGGGGCTGTGAATGATCCAAACCTCTTTGATCCTGTCAAATACTCTACTTTTGATGCTTTTGCTGATGACTTGATCTCTCTCTTGGAGGAGATGAACTTGAAATCATCAGTTTTTGTTGGCCACTCCATGTCTGGTATGATTGGATGTATTGCTTCCATTAAAAGGCCAGAGCTCTTCAAGAGGCTTATACTTGTTGCAGCTTCACCCAGGTATATACACACACACACATGACACATGTGCATATGCATATATTTCATAGGAAAAGTTCTTTGTTTTCATAATCCCATCATTTTCTTGTTCAGTTCTTCTACTTTTTACAGAAATCAACCACATAATCAGATGATTGTGTCCGATTTCATAATTAATTTATATGATGTTAGGTAGTTTATTTTATTTATATTTATTTGGAGATGTTGTCTATCTACATAAACTCAAAGGGTATAGTTGAGTGAGAAACTGAGCCGTGATAATAAAAAGTAAATTATGAGTTTAAAATTTAATATTATTTTTTAGTCTAAAAATTAAAAAATTATTAAAAAAATTAAAAAAATCAACAATTTATATTAAAAAATTAAACATTTTCTTTTCTCTCTATTTTTTGTATTTTTTTTTAATAAAAAATTAAAAAGTCATCTCAAATATATTATTTTTTTTAATATCATATTTTAACTAAAAAACTAAAAAATTACTAAAAAACACTTACTCCAAAATGAGGCATAAATACCATAAAAGGCATGATTTTTTGGATCCATCTCAACGTCGGTATCAAGTAATTATTCCATATATGTAGAGCGGTGAACTGCATGTAACCGAGATTAATTGAGGCCAAATCTCAAGTACTCTTGGGGGCGTTTGTTTGGAGATTAGAGCATAGGATACGACGGTATGTCTATTACATATGATAGTCTCATATTTGGTTTAAAAAATATAAGTTAGATTAATAGTTCAATCGGATTATCAATCTCTTATTTATGGGATCATTGTGTCTCATGCGGCTTGGGATAAAAATGGTGGGATAACTCCTCCTTTGGATTAAAAGGTTAAAATGACATTTTTAGCCCTCAATTTATTATTATTATTTTTAATTATACTTAGTAAAGTAAAATAAAATTTAAAAATCTCAACTAAAAATTAATAAATTAGCAGTCCAATACATTATAATCTCCCTTTAAAAGTCCATTTTATTTAATTAAAAATAAAATTAAAAGTTCAATTTATTTAAAAGTTCAAATCAAAATAAAATTAAAAAATCTCAACTAAAAATTTAAAATAAATTTATATAATTTTTATTGATATTTTGTTTATTTAATATTTTAAAAGTTTTAGTAAAAAAATTAAATAAAATAAGATATACATCGGATTCAATAGAATAGTCCAATCCAAATACCTAATTTCATAACTAAACAAAAATAGGATTCAATAAAATAGTCCAATCCAAACATCTAATCCCATGAATAAACAAACATAGGATACAAATTCAGTCCAATCAAATAGTTTAAGGACAATGTATCTCAGGACTAACAGTTCGATAGATTACAATCTCTCCTTATCCAATCCATCCAAACAAATACACACTACAATATATATATTTGAGGAACTTACATGTAGGTTCTAATAGGTGGACTTATTATCCAATAGGTCTTCTGAAAATTAATGATATTTTTCAGTAAATACTATTAAAAAACGTCACTAATTGTTAGTTTTCAGTGATAATTTAAAAAAAAATTCACAAAAAACTGTCACTAATTATAAGTTTTAACAACAATTTAAAAAAATCGTTACAAAAAGTCACTAATTTTTAACTTTCAGTTATAGTTTGAAAAATTCGTCACAGAAAAATATTATTAATTGTAGGTTTTAACGACAATTTATAAAAACTGTGACAAAAAAAAAGTCACTAATTGTCAATTTTTAACGACATATGTAAAAATCGTCACAAAAAATTATTTTTAACGACAATTTTATAATGAATTATTTTGAATAGAACTTGATAGAAATTAAGTCAAACTATTAAGACTTATTGATAATTTATCCTATATATGTGTTTTTTTTTTGTTTTTTTGTTTTTTTTTAATGTATGTGTGTTCAGAGTTGGACAATTTCATGTTTACTTGTGGTGTTATATGTTGGCTTTTTGGACCATATTTCCCCATGTCCTTCTCTTTCTTTTTTGTTGTTTATTTATTTTGCTGAGAAATATTCCCTGATTGTATTTCAAAATCTTTGTTATTTGTTTTCAGAATGATAATTTAGTCTTTGGTTCGCTAAATGATTTTAGACAAAATGTAATGGTGATTAGTTTTTAGTCTCATTGTTAGACTGATAGATAATAATTCTATTTTCAATAGAGTTTTTTTTACATAATCAAATATGAGAATAAATATTTAATAAAATAATTATTTTATTTGATTCTCTTTTCAACAAATCAAATATTATGATTCAGATCACTAAAGGTATGTATTTATTTGGGTATGTGCCTGTGGACCGAGTTTACAACATGTGATAAGATATACCTCATTTATTATATGGTCTAAATCGAGCATATGAAAGATGAAAAAAAGATGGGATGGCATATCAGTACCGGTTTCTTTGTCTTCTACCATTGTAATTTTATCAGCCAAATGCATCACAATTTCATTTAGTGACATCTGACATTTGAAATGCTTTAGACATTTGACATAATTTCATTACAACACATTAGGTATTTTGTCTCATTTTATTTTAACTAATTATATTTACAGATTCTTTGAGGCTAGGGAAATTAATTTAAGAAGGAGAGAATGTTGTTGGAATATATATTTGGCAAAGTAATTCAGAAAATAGAAAGTACATTTTTTATGTATTTTTACTAGACAGAATACCTTTTAGGGTTGGAGTTGCCCTTAGGACTTAAATCTCCAACGTGATGAAGTTACCCTTGAAAACCCCAACCTTTGGAAGAAGTTCTCAATTTCATGTAGTAAAATGTTCATAAACAAATTTTTTATTAGAATTTTTTTTTTAATTATGGTTAAACACAAAATAATAGATCCTATATTTATTAATGTGGGTCTTATTATCTTTTACTAGTGATAAGAAATTAAAAAAAAAAATAATAATAATAATAATAATAATAATAATCATCATCTAAAGTAATTGTAACACGTAAAGTAAATATTTTACTAGGTATAAAAGTGAAACCATGAAATTATATCACCCACCAGTAATAAATTTCATTTTGGGATAAAGGAATTATATGATTGGGATTAATGAAAAACAAATGGTGTCCATTAACTGATCCCATTTGCCTTTTTCAACTATAGCTTTTTTCTATTGATTTTTTCCGGTTGTATTCATTGTACTTATGTTTTACATCAATAAAATTTTTTTTCTTCATAAAAATAAAATAAAAAAACACCTCACCCCATTTGTAATTTTTTATTATTTGATAATACCACATAAAATTATACCACTATTATGCTTAGGCCTTGTTTGGAAAATAGAGTTTGTAGTTAAAATTTTTTAAAAATCATTATAAATTATCAAATTATTCTTTTTATTTTTTTTCATATTTCTTTATACAAAGTCAAAAAACTAATAAAAAACCTAATTTCCAAACTAGCCCTTAACATTTATCCCACAATTCATGATTTTTTTTGATTAAAAAATTTGTTAGTTTGACTTCAACTTCCATGAACGGTTAATTTTTTCCCAAGACATTGCTAATTTTATGTACTACAAGTCAATTGTCTTGTATTGTATTGTCAATTTAGCCGAGTCTTTCACGTGTAAAGTTCTTTTTTGTTCTAGATTGCCATGCTTTGAAGATTTAACCCATTAATATCTCAAAAAATTGACTTGACTGGATCAAAATCTATAGTAGGTGATAATTACAACTGTATGTACCAAGTTTTCTTCATTTGTAGTGTTACTATATTTTTTATGTTAATTCTTGTACGTACTGAACTTGAAAAATATTGGTAAGTGTGAGTAGTTGGGCAAATTTAGACATTTGTTTATCACAAAATGTTGATGTGTCATAATTATTTCTTTTAAATAACATTTTGTTTATTATTTTTTGTGATACGCTTTTATATTTGTTAAATATTAATAACATTCATTTGATATCCTTATATCTAATAAGTGTGTTAGTATCATTGCGTTGTAAACAAAATATGATAATAAGGTCATCTGATATCATTATTGCTCCACACATAGATTTGTTGGCAATAAATTAATTTTACAGGGTGGCCCTATTGTAATTGCACATAGACGATAAAAAATGGTATATTTGTAAATTTTTTTTTTTTTTTTTTTTTTTCACATATAGGTACATAAATTTGGAAGATTATGAAGGGGGATTTGAAAGCTCAGATGTTGAGCAACTCTTGTCAAGCATTGAATCCAACTTCCACCAATGGGCTTCAAGCTTTGCTTCTCGTGTTGTTGATCCAAATGACCCTACCACTGTTGATAAGTTCAAAAACTCATTGCAAAGAATGAGCCCTGAAGCTGCACTCTCCACAGCCAAACTCATCTTCCACAGTGACCAAAGAGACATGCTTGAAAAGGTTATGATCCCATGCACCATCATCCAGACCACCAATGATCTTGCCGTCCCCACCTCCGTAGGATACTTCATGCAAAAGAAGATCAAGGCCAAATCAACGGTGGAGATCATCGACACAAATGGCCATTTTCCTCAGCTAACTGCACATCTTCAACTCCTGGAGGTGTTGGGTGGAGTTCTTGGTTTTGAGCTTTGATTTCGATTAAGTAGAGAAGAGGGTGTTTTTAGCTTTCTCCTAAATAAAAGCCAATTTGGTCAAAGTCTTTGTATGCATAATTCCTGACCTATTGGGATGGTGATGGGAAATGGGTGTTGTGTGGGATGATTTTGTGGTTGTTATAGGTTTGAGTTGTAGTCTTCTAGTTAATATTTAGATGTAAAAATACTCTCGCCACTATAGGTTTGAAGAGGGTTGAATGAACACAGTTATATATATTTCTGTGTGTGTGGAGAGATTGTTTTCAGAATTTGAATATGTATCCCAAACTGCAATTGAGCAACTTTTTCATAGTTAATATCTAGATGTAACAAAGCTATTTTGGATTGTAAATATGGGACTTTGTGGATTGAAATTACTAGTTTTGGGATGAATGATTGGGTGTTCATTGGATTGGATTATAGAAGTTCATCTGCTGTTCCCCTATACCTGGGTGTTTGTTTGTTTTTGGGTATGTATATCAGTAATATTAGAGATTAATAACTAATACACAAAAAAAAAAAAATTATTAAGAAAAGTTGTGTGATTCAAATTTAACTCTTGTATAATAGAGTCCACACTAATTAGAATAAATTTATATCACATGTTACTTTTCTTGGTATTTTTTAGTATCTAAATTTTTGTTCCCTTTACTATATGCCTAGTGAAAAGGCCCCAAATTAAAAAAAAGAAAGAGAAAAAAGAAAAAAGGGGGGTTTCAAATTTAACTCTTTTTTTTATTTCTCTTTTTTCATTTCTTTCTCATCAGATTTAAAATTCAAACACAATCTACATATGTAACTAGAAAAAATTATTCAAAAAAAAGCCAAAAAAATTAATGTGTAATATAGATTTAAACTTGGTATTATAGAATTGTGTGAAGCACGGATGAAATTGATCCATTCATTTCAATTTCTAAACACTTCTTTAAAATATATATATATTTTGGGAAAAAAAACATACATTTTGTAGCCTTGTGTTGTACTCTATATTGGGCCAACATATATTTTGTAGCCAAGCCCAGTCTACCGAGCCTTTGCCTGTTCCCAGCAATTACTAATTGTTAGGGGACTCAATTTGAACCCAAAATATATTTAAGCACGATCAATTTAAATTTATAAATTTTAATTCTTAGTATATCTTAATATGAAGTTATTAATAAGGACAACGCATATTAAATTTCAAAATAAATTTTTTCTTCTCCTAGTACATCTTAATCAATTATTCCTATTCAAATCTATCTTCTTCTCCGAGATATTAGAGTTATTTCTTCTTCTTCATCCTCCCTTCAAAATTTCAATCCACCCTACCAAAACTCACCATCATCATCAACGTCATCGTTTTTTTATTATTTTGAAACTCTAAACCCTAGAAGAAAGTTTGAACAAAATCAAATAATGGATGAGAGTAATAATCAAAATAGTTTTTTGAAGCAACTCATCAAAAATGAGGTAAATATTCATATAAAGGGGTTTCACAATTTTTGTAGAGTACCATCAAATATTTTCTATATCGTTCTTTTGACAAAAATTAAAAGGCCCAGTAATTAAATTAATAATAACATATTATTGGAGTTGTTCTTATTTTGTCATTTAAATAGTACATTATTTGAGAACTACTTTTTCTTGTTAGTGCCTGATACTTATGTGGTTATAAGTTTGGTTTTTACTTTTCCACGAGTATTCTTGTGGATAATTTATAATGTAAAAGTGTTTTTTTTTTGGTATTGAAAAATTTGGGAACTTTTGTCTTTTATGTAAAAGTTTGGCTTTTTCTGTATTTATAATGCTTATTTGCTTATAAGTTTGGTACTTTTTTTATCTGTTTTTGAGAATTATTTTCTGTATTGAAAAGATTTGAAATAATTTAGTTTTTTTTAGTTTGTTTGTTATTTATTATTTGGATTTGCCTTGAGTGTAATTTGGGAAAAATAATAGGGTGTAATGATAGCAAAATAAAATTTTAAATAATTAAATAGGGTATACTTAAAAATTTGGAGTACTTAATGATTTTTTGTAAATAAAACCCCCACTAATTGTTAAGAGCTTTAATTGGTGAAAAATCCAATTTAAGGAGGGTATAAGACATTAAGTAGATATTTTTTTGTTGATGAGAGGTCCACACTTTATGAAATAGTTTGGTGAGAAGTCTAGAAAAATATTTTATTTCTAATTTTACCCTTTGACTTTTTTTTTATTTGTTTGACTTTTCGTTGACTATCTGTTTAAATTTTTTATCTTTTCAAATTTTTTATCTATTGAAATTTTCTACTTGCTCATTTTTTTTTTTTATTTTTTTTATTTTTTTTATTTTTTATCTATTCAAACAACAGATCATCAGCACCATTATCCCCTTCATCGAGTCCACCAAACCTTATCTGTTCAAATATATATATATATATTTCTATATGTTCAGATCTCTTCTCTCTCTTCCTATCTATTGCAATATGCTTCTTTTTCATCATCATCAACAACAACAAATAATAAAAAAAATTCAAACATATGTTCAAATCTCTTTCCCTCTCTCTCTCCGCGTTACAATTTGCTTCTTTATCATCATCATCATCAAAAGCAACAAATCATATTTGTTCATCAACAATACCATAATCACCAAATTTATCTATTCATCATCCAAAAAAACAAAAAAAAAACTGATTTATATGTCCCTCTTCCAAGTACTTCTTCGACTACTTCGCCAATTTGAACATCCTTAGATTCAAGCTTAAATGCATGTTTTACTCAAGGATGGTCTAGCTTAGGGTTCGTTTGGGAAGTGAGTTGGCTTTTTAGTTTTTTTGACTATTTTAACATGGGGCTAAAAAGTCTGATTTAGGATAGGCTTTTTAGCTTTTTGGTGAGGTGTCCACATGTTAATTTACCAAACTTCCCTTGGGTAAACGTTGGGCACTGTGGGCGACTGAGCGGTACACGTTAGCCTTCCTTCATTCCCTTTTTTTTTTTTTTTATCCTTTTCTTTTGGTTTTTAATTTTTAATTTTTTTTGGATAAGCCTTTTTTATGGTTTTTTTACTGACGTGGAAAACTAACATTCAGGTGTTATTTGTTTGTCATTTTTTTTTGTTTATTTTTTTATATTAATTTGTTTATTTGTTTTCCAAAAGGCTGGTTCATGTTTTTTTTGGTTTTTTAAATTACTTGGAAAATGCTAATTTCGATTTTATTTTATTGTCTTTATTTTTTTGGCTCTTTTAAGGTTTTTTTTTTTTTTTTTTTTTTTTTTTTTTTTTTACTTTTTTTTTTTTTTGGTATTTGGAAAAGGCTTTTTTATGTTATTTTATGTAAATGATGTGGAAAATGATAATTTCATTTTTCTTTTGCTTGTTTTTTTTTTTTTTTTGGTTTTTTTATTTGGCAAAAGGGTTTTTATGTTTCACTTTTTTTTAAATGACGTGGCAAATGATAATTTCGATTTTTTTTTGCTTTCTTTTTTCTTTTTTGCTTTTTATCTGGAAAAGACTTTTTTATGTTTATATTTTTTTTAAATGACGTGGAATCCATGGTGATTTTGGTTTAATTTTTATGTCTTTTTTGTTAAATGACGTGGAAAAGTATATGACTCGGTTTGATTTTTTTTTTTAAAGAAAAAGCCTAACATCTGAAATCATTACGTGTCATCGATTGTAACCGTCAAATGATAATCAAGGTCAATTTTTTATCCTACAAATTTTCGTACACAATAACTTAAAAAATGACGCGTTCAATAATTTGGAAGGAATTATTTCCCATGTAAACACATACATATTTTACATGATAATATATTTACATACAGCCTTTTTCCGCGTGGGTTACCAATGTTACAAACACACGAATATTAGGTGTACTATATATTTTCTAACATTCCGTTATTATGCAGGTGCACTAACTTGTTCCGTATGCGAAGTCGCACCAATGACACATGTGAGTCCTCATCCCCAATCATTAAACCATCCTCGTCATGTTCAACCTTTGGTATGGCATTTACTATGGCCATAGCCTCTTCCTCGTTCACAATAGGGTTAACAGTTATTGGATTGCCTGCATTTCGACGTATATAATTATGTAACGCCATTAACGCACCTACTAACTGAACTTGTACATTTGCAAAATCATACCGATGCATGTCTCTAATAAACCCTCATCGATTTTTCCAGGTGCCGAATGTGAGTTCCACCACACTACGTAACGATGAGTGCACTTTGTTAAATTATTCATCGGGGTTGTTTGCTATTTGTAGACGCGCCCGCGGGGGCCTCAACGCTACAGCTCGGACTCGATTGTCACGGTTCTTAATCTGAACCAAAGAGTCCAAATCCGGCAAATCGTTTTGGAAAACAGATTTTTTGAAAGAAGTGCCAAACATAGACTGCTTTGCCAGATACAGAGTCGCCACCTAAATATTTTTTATAGGGGAATTTAGGAAACCCTGACTCGTTGCCTAAGGCCACGTGTCCGTCATCACCAAAGTTGCCTCGGCTCGAGAACTTGGGTACGATTGGGGAAGGTCAGCTATGAGCACCCCCTCTCGCCCGATCCGAAGATCGGCCTCTACTAACCATGATATCTTATTTTAAAAACGTTATGTGTTCTTATTCCGATTAATTAGCTAATCTTACTATGTGATGCGCACAACACAAAAGTATAGACTAGATTGCCTAATTTAGAACAAAGCATTGCATATCCGCCCTTTTGAAAGACAATTTGAAATTTGCTACTCGCAAGTAGGCTAAAACACGGATTTCAACGAGTTGTTCCAACTCAAACAATCCAACCTTCACCCACAGGCATTCAGGCAGATATATCACATAAGCATATAGCCTCATGGTAAGCATGCTAACATGGCAACACTCACATGCATGTAAGATGCTAAAGCATAAGAGCTTACCTAGTACTCCAAGCCAAAACAGAAACTAGTTAGTAATCAAATGCATGATCCTAGTTCATGTTAAGATGGCTAATGCAACACATACAAAATGCAACTAGAATAGGCTCGGCTAATCTAAGAATGGCATGTGAAATGCGACAACTCGATACACGTATTCAAGTTGGAATGGAAATACAAATGCGGTTAGTATGATGCGCCGAGCCCGGTGCGCGCAATACGAATGAATGTATGCAAACATGCTATCATAAGTATGCTAATAGAAACATGCCCTAAACTAACCACCGAAAGCTAGTAAATAAAAGGGAAGAAAGACGTGGGGTTTGGAAGACATACACATACTCATGCACACTTATTACACAATTACCCTCACTCGGAGGGTCCGAATAAATATTACAAAACAAATAAATACTACTAAATTAATTATTAAGAACTTCTAATTAATTAACGAATTAAATGCAGAAGGAAGGTGGCCGCAGCCCTGCCTCGGAATGCGTGGATGATGCATGCTTGACTCGCCTTGCTCGGAAACCCGTACCATGCCACTGTTGCCTCTGTTTACACTACCTTGCTCCTCTGAAAATTATGAAAGTTTCCAGAACTACTTTGAGTTTCCTTCTGAGTGCTGTGGAGTGCCACCGGCTAAAACAAAAGGCCACCGGCCATGGGAATGGGATTATTGGCCAAAGATTGTGTCATCGGCTGGACACTGATGGCCGGTCGACACTAAAGATGGCCGGTCGGCCATTTATTCCTGCAGAATCCTGCAGTTGACAGCAGCAGATGGCAAGCAGTGTATGGCATGGAATTTTCAAGCAAATGTGTGCATGGCCACTCTCCCAATCATGTTATGGACTCAAGGGAGTGTGGCCCTCGACCCTCGGGGCCATCAATTGCGCATTTCGATGCATGATGGCCTAAGAGGCCAAGTTTGCCATTCAATGTAAAATGAATGCATGAAAGAGATGAATGCCTCGTGCCCTATCATGTTGAGGTCAAGGGCATTGGCGACCGAGGAGTGAGACGTATTTCGTCACTTTGAGTACGAACACGCCTTATCCCTCATGCTTGGTTTGACACCCCAAACCAAACAAAGTGCTATGCATATGTGCCATATACAATGCAAAGTGATGCAGCTAATGCAATGTAATGTGAGCATGCCAACTTTATGCAATGCAATGCTACCTATTCATGCAAGCTAAACATGAACATATCGAGCATGTAACAAGGATATGAAACGCAACTAGCTAAACAACATGCAATTTACTGAGCATGCAACCATGATGTAGTGGCAAGCAATGCAACAATGCACCAATGCAACTTGCCAAACATGCAAATATGTATAAGGAGGGACTTGAACTGAAATGGGAGGCCTCAGCCGTGCCCCAAAACAGTGGCCTAAAGATGATGCAAAATGGCACAAATTATGTATGGAAGCATGCACATACCAAGGTCCATCACCTAAGCATGAAGGGGGACAACTCTAAGCATACTTAGAGACGATATACATGGACATTAAACACTCATGTTAAACTCTGAAAAGCATGCGAAGGATGATGCCAAAACATGCTAGGGAATGGATGCGAAATGGGAGGCATTCAAGGCCACAAAATAGAGCATTGCTCAACATCTACCCCAAGCAAAAATGGCATGAATTTTTCAACACAAAACAGAGTTTTAGCATGCAAAAAGGACCCCCGAAACCCACTGATATGGCAGCTAAGAGACATAAATCAAAAGGCATGCACAAAAACCCAAACCTGGAGCATAAGACCACACCTCTTCAAGGCATTGAAAGGAGAACAAATGTAAGTATGTAAGCACAAAACATGGACTGAAATGACATAATAAGTGATTCCAAATCACTAAAATAGCCAAGGTAATGCATGCTAATGACTCACACACCCGATGCCAACATGCTAGAATGCAAAGGGACTATACAAAGCATGAGAGGTATGACTAAATCAACACCTAACAGACCTCAAGCATGATGAAATATGACCAAAAGCTTCACAAAGCTAGGCAAAAACATGAGAGCATGGTAGGCTATATGCATGATGCACTTCTAGGCAAAATAAGGGAATACAAAGCAAGTATATTAAGCATGCAAGGGGCCATTAATCCGACCAAAAACAGAGGTATAACATGACCAAATAACACCCAAAAATCTCTGAAATGAAGCCACAAGCAACTACGCATACATGCTACCCTTATGAGCCAAAAATGTAAACAAAAGAGAGACAAAGGGAGAGGGGTGTCCCTCCCCTATGCAAGACCTCAAAACCCCTTCTTCACCACTGAAAATCCCCTAGATTTCAGTGGTGAGAAGGCCAATGCACAAAGGTATTTAAAGCTTAACAAGGAGAGCACAAAAAGGGCCAAACAAGGCCTAAGGGGGGGGGGAGAGGTCGACCCCCAACACCAAAATGACCTTAATGAAGTATCTTAAGCATGCAAATACAAGATTTTTTTCAGTTATACACAAAGCTTAAATCAGTGTGCAAGATAGGTTAAAGACTAGTGCAAGATTGGGGAAAATAAAGCAAAAGTGTTACCCTTGAAGAACACTTCAAGAACAGCAAGTGCAGCCCCCTTTTCTGATCAAAACCAGTCCAAAACCTCCAAGAACAACCTCTCAACACCTCAAGAACCGAAGTATGGTGTAATACTATGTGTTCTAGTGCAAAACTAAGAACAAATCACCCTTTTAGGCCCTCTAACACACACAAATGAAGAGAGAGAGAGGGAGATATAGAGAGAGAGGGTGACATATATCAGAGATATATGTAATTAGGTCTGGTTTTGCTGAACCCCTTCAAAGGAGAGGGAGGGCCCTCTTATATAGACAAACAAAGGTGCTAAGCTTCCAAGAGAAGCTATTCAAAAGGGATCAAGGCTTCTTAAAGAAGCTAAGGCAAAGGGGCCAAGGCTTCCTGAGGAAGCTGAGACAGGGGTGCAAGCTTCTTGAGGAAGCTAAGACAAAGGTCCAAGCTTCCTCAAGAAGCTAGGCCAAAAGGGTGCAAAGGGTGCAAATTCCTCCATACACGTGTATGGAGGACAAGTCCGTGCATTCCAGCTGGCACAGCTGGCATGCACCATGCCTGAAAAAGGCAAAAAGGAGGTACCGGCCAGGAAAGGAGTCCATCGGCCAAATATATGGTCGGCCGACCACACAAAGAGCCGACCGGCCATCACCAATGGCCGGTGGAAAGAAAGCAAGGCCGGTGGCCCTAAGCCACGGCCGGTGGGTTTAAGGGATGGCTGACAAGCCACCTTCTACCCTCAGGTGCAAAAACAAACAAATTCTTGGTGCAAAACCAAGCACAGAACAGGTAAGTTAAGAGATCCTGAGGCAAGGCGCATAGCCGAGACCTCCGAGAACTCAAAACGAACACAAACAAAGAAGATCATCGGGTGTTCAAACGATGACGTCCAAGTCTTGAGGACGGTCAAAAATGGGGTGTCTACACTATCCTACACTCGACAGTAGAGCGAAATTGTTGTTAGTGGTAACAGCTGCCTTTAAAAGGTGCTATGTAACCTATCTGGTTCGAATAGCCAACATCGACAAGATAATATTTGCCTGCAAACAGTACCAGAATGTAAAATAAACCACCAAATTGTGTTTAATTGTTAAGTAATGATGTTTTCCCAAATATTATGGACCCAAATATCTTCGATGCATTGTGTTACCTTCTTCAGAATATGGAAATAGGACATTGTCATTTGTTAGTATCTCATTGAAGATGTGACTATCGTGCATTCTTCCTTCCCATCCAAGCGAAACAAAGATGAAACACATGTCAAAATCGCACGCGGCAATGATATTTTGTGTGTGACAGTATTTCCTACTGAAATATGTTGCGACATCTGGCCCCGTAACCCGTGCACTAACATGTGTTCCATTTATGGCTTCGATACAGTCTTGCTAACAACCCAATCGTATTGTTACTCTTAGGGGTACATGTAATGGTTATTTTTATTACATCACATCCAATAAAATGTAATAAAAAGAAGGCAAATATACATAACTGAAGTGAGGTTTTAAAATAATACCATGAACGGTAGGTATTTCCGTTTAGACCACATGTATGGATGTATATGATGCTGACTATATGTGGGCCCGCAATGTACAACAGTGAACTCCTTTATCGCCGTTAATACATTATGCACGTGTCGGGACACAGTCTCTCCCGAATGTTGGAATCGTTCTTGGATTACCCAATTTTGAAACCCTCTCAACACGTGGATAAACATTGCAACGTTTTCTTCAACAGCTAAGCCATGTGGACGTTGATCTACTTGTAACCCAAAATTAGTTACTAATGTGTGACACAAAACCGCAAAAACTTCTTTCGGCATGCACACATTTTCCTCAAAACGACCCATATGGCCCGCATGTAGTTCGGTTATCCATGCATGCTTGGTCAAAATTGAAATGCGACATGGCGTTTTAGACATGTGTTTTTCGTACCACTCTAGCACATACCGGCATGCTTGTTAAAATGTCTAGTTGTTTTGTTGTTGTAGCTGTATGGCCATTTAGTTAAGTATTTCTGTTAAATCCTGATTGTTACTTCCATCCCCGGGATTCATCACGTTAACTGAAGAGAAACCTACAACAGTGGGATGGTTTCAATCAGTTTACACGTGACTCAATGGCTTAAAGGTAAAAACATGTGCCAATTACAGGTTGCAACATGTTTGGAAATATTTATGATGCGTAACCATTCTGGTGAGCATGGCTAATAGTAAGGTACAATTGCATGTGAAATGATATCAAATAAACAAACAGTGAACCTGGTGATAATTGGTAATATACAAACCAATAAAACATCAAGTGCATTACCGACACAACCGATAGTAGCTGGACAATAACATCACACTAAACAAAGACATAAATAAACAAGAAAGACATGGTACCCCGCCGTTGCACATCTAATTACCATTAAAGAAAACAAACACAACCATCCTGTTCCATAAGAAAAAAACACAACCATCCTATGTAATCGTACCCAAACATACGCAAACATGCAAATATTTCTTGAAAAAACCCGACAAAATGTAAAAACAGAGTAAAAAAGGAAAAAGCACGCACAACCATCCTGTTTATTACAAGTCCAACATTAGGGTAAGTAAATGTTTTTTAAGCAAGCGAAGTGAAAGCATCTTCAGCATGACACCGCTATCAAACCCACCGAGCCCTAAATAGGTTCACAAACGGCGGCACCGTACTCGACTGCAGCTGCTTCTGTGTAAGCCATCCAACAATGTGGTCATTATCAGGCTGGCACATCATCACCTCCCGGTAATCTGCATTATCCATCAATGTCGATGCATAATGGAATAGCGAGGTACCGAGAAGGGAAGGAATGTTCCTAAGCCTTTGTATGCACTCTGAAATTGTGTATAGTGATTTGTTGCCTGTTAGGTGCCTCACCATAACTTGCTGGTTCTGGGTACGAACCACATTTGTAAGATTGTTCATGCTTTTGGCTATAACTAACGCTCCACTAGTTGCCTTCTGCGACTTTCCACAAATTATTGATGGAGTTCGTTTCCTTTTTAGTTCAGGTTGAACTAGTTCGAGTGAAGAATCTGAATCCATGTCCTCTGCTTGTGCAAGTATTGGATCAACAAATGGCTGGGCGCTGATACTGTCCACATAATCGGATAACACATTGGCAGCTTCAACAACTTTCTCTCCCGGGGTCCAATGGTGCTCACCCGTAGCTGATGCCCCTGTAAAGATCGTCTCCATCAACTCGCGATGGTCTAAAGTTTTTTTTCCTGAACCTTGCTCAAGCCTTGTTTGTCTGCAAAATTGGACATTGATAAAAAAAGAATACGTTACAAGCAATAGGTGAATTTTGTAGTAACAACAAAAATGGAAAATTTAAATGACGAAAGGCAAATATGAAACAAAAAAACATACAGAAATTACATTGTACTTACCGATTCCATCTTGTCCCATCACTCATCAGACGCCTAAAACATACCAGTGTTGATGTCAAAGCCAATCCCTGACACGCCTCTGCTGGAATCCATCAAGCATTCTAATCTTTTTTCTGACTCATGTATTTATTTTTCAATTGTTTAAGGCCATGATTCCTTCCAATTTTTTTCTCAAATTTCCTTACCAACGACTTGTACCCAGCTTGGCTTAGGACTAGGAATGGTTGATTTCCTTTTGTAATCTCATCGGCTATCAACTGTAGGAAAATTCGGATTGACTCACTATTTCAGTAGGCCTTGTGGTTTAACTGCATGTGTGTCTCTGCTGGAATCCATCAACTTTCTCTAAGCATTCCAATCTTTTTTTTGACTCATGTATTTATTTTTCAATTGTTTTAGGCCATGGTTCCTTCCAATTTTTTTCTCAAATTTCCTTGCCAAGAACTTGTACCCAGCCTAGCTTAGGACTATGAACGGTCGATTTCCTTTTGTAATCTCATCGGCTATCAACTGCAGGAAAATTCGGATTGACTCACTATTCTAGGAGGCCTTGTGGTTTAACTACATGTGTGTCTCTTTCACACTGCTTGACTTCTCTGGAGCAATGCCTTTGTTTTTCGATTGGATACGAGGAGAAGTTCGTGTGAAAGCCATTTGTACTAACCACGCAGGTAAGTGTAGCTCGACTTTTTCGCGCACCCTATTTCGGAAGTTCAAAATAAGCCTTATAGTTTGAACTCCCGCGATTCTGAATCTAATCTCATAAGTGCAATGTGAAATTGACAAACACCAAAGAGTCCAAATCTGGCAAATCTTTTTGAAAAATTGATTTTGAATAAAAAATGCCAAAAAATGGACTGCTTTGCCAGATACAGAGTTGCCACCTAAATATTTTTTTGTTTTTGGAAAATTTAGGAAACCCATGACTCGTGCCAACGGTCGCGTGTCCGTCATCACCAAGATTATCTCTGCTCGGGAACTTAGGTACAAGAGAGGAAGGTCATGAATTGAGCACCCCTGCTCGCCCAATCAAAGATCGACCTCTACTGATCATGATATGAATCTTATGTACATTATATGGTCTTGTTCCGATTATTAGGCTAGCATTACTATGTGATGCACACACATACAAGTATAGACTAACTTTGCAAGAATTGGAACATTTGATTCATGTTTGTTTTGAAAATTGTTTCAAGATGTGTACCACTCGAAAAAGTGATCGCATATGAACATGGCTCAAATTATTCCAATTCAAGCAAAAAGCCTTCATCCACAGGCATTCAAGCAGTTTAACACTTAAACAATTAGCCTCATGGCAAGCATGTTAAATATGACAACAACCACATGCATGCGATATACTAAAACAAATAAAAGCTTACCTAGTGCTCCAAGCCAAAAAAGAGAAATGAGTTAGAAAAATGCATGATTCCTAACTATGCAATATGACTAATGCAACACATGCGATATGCAATTTAAATAGGCTCGACTACTAATATGGCATATGAATTGATTAAATAGCATGCGGTCTAAGCACGTATTCAAAGAGGTATTTAAGCTAATCAATGCAGTTAGAATGATGAACCGAGCCTCGGCACATGCAATATAAGTGGATGCAAATCATGAAGTATGCTAAACAAAACGTGATGTTCTTAAACTAACCATCATAAGCTAGTAAATAAAGGGAGAAAGAAGTGGGGTTGGAAAACACACACATTATCACAAATTTGCACTATCATGAAAGAGAGTCCGAATGAACTAAGCTAATTAACTAACTAATTAAAGCTAGACTAATTATCACAAAACAAATGAAATTAGCTAAACTATTCTAGTTATTACAAACCGAATCAATTAACTAACTATTCTAGTTAACGAACTAATTGCAAAACGAAATTGAATAACTAATTAACTAACTAATTAGATAATTACAACACAAGTGCAATTAAAAGAATTAAGTAAGCTAAACAATTTAAATATTAAGCTAACTACTCTGCCTCGAGAAGCGTGGGATGTTCATGCGCATGCTTGGTTCCCACTCGAAAAACCACTGTTTTGTTTCCAAAGAGCCTCTGTTGCACAGAGAACACACACACTGTTGCCCACTTCCAGAATA
Organism: Camellia granthamiana; assembly: GCA_036172215.1. Classification (NCBI taxonomy): domain Eukaryota; kingdom Viridiplantae; phylum Streptophyta; class Magnoliopsida; order Ericales; family Theaceae; genus Camellia; species Camellia granthamiana. The sequence goes on from CM069916.1 coordinate 82,178,133, forward strand.
ACTCTGCTTTGCTTGAAGAACACACTGCTGAATTTTGCACCAATGGCCGGTCGGCTAGTGATGAAGGTTGCCGGCCACCAATGATGGCCAGCCAGCCATCAAAGGTGGTTTGCTGGCCACCTGCCAACCATGGAAAGTGGCCAGCCGGCTACTGCTGCCCAGTTCTTCTTGTTGCAACAGAGGACAAACAGAGCATATATAGGGTATTTTCAAGGGTTTGTTTGCACAACTCATCCCTCATTTTCATGAACGTATCAAAGGAGTAGCAAGTTCGGTTCACAAACCATCAATGGATGCAATTTCATTGCATGCTGGCTTATGAACCTAAATGTGCAATTTTAATAAATGCAGCAAAATAAGACTCTAACCACCTCCCTATCATGAAAGATCAAGGGAAGTAGTGACCTTGGAGGCTTGAATCATTTCATCACTAATGAGTATGAAATGGCCCAAGCTTCCATATGTTCAATTAATGTGCCCAAGCTTTCATCACTAATGAGTATGAAATGGCCCAAGCTTCCATATGTTCAATTAACGTCCAATTGAACATAACCAAGTTATTATCTTGCATCATTTTTAGTCCCAAATTTTAATCCATTTTAAATTACCAACCATTCTTTAATCAATTAAGTCCAATGGTGAGTTTAAGTCCTCTAATGGAAAAAAGGCTCAAACCAAGAGTTGTCTTAGGCATGAAAGAGACGTCATATCGTTGGTAATGAACCCCCTAAGGGATTAAACCATTAAGCATGACATCTTAATCTCATGCTTTAAATAAATAAGTTATTTGAACCACTTTCAAAGCAAAACAAAAAGCTAAGAAAGGAGAGAGATTGCAGAGATTATTAGTGCTGAAAATGAGTGAGAAAAGCATAAATAAATGCTATCAACTCAATGAAGATGGTGTCTAAGGCCTAGAACACCAAACTCATGAGGACAATTACACTACAAGCATGCAAAATAAAGCTCAAATATAACTAACAGCCCAAAATAGTGCTAAAACAGGCTCAAATAAGTCCTAAAACATGCTGGAATTGTGCTAAAAATAGCTAGATTAATATGTTAAAACATGGCACAAACTAGGCTAGAAAGCAAGACACAATGAGGGCAGGCTAACCCCTCCAAATTAGGACTTCAAAACATGATTTTGGCCACTGAAAAAGCTCTGAAAATCAGTGGTTAAAAGCTCAGAAAAAGATAGTAAGAGGGTGGGAAACACAAGGGCAAAGGCCTCCAAAACAAGATACAAAGAAGGGTGAACCACCCCTCAACCTTTAATGGCCTTAGGACCCAAGTTTCAGCCCAAAAATATAGAAGTTTTATAGCTCAAAAACAATTGGAAAACAACAAGAATAATAGTAGAGAAAGTAAGCAAATAGGCAAAGCCTTATACCTCTTGAAGAGAAGAAGCAATTCAAGTAACAAAACTAAGACAACACACCCTTCAAGAGCTCAAACCAAGCTCAAAAGTGCCTCAGCTCAAAGATGAGAAGGTTTGGTTAAGGGTGTATAGGCAAAGGTTAAGGATTTGTAGGCAAAAGTGTAGGAATTTGCTAGAGAGAGGGAGGAAAAATTTTGATCTCAAAATTTTCTAACCTTCAAACATGAGGGAGGGGTCTCCTATATATAGAAAACATGAATTCCCTACAAGGATATCTAGCCCTACATGTGGGTGCAGATGCATGCATCTGTGCAAACAGCTAGAACAACTAGCATAAAATATTTACAAAAGAAACTGGTAGCCGGCCGGCCATCACTGGTGGCTAGCAAGCCACATCAGTGGCCGACAACCTAAAAGTGTTAGGCGGCCGGCAGGCCACCAAAAGCTGCAGGCTTAAAGGACTAAGGCTTGATCCAAGAATGAGGCAATAAGGGTGCAGGGTTTGAAAGGCTCAAAGCTGTGGCATTTTGCTAAGGACTTCGAACACTTGGCGAGCAAATAAACTCATCATTGGGTGTGCATGTAATGGTGTCCAAGTTGTAAGGGCTGTCAAAAATGGGGTGTCTATAGTTGCCCCTCTTTGACAAAACTCAGAGTCATAAAATGACGTGAGTGAATGTCAAAGCCCTAAGGCGACCCATTTTGATAAGACCGTAAGACTTGGGCAAACAATCAAGACAGAAACAAAAGGTTACGCCTGTAGGCTGTTTACATATCCTTTTGCAAGGAATTAAACCAGCGTAGTTCTGGGGCAAAATACAAATGATATGCACTATACAACTTTAAAAGCTGGACTCACACGCTATGCGAAGCCGGATATTTTGAAAGCTCATGATCATGCGAGATGATGCGATAAGCAATAACATATGCAATAAGTAATAATGAGATAACAACAAATGAATGAGCAGCTTCAAGTTTAAACCAACACAGGTTCCATGTAAAAGAATCTAAAACACACTCTAACCACTCCAAAACATGAGACGAGGAAATAAACATTGCTCAGGGTTGCGCCTCGCGCATCTTGAGAAACTGAGAACAAAAACTGCTCGGGGGCGCGTTTCACACGTCCCGAGAAACTAAAGAACGAAAATCGATCAGGATCGCGTTTCACGCGTCCCAAGATGAAACACGCCTAGAGCCGCGCATAACGCGTCCTGAGATACAAGAAAACCGCTCGAGCTCATGCTTCGCACACCCCGAGATGCAACCTGGCCAAGGCCGCGTTTCGCGTATCCTGAGATAAAACCGCTCAGGTTCGCGCTTCATGCGTCCCAAGATGAAAGAGAGAAGTATGCGATAGATGCACGAAATGAATGAGTGCGATAGATGCATAAAGTGAACAAGTGTGATAGATGCACAAAGTGAACAAGTGCGATAAATGCACTAATTGAACAAGTCTGATAGATGCACAAAGTGAACAAGTGCAATAGATGCACAAGTGAACAAGTACGATAGATACACAAAGTGAACAAATGCGATAGATGCACAAAGTGAACAAGTGCGATAGATGCACAAAGTGAACAAGTGCGATAGGTGCACAAAGTGTATGCCATGCAAGATAGACAAGCAAAATAACATGTTAATTGGAAGCATGTTCTATGTAAGATACAAAAGCATATTTTATGCACAAAATAACAGCAAGAGCATATTCTATGCGTGAATCATAACTGATGCAAGACGCGCATGCAGGATACATATGTGTGAAATGCATACTCTATGCAACAATATATGTAAAATGCAATTTCTATGCAACAAATATGAATTGCATATTCCATGCGACAATAGAGAACAAAAGGAGAACAAAGGCAAAATGAATAAAAGCGACATTCGATGGCACCTTCTGATTTACCTCTCGGAGGAATTGCAATATGTTTTGAAAAAAAAGGATACACCCATCCACGTTGACAAGCGATGAACATCGCGCATCAAAACACTGTTTTGAGCTTTCGTAGAGACAATCTGGACCCAACAGTGAACCTTCCTTCCACTTCTTAGGAAACAAAGACACAAAACAACATCAGGGTAGGGAGAGGCTGCCGGCCACTGAACAGCCTTGCTGACCACCAATGAGCCTTACCGGCCATCTGTCAGCCATCAATGGCAATTCGGGGCAAAAATGACTTTTCATGCACGGGTCTTTAAATATAGGTATCCACACTTCATTTCCACACAACCTCATGTCCGAAAATCTATTCTCTCTCTCCAGACACTTTTCCTCTCTAGATCCGAGCTTTTTACGCCTTTTCCAACGCCCCACGTAAACTTTATTCGCTAAACCCTCTTGATTCTCTTCACTTTGAACTGATCAAAATTTGATTTCGACACTTCTTTCCTCATTTTCACCCTTCTAGGCTTGTTTCCCTCGAGTTTCTCTCGGGTTTTGTGAATTTTTCCCGACTTTGACTTTTTTTCCATTTTCTCTCTCCTAGGGTTGACTTTTTCCAAGTTTACAATATTTTCTCCATTTTTCTTCATTTTTCACCTATTTTCCAGATGGCAGATGATTCACCACATGACGGGGCTCCTCCAGAGCTTCCCTCCGTATTTCCACCTGTTGCCGAGGCGGAGGAGCCGGTTGTCGACGAGGTTGGTGAGACGGCTCAGGGCATCGAAGTTGACCTTGAGACAGAGTTTGAGCCTGAGGTGGAGCCAAAGCCACTACCGTTGAGGATACGCTCTTTTGATCCAGCGAGGTACCATCCTTGCACACATATCTTGCCATCCGGTGGCATTAGGCGCTTTAGTGACTTCATTTTCGGTGTACCGAAGGACCTCTTGCTGAGGGAGTTGGCTTCTCACATTTCATCCATTGCCATTAAGGTATGAGTTCTATTTTCATGCATTCCTGCCTTTCTTTAGTTGCATTTCTTGCAGTGCCTTTTACCTTACTATACTTTCATCACTACCTTATCTGATTCATCTGTTCTTTGCCACATGGGGAGTCTCGTGCCTTTAGTGGGTATGGAGCCACAACTGCACGAGATTGGTACTACGAGCTCCCTATTGGAGTTCACAACATTGTAGACAAGACTGGCTTCGACCTCTTCTGCTCCGGACTAACGCGGGTCATCGCTAGCTGTCCTCTTCTAGGAGCATTTGTGGAGAGGTGGTGGGACACCACCAACTCCTTCCACTTCTCCACTACCGGGGAGATGACGATAACTCCCCATGACTTTGCCATGATCACCGACTTAGGCGTAGGGGGTGATCCGATCCCGTTCGACACCACTATAGGAGAGTGGAAGGCTGCTTGGGTCGAGCTACTGGGAGCGTGTCCACCCTTGTATCGAACAGCTGTGGTCAAGTATAGCTGGTTTGCTGAATGGTTTCGATAGAGCGAGCCTGAGACAGTAGAGGAGACAAAGCAATACGCTAGAGGCTTTCTGATGTTCGTCCTCGGTACCACCTTGTTTTCGAGCAAATGGAACATCGTGGGCTTGTATCTATTGAGCGCCCTGGTGACCCTTCTCCGGGTTCGCTTCTATGATTGAGGCAGAGCTGGCCTCGCCACCCTATATGGCTACATGAGCTCTACCTCCTACCTGAAGGGAGAACTGATTAGAGGCTACTAGTGAGCCTGTGAGGTACGCACTTCAATTCCCTCTTTGTACTTTACATTTTCTACTCTACATTTTCTGCTTTATATCTATTCAACACATGTGCTTTCTACCTTTCAGTTTCTACATTTGTTCGTACTGTGCTTTCTGCCTTGCACTTTCTGTATCTGTTCATGCTGTGTGCTTTCTACTTTGCACTTTCTGTATCTGTTCATGCCTTGTACTCATGCATTGTTACTCACATATTACTCCACTTTCCTTGTAGCTGTAGGTATGTACTTATTTCCCAACTCTTGTCCTAGAGCCCATGGAGGAGCTTCCACTAGTAGTTTCTTATTCGAGGTGGTATGATAGCAGGTGCCAACGTAGGAGCCGCGAGACCTTCACCTTCTTTCGCCACTACTTCGACATAGTAGCTGCCCACGAGGTAACCCAAAATGCAGTCATTTTTGATTTACAACTGTTCTGATTCACACTTTAGCAACTGACAGCACCTAATAATCTGTACACTATGTATTTGCAGATCATATGGCAGCCTAAGGCCATGATGCCGATTGGGACACGGGACTAGTATGCAGGGGCTTGGGCCACTTCTCATTTTCGCATTCTACTTGAGGGCACAGTCTGCTGGGCCTGGTTTCTGAGTGAACGGTTCGTCCGACAGACCGTGGGCTTACCAGACCCGATCGTTCTGATGCCACCACCAAAGTCTATGAGATCAGCAGACAGCCTATCTGTAGATGTGGTTACTTAGCTTATGGTGGGCTTGGATGCAGATTATTTTAGGGTAGAGGGCGACTACGCGACCTTCATTCAGACCCATCTCATGTCACCTCTGACAGGTGTTCGCGGAGGTGAGGGGGCGAGGGCTCCCATAGCGAGAGAGGCGCGTAGGGCGACCAGGGCCCGTGCTAGAGGGGCTCCTTGGGATGGGTAGAGGACCCGTTGGCCAGAGCTTCCTACCACACGTACATGTTGGCAGCATACTGAGGCGGCTTACCAGATCCCAATCGAGCCTGCAGCGGCTGATCATGAGCTTGTCGGGGTTAGAGGCCCAGCTAAGGTATGGACCATATTTTACCATTTACACTCCACATTTCACTTTAGATGTGTTTACTGCGAACACTGATCATCCAAAAGCATTTGCAAGCATCGATAGAGTACACAAGGAGCGCTCTAGAGCTAATAGCCTCATTGATGGGCATGGTACAGAGGAAAGAGACGCTGCTTGGTCTCCATGGCATCCTAGTAATTTCTTCATTTTACGCTTCATGTTCTCAAATTTCTATTGATACACTGGCATTTCAAACTATAATCTTTTCCAAACTGTATCTAACACACTATATCTGATACACTGCATTCGCACACTGTACTTACACACTGTAACTGATTTTTGCATACCACTTGTCTGCACACTATGCTTGCAACCGATACACATACCATAACTGATATGTTGACAACTGTCTTTTCAGATCCCACCTATACCAATGGCTCCAGCAGTGACAACAGCACTAGCACTAGCACCAGCACCAGCACCAGCAGTACCTCCTCCAGCAGCAGGAAGGATAGAGAGGGGTAGAGGCACCCGAGGCTGGAGTAGTCCTCCAAATCCCATCTTGAGTGATGACAATGCTGAGACTAGTGACTCTGGAGAGGCGGCGAGGTAGCATTTGAGTCATCTAAGAGCGGAGACGATGACGCTAGCTCGGGTTCCGAGAGCGGAGATGATGATGCCGAGGCGGGTTCAGGGGCAGAGAGCGGAGACGATGCCGGCTCTAGTTTTGGCTCAGAGACTGATTCAGACAGTGGCGCTGATGGAGATAGTGCCCCAGAGTCCTCTCTTTCGAGGAAGAGGACGAAGAGGGCCTTTCGGGCCTGAGGCGACTGATGCTGATTTTTGATTTTTTGCTTAGTTTCTTTTTGTTTGGTAGCATTAGCAGATGTATAGCTTCAGATAGGTTTTATTTGCTTTGAAACTCGTACTCCTCTTTTGTAAAAACCATGATCGGAATAAAACCTCGCAGTTTTTATAAAAAGTGTTATTATTTTTGCATCATAAGCACCAAATCTGCATGAAAATGAGCACATAATTGAATTGGCCAACTGCGCTTGATTAAAACAATGTTCTTAATCGGGCAATGAACCGACCAACAAAAGAAATACAAAATGTAACATACAACTTGATAAGCAAAACAACTTGATAAACAAATAAAAAATAACTCAAGTACAAATAAACAAACTTGCTAAAAAAAAAAAAAAAAAGACTTAAAACAAGACCTTTAAAACATACAAAGATCAAAACAAAACACATGTTTCAAGCACTGCACAGCACATAGATGGGCAGCAAGCTTGAAAAGAAGCCTGTCGGCCATCAAATGCAAGAATGGCTAGATTGTTGACAGCTGGCTTCCACTCAAAGACTTATCTTCTACAAAAGGTCTTGCTTCGTGAATTATTCTTCAAAACTTCATTTCAGCTGCAATTTCTTCGCAAATGGAGCCATTTTTTTGCCGAAAAGCTCTTGGATTGGATTGCGACTTTAGACGGCTCAGAAAAGGTAAATTTTTGAGGTTTCGACATAAATGCACTTTTTCTGCTGAGCCGTACTCCACTTTGCATTCCGTTCCTTCATGCCACGACACGATGCTGGATCCTGATTACACACGTCTTTAGCTTCGGGGGACAAGAAATATGCCCAACAATTGTAAGAATTTCAGGCACTAATGAAATCCTGACGCGATGAGGAAATCATACCTCAACCCCGTTTCCACCACGTCCAAACTTTGAGATAATGGTGTGGTGGTGCCAGTAGACGTGGTGGTGGTAATTCTATCAGCGATGATGACGGTTGGTTGGGATTGGGGTGTAATAATGGTGGTGACGACGATAAGATTGTAATAGTCAACATTGATACTTATCATTATTATATAATATAAACAAAAAAACGTTGTTAGGTCTTTGAAGCTCATAGTCTTAACACAAATGTCTCAAATAATTGAATTTATGAATAATGAAAATACACGTCATGAATGTGTTGGCTTTGATCAATATGGTAATATATTTAAACATTTACACTTAACTCTTATGAAACATTTTATATGAAAATCAACTCATACTTTTTTGTGTTTCAAACTATCAACATCATATCATTTATTGATCAATAAGGTGATATTCCCTAAAGTCATAATGCTTTTTAAAAAATAATTTATGAAATGATAAATTTTAATAATATCAAATTATAATATTGTGAACTCTTTAGTTATATTATTAGTTCTTTCTAATTTATTATTATCTTATTTTCATTTAATTTAAATATTTTGTTAATCAATATGGTAAGTGTTCTAGTTTTCTTTAATTATAATCATCAATTTCTAATGAGCAATAATCTAACTATAATTTCTATAATAGAAAGCATACATGTTTTGAAATTATCACTTTATTTTTTCTTGATAAATTAAATTATAATTATTATTGTGAGTGATAATTTTTCCAAATCTATTATTATCTATATATTAAAGCAATATAACTTTTTGTCCAAAATGTTTTAAGAGATTCAAACTATTAATTTCAATTTATAAAAATTAATAAATACATGTCACATAAAATTATTAACCCATCCAAACATATCTAATTTAAAATTTAAAAAAAAAAAAATAGATGAAAAATTTATATGTAAGCCAAATCTAATTTAAGCAATAATTCATAGATTTTGGAGTTCAAATTTAAAGTTAAGAAGAACATGAGAAAAAATAGTTATTTTTTCGTATAAATATTCTATGACATAAATAAAATTTTCATTAGAAAAACATTCTAGAAAGAATCTATACATGATAATATACATTTTCTTGATTAAATTTTACTTATTTAAATTTGGAATATTTAAAAAAATGTTCCAAAATAATTTTTTAATAATTTATGTTAATCACATTTGATATCGTGCTTTAGATGACTCTATTCATATATATCATATGGATCCTGTCGAATGATCTAATTAGTGTCATGTAAGATGTCACATCATATAATATCCAAATATGATAATTCTATCATTACTCAATTTAGAAATATGTAAATTATTCAAATTTGATATTTTATATACAAATATAAGTGAGTTTAAGGGTTTAGCAAAATAATGGTGACAAGGCAAGGGCAACTAACAAAGAGAAGTTAAGATGTTTAGCAGGAGAAATGTTAAATAATTAGAGTTGTGAAAGTCGTGAGGTGGGTGAGACAGGAGAACAAGAAAAGGGCCCAATGCAAGCTGCCAAAACTAGTGAGTGTGAAAAAATCTAGAAATTGTACTTGGTAGGTAAATGTTGATTTTAGGAAGGATAAGAGGATAAAAGTCACTAGTAGTTCATTGTTTGTCATTTTTATTTTGTTATTCAATTTTTTAATTTAAACAAATTTTGCTAGATTGAGTTTCATACCCAAAAAAAATTTTTTTGGGATATTTAAAAAAAATATATGGAAAACTATTATATATACACATAATTTACTATATCATCATATGAATCTAATATATGGCAAACTAAAACTATGAAACCCTTAGAACATAATAATGTATTTATATTTTATTATAGGTTTAGTTTTTGTTCTTAAAAATAAAAAAGTGCATTTTTATAATCTACTATATTTTTTATTTAATTTTTCGTAACTACATTATGATTCATGTATTTGTTATTTAGAACTTAAAACATAGCATTAATGGTTGAAAAAAGAAAAACAAAACAAAAAATAAGTGAAATTATGATAAAAATAATTAAAATTTAATTAAATCTATTTTTACTGTTTAATTTTAAAATTAATTGTTAATTATTTATTTAAAACCGTGCATAACACTAGGGGTGTAACTTGAGCCCGGGCTGGGCTGGCCCACTTTGAACTGTGTGGGGTCCCTATTTTTTTGGGTTTAGGCTGGCCCACGGGCCAAAAAGTCTGGCCCAGGCCTAGCCCAAACCCATCCAAATTAAGGCCTCAGGCGAGGCAAGCGAGTTGGGCCTGGCCGGCCATTTTTTTCACTAAAAATAAATGATAGATATATTATATATATAGATTATTTATGAGGGATAAAAAAAACAAAAGAAAATTTGTACTAAAATATTTTAGTTAAGATTAGCGAGCAGTTTTGTTTTATTTCATGTAGTGTTATTTAATTATGTATGACTTATGTTTTTTTTGTTATGACTGAAAACTATGAAGTTATGTACTTTTTTTCTTTTTGAAATAAATAATTTTATATATATCAAAATGAAACGAAATATTACAATTATTAAATTATATAGATAATACTTATTTAATGAATAAATTTTATTTCAAAATGAAATAAAATATTACAAAATTTTATATCATTGAATTAAATAGATATAGATTATTGATGATGATAGAATAATTGTATCACTATAGGTCAAGTACATCCCACCTAGGTTGGCACTTACTACTCCACCTCAATAATCAAATAAAAACATTACAAAATGAAATAGTGAAAAAGAAAAAAAAAAAAAAAGTTGTTAATCTATCATCGGATGAAGCAGATAATTCACTCACATTGCCCAAGGATATATCATCTAAATCGCTTTGAATTCTGTCATTCTAACTATAATTTTGTCTTCTCATATGTGCAAGTATATGATCTTTGGATATCATCAGTGTCTCAACCATTTGGGGTGTAAGCCTGTTGCGATAATCATGCAGTACTTGTCCATCTGCACTAAAAGCTGTTTTAGAAGTAACTGTAAAAATAAGAACGGTTAGTATATCACGAGTCATCTGTGAAAGTACAAGCGACATATATTCATTTTGTTTTCACCTATCCAAAATATCAAAATCTTCACTATCATCCACTGGTGGGCTATCCAAATAGCATTGTAATTCAGAACTACTATGTTTGTATGTTAAGATATTTTTCTACTTTTTATTGCTAGAAAAACACATAATCTTTATCCTCGAGATGAGGCTGGTACATGTAGATCGACTTTTTTGCGCCCCCTTTCGAAAGCTCGAAATAAGCCCTACAGTTCGGACTCCACTTGTGGTTCTGGATCTAATCTCACAAGTGCAATGTGAAATTGATAAACACCAAAGAGTCTTAATCCGACAAATCTTTTGGAAAATCGATTTTGAATAAAAAATGCCAAAATTAGACTGTTTTGCCAGATATAGAGTTGCCACCTAAATATTTTATTTTAGGAAATTTAGGAAACCCATGACTCATGCCAAAGACAACATGTCCGTCATCACCAAGATTGTCTTAGCTCGGGAACTTAGGTACGAGGGGGGAAGGTCATGAATACATTTGAGCACCCTCGCTTGCCCGATCAAAGATCGGCCTCTACTAATCATGATATGATTCTTATCAACATTATATGCTTTTATTCCGGTTATTAGGCTATCATTACTATGTGATGCGCACACAAGGTATAGACTTAGTTTGCCCGAATTGAAACAATTCAATTTCATATTTGTTTTTCGAAAAGGGTTTGAATTTGCCACTTAACAATGTGTACTTAAAGTTTGTGAATTTGCCACTTGATAAAGTGGCTTAAATGTACATTCATTAAATCAGTCCAATTCAAGCAACAAGCCTTCATCCACAGGCACTCAAACAGTTTAACAAGTAAGTCCTTAGCCTCATGGCAAGCATGCTAAACATGGCAATCATTCTCACTCATGCAAGTATGCTAAAGCACTAAAAACTCACCTAGTACTCCAAGCTAAGATAAAGAAAAGAGTTAGAAAAATGCATGATCCTAACTATACAGGATGGCTAAAACAACGCATGCAATAATGCAACTAAAATAGGCTCGGCTACTTAACATGTTATTTGCAACAATTTTATGGCATGCGTTTAAACACGTATTCAACGAAGTAATTAACAACGATGCAAGTTTGAATGATGAACCGAGCCTCGGTGTATGCAAGACAAATTAATGGATGCAAACATGCGATATGCTAATTAAAACGTGATGCCCCTAATCTAACCATCAAAAGCGGATAAATAAAAAAGAGAAAGACGTGGGGTTGGAAGACATATACATTATTATAACATTGCGCGCTCATGAAGGAGAGTCCGAATGAATAAATTAGCTAAGATAAACTATTTAACTAATTATTACAGAACTTGAATAAATAATTAACTACCTCTAAGCTAATTAAATAAGTACAATACGAAGCTAATTAGCTAACTATATTAACTAATAAATTACAAAGTGACAAATTAAACTAGCTAACTAATTAATTACAACACGAATTAACTAAATAATTAATCTAATTAAATAATTACAACACTTTAATTAGATACAACACAACTATAACTAACTAATTAATAATTAAACTAATTAACTAGTCCCGGGAATGAAGGAGGCCCAATGCATGCTCGGTTTCCACCCAAAGAACGTCCACCATTTGCTCCTGAAAGCCTCTGTTGCACAACTCTTGCACTGGTTTTCCTCTTCCAGATCAACTCTGCTCTGCCGCATGATCATTCTACTCAAAATTCACTGATGGCTGGCAGGCCAGAAGTGAGGGGTTGCCGGCCATCACTGAGGGGTTGTCGGCCATTAAAGGTGGCCTGCCGGCCACTGCTGAGGGGTTGCCAGCCACTGAAGCCAAGTCCTTCCTTGCTGCAACAAAGGACAAACAGTGTAAAGAGAGGGTATTCTCACAGGTTGTTTGTACTGTGTATCCCTCCTTATCATCAAAACATCTCAAATGAGTGATACACTTGGTTCAAAAACCATCAATTCAAGCAATTTCATTGCATGATAGCTAAGGAACCAAGATGTACAAGTTTAATAAATGCACAAACAAGACTCACAACCTTCACCCTATCATGTATGATCAAGGGCAATGGAGACCTAGGAAACTTGACACATTTCATCACTTTGAGTATGAAATGCCCCAATTTTCCTTGTGTTGAATTAACGTCCAATTGAACACACCAAAAAAAAAAACAACCAAACTCTTATCTTTGCACAATTTTAATTTCAACTTTTAGTTACTCATTTCAATGACCCTTCCATTCTTTAACCAATTAAGTCCATTGGTGAGTTAAGTCCTCTAAAAGAGAAGGAAGTGTCAAACAAGAGGTAGTCTAAGGCATGAAAGAGGTGTCATGCCGTTGATAATGAACCCCCAAAAGAGGATTAAACCATTAAGTATGAACCTCAATCTCAAGCTTAAACAATCCTAAGGTTGAAACAAACAAAAAAGTCAAGAAATGAGGGAGGTTGCAGAGATTAATGAGTGCTGAAATTAAGTGAGAAAAGCACTAAAACAATGTAATCAACTCAAACAAATGGTGTCTAAAGGCCTAAAACACTAAGCTTATGAGGACACTTACACTACAAGCATGTAAAACAAGACTCAAATGACTTAACCAGCCAAAAACAGAGGCAAAACAATCCAAATCAAAGCCTAAAACATGTTAGAATTAAGCTACAAATGGCTAGAAAAATAGGCTAACATATAGAGCTATCTAGGCTAGTAAACAAGACACAAGGAGGGGAGGCTAACCCCGCCAAATTTGGACCTCAAAACGTGATTTTCACCTCTGAAAATACTTTGAAATTCAGTGTTCAAAAGCCCAAAAAAAGATAGTTTGAAAGTGGGAAAACAAGTGGAAAGGCCTTGTAAGCAAGGAATAAAGAAGGGTGAACCATCCCCTAACCTTAGATGGCCTAAAACCACAAGTTTCAGCCCACAAAACATAGTTTTTTATAGCCCAAAATAGCCTAAAATCAGTGGGAAAAAGATAGAAAAACAAGTATGCAAAGTAACTTAAAAAGGCAAGTATCATACCTCTTGAAGCAAAGATTAATTTTAGGCAACAATTCAAGGCAAAACCAACTTCAAGAGCTCCAAGAAGGCCTCAAGGAACCTCAGCTCAAAGATGAACAACTTTGATTAAGAAGGTGCAGGCAAAAGTGTAGTTTATGTAGGCTAATGTGCACAAACTTGTAAGAGAGAGAGAGAAAGATTTTTGTTCCAAAAATGCTAACCCTCAAAAATAAGGAGGAGACCCCTATATATAGAAAAACATGCATTTGGCTGAGATATATCCCTCCATACATGTGTAGGGAGATACAGCCAATTATAGTAATAGCTGGAACAACTGTCAACAAAATATCTAAAAAAAGACACTAATGGCTGGCAGGCCACACCATTGGCTGGCAAGGCACAAGGGTGGCCAGTAGCCCACTAGAGGATGCCTGTAGGTTCCAGGGTCTTGAGATTTGAAGTACTAGAGTTTTGGTCCAAAGCAAGGCATAGAATAGATAGGGTTCAAAGGCTCAAAGATAGGGCATTCCATCGAGGACCTCGGGCACTAAAACGAGCACATGCAGTCATAATCATCGAGTGCACAAGCGATGACGTCCAAGTCTTGAGGACGGTAAAAAATGGGGTGTCTACAGTTGTCTCTCTTTGATAGAACTTGAAGGTCATGAAATAACGCGAGTGAATGTCAAAGCCCGAAGACGACCCATTTTGACAAGGCCGAAGACTTGGACGAACTAACAAACAAGAAAAAGAACGGTTGCGCCCACAGGCTTCCTACATATCCCTTTGCAATGAATCAAACTAGTGTAGTTCTGGGGCGATGCAAAATGATATGCATAATGAAACTTTGAAAACTGGACTAACATGCTTCACGAAGCCGGCTATTTTGAAAACTCACGATCATGTGAGATGATGCAATAGGCAATAATAAATGCAATAAGCAAGGATGAATACAATAAGTAAGATAACAACACATGAATAAGCAGTTTCAAGCTTAAAACCAACATAGGTTTCCATACAAGAGATAAAACACACTCTAACCACGTAAAAAACAAGAGACGAGGAAAGAAAACACCACTCAGGGTTGTGTTTCACGCATCCTAGGAAACAAAGGAAAAATTGCTCGGGCTCGCGTTTCACGCGTCCCGAGATAAACAACCGCTCAGGGCCGCTCTTTTCACCTCCTGAGAAAAACTGTTCGAGCGCATACTTCGCATGTCCCGAGATGAAACCCACCCAAGGCCATGCTTTGCATGTCCTGAGAAACAACAACTCAGGCGCGTACTTCGTACGTCCCAAGGTAAAACCCGCCCAGGGCCGCGTTTCAAACGTCTTGAGAAACAATCACTCGGGCGCGTACTTCGTACATCCCAAGGTAAAACCTGCCCAGTGCCGCGTTTCACACGTCCTGAGAAACAACCACTCGGGCACGTACTTCGTACGTCCCAAGGTAAAACCCACCCAGGGCCGCGTTTCATGTGTCCTGAGAAACAACCACTCGGGTGCGTACTTCGTACGTCCCGAGGTAAAATAACAAAGGGGTGTGCGATAGATGCATGAAAGTGAATGTGTGAGATAGATGCACGAAAGTGAATGTGTGCGATAGATGCACAAAGTGAACAAATGCGATAGATGTACAAAGTGAACAAGAGGTTCTTTTACTGAGAGACAAAAAACTTCATCCGGTGCTCCTCTGAATGAACCATAAATACAATATCGTTTGCCTGTGTAAGAAAGAAACTTAAAAAGTGCGATACAGTAAGAATGCATGTTCTATGCAAGACAAACAATCGAGATACAATGTTAATGGCATGTTCCATATGAGAAACAAAAGCGGATTTTATGTGTGAAACAAGAGCGGAAGCACATTCTATGTATGATTCATAACGGATGCTAGACACGCATGCAACATATATGTGAAATGCATATCTTACGTAACAACATATATGAAATGCATATTCTACGCAACAAAGTGACATGCATGTTTTATGCAACAAAGTGAAATGCATATTCTATGCAAGGTACAAAAGCATAATTTGACAAAAACAAATTCAGTAGCAACTTCTGATTTAGCTCTTGGAAGAGTTACAATATGTTAAAGGATAAACCTCGTTCATGTTGACAAGTAGCGAATATCGTGCACTGAAAACACAGTTTTGAGCTTCCTCAGAGACAATCTGAACCTAACAGTGAACCATCCCTACACTTCTTGGAAACTAAAGATACAAAACAGCATTAGGACTCCAAGGGAGGCCACCGGCCGACCACAGGAGGAGGCTGCCGGCCATCTGCCGGCCATAGGAGCATTGCCGGCCACCGATGACAGATTTAGGGTATTTGGGTCTTTTCGGCTCGGGTCTTTAAGTATAGGGCTTGGGGCCTCATTTCCTTATTACCCCACATCCAAAATTCCTCCCTCTCTCTCTAGGTGTTTTTCCTCTCTAGATTCGCACTTTCTACGCGTTTTCCAACGCCCTACGCGAAGTTGATTCACTAAACCCTCTTTGTTTCCTCCATTTTGAACCGATTGAAATTTGATTTCGGTGCTTTTTCTTGGAGTTTCAAAACTTGAGGCCTGTTACCCTCGAGTTTCTCTCGGGTTCTGTGCCTTTTCTTGAGCTTTGACTTTTCTTTCCACTTTCTCTCTCCCAGGGTTGACTTTTTCCAAGTTCACCCTTTTGCCTCCATTCTTCTTCATTTTTCACCCACTTTCTTATCTTGTTTTTAGATGGCAGACGATCTACCCCATGACGGAGCTCCCCTCAAGATTCCACCCCAGTTATCACCTCCGACAGAGATGGAGGCAGATTTTGCTCCTGAGCCAAAGCCCGAGATATTACTGCTGGGAGTACGCCCCTTTGACCCGACGACATACCATCCTCAAACACATGTACTGCCACCAGGGGGTATTAGGCATTTCAGAGAGTTCGTGCAACGCGCGCCGGAGGACCTCTTGCTGTGGGAGCTAGACCCTCATTTATCCCACGGCGCCATCGAGGTACACACTGTATTCTCATAATTTTTTTTCATTTTACATTGCATTTCTTGCCTTAATTGTATTCCTTGCTTCAACTGCATGGTTACACTACATTTCTTGCCTTGACCACACTCTTGCACTGTATTTATCACACTACCTTTCATCTGTTTGTTCTCATATCACTGTATATCACTGTTCTGATCATAGGAAGACTCTCCCTCCATTAGGGGTTACGGAGCCACGTCAACAAGTGACTGGTATCTGGAGCTCCCTGCCGGCATACGCGACATCATCGACGAGGCTGGCTTCAGTCTATTCTGCGCTGGGCTATCATGCCATATCGCGAGTCGACCACATCTTGGCGCACTGGTGGAGCGGTAGTGGGATACCACCAACTCCTTCCACTTCTCCACCGCTGGGGAGATGACGATGACTCCCTATGACTTCTCAATGCTCACAAGGGTAGGAGTAGGGGGTGATCTGATCCCTTATGACATGGATATGGGCGAGTGAGAGGCCGCCTTGTGAATACCCTGAAAAATGTATTCTCTTTAAAAACCCTAATGTTTGAATTATTTCCTTAAAGCCCCTCAGTTCCTTGAATTATTTCGAATCTTGTCGGTTAGCATTTTTTTTTTTTTATCGAAACAGGAATATCCTAGCCGAATTAGGTTCCTTAGCCTAATTTAATTTAATTCTACATAAATAGGGTTCCAAAACATGAGTTTTATTCCAAGCCCTCACTTCTTTTATTAATTTCAAGAATTTCCCCAAAAAACTAGTACATGTACTTTTATACTATAGGTACCATCAATCAAATTGAGATCTATATATATATATACATTGGGGAATGTGTCCCTAGTACCTAAATTGAATAAAAAATGCCCCATCTCCCTTTCCAATGGCCGGCCACCCTAGGAGATTGTGAGGGGCCTATTTTCAAGAAATTGTAATTATGATATTCTAGAAACCCTAACACCTAGTACCCCTAAATCTAGGGTTTTGTTCCCAATACTAGTTTCATTTCAACTAGGGACCAACTAGATATTGTCTAATCCCATGATTAAGTTCCCTAATCACTCCCTATTCTATTAGACCCCAAGCAAATCCAAACTTTTCCATCCAATTCCAACTAGTGGGCCTTTATGTCTTTTTACACCAAAATTTGGCTATAAATACCACCACCCCCTAGCATGGCAAACACAAACAACACACTCACACACACATTCGGCCTAGAGGAGAGAAAGGAGAGCAAGAGAGAAGTCTTGAGAGGGAGAGCAAGGAAGAGGAGAGCCATCTTGTTCAAGCCTAGCAAGTAAGCCATAACACAACCTTCTCTTTCATTTTCCTTTTTCAAATAAATGTTCTTAAGGGTTCTAAACATTGTTTTCAGATGTGTTATTGATGAGCTACTTGTGTTAAAAATGATAAGAGTTGAGCCATGATTCTACCTCTCTTGTAGTTTCCCTCATTTCGGTACAAAACTATCTTTTTCATACCAATCTCTCAAACTTTCCAAAGGCACACCTTCAAGTAAATTTTCTAAGTTTAATATATGTTAGTTAGCATGTTTTCATCACAAAAGAAATGAAAATTTTCCCTTAGTGGACCTCTTTGCTCACAAATCTTCTTGTTTTGGGTATTGTGCCTTAAGAATCTGTTTTCACAACCAACTTTCAAAATTTCTAGAAAAATGTAGAAAATTATTCTGGACCTCTATTTTATGTCAAAATCTTCCTTAAGGACTTAGCTTTCAACTAAAATTGGTTTCATTGAAAAACAGTGAGCGGTTTGCAAGAAAATCAAATTTTCGTAATGGTCGGTGAATCTGGACAGCGCTGGAGTGTTTTCTAAATAACTTAAAACCTAGAAAAGCTATCCCATTTCTGAAATATGTTCTGGAAACTAGATTAAATTCTCTACGAACCATAGGAAGGCCAAGTCCGGTGAAAAATCTAAAATAGTCCTTTTCATTCTAATCCTTATGTGATATCGAATCTGGAAATTCTGTTATGCATGGGTGTTTTATGCTCTTGTGTTCATGAAAATGCTTATTAGCTTATGATTATGTCTTGGCATGATATTGTATGTGTTATGGTTATGTTCTTTATCTTCTTCATCTTAATGATGCATGCTTATGTGGATATTATTATCTTGTTAAGTTGGTCTAACCTTGATTTAAAACATTTAACTCCACGGAAAACTTAATTGGGATGGTATTGGGTTTTCGATCACTTGAGTAATGAAAGGGTGATAATATGTGATGTATGGATTGTTGGGATGTGTTCCCTATTTGGAAGTTAAAGTCTTGCGCAAGTGGTTTTTGGAACCCTTGAACGGAGCGGTTGTATTCGGACCCTAGGTGGTTTGGTGTGAGGAGGGATTTGGGCAAGGCCCATTATTACCGTCTCTTTTGAGGCCCTGCGGTTGGCGCTACGTGGTACATAACCGTTGGTAGGCATCCGAGGTAAGGTCTGCAACAAAGCAGCAAAAGAGGGGGCATACCGAATAATCCGCGTCCGATTCTTGTGGTTGGGAGGATGAAGTCTCTTTGGGGGATTTCTAGTTTACTAACATCTAACTTGTAACCCTTTATTTATTTAGTTGAGTATCATGCTTTACTACTTGATGTTATATTTGTGATTGTGTATTGGATTGGGGAAAAAGGGATGGGGCGTGTGTGTGTTTACTGGGCATTCAAAGCTCATGGCGTATCATGCCAGGTGCCGAAGAGGAGCTTATAGCTGGAGACGACGAGCCTGAAACCTTCGAAGACTTTTGGCTATCTTAGGAAAGTTAGAAATTCCTTTTGATATTTTGTAAGGCTCACATGAAGATTTAAATTTTCTTTTTGGGATGTAATGTAAGGGAACAAGCTTTTGAAATTAAGGATATTCGTGGTTGTTATGTACTTATATTCTAATATTTATATGTATGAACCTTATCGTTGCTTATGAGACCTTGTGTCAATACCTTTTAAGATCTGTCAAAAGGGTAGTGCGCTACCTAAGAAAGCTGGACTTAGAAGGGAGGCTAATTTGACTCCTCCGGCGATCTGGGATCTTACTTGGTTATTGACCATAGGACTCATTAGTGACTCTCCCTTGACTGCAACCAATAGTGTAGATTTGGGGCATTACACGCCTGGCTACATTTGCTGGGAGCATGCTCACCTCTCTTCAGATTGGCCATGGTCCGATATAGCTAGTTCGCTGAGCACTTCCGCGGGAGAGAGCTATAGACCCTAGAGGAGACTGAGCACTATGCCCGGGTCTTTTTGATGTTCCTCCTCGGTACCACCTTGTTTGCAAACAAGTGGAACACCATAGGATTGTATCAACTGAGTGCTCTAGTGTCCCTACCCCAGGTCCGGTTCTATAATTGGGGAGGAGTTGGCCTTGCCACACTATATGGCTACATGAGCTCCACATCCCGCAGGAGGGGAGACAGGGTCGGAGGCTATTGGTGAGCCTAGGAGGTATGCTTTACATTTTCCATCTTCTATTTCTGTGCTTTCTACTTTGCATTTTCTGTACACTGTATACTGCGTTCTTTACATCTATACACTGTATTTCTGTATTCTAGACTCTGCATTCTCTGTATCTATACACTGTATTCTCACTGTTGCCTTTTCCTTGCAGCACTGGGTATATCCGTATTTCCCGACCCTTGCTCTGGAGCCGATGAAGGAGATTCCCCCTATTGTGTCGTATTTTCATCGGTACGACGGCAGATGCCTGCGTAGGACCCGAGAGACCTTCTCATTTTTCCACTAGTACTTTGACACAGTGACCGCGGAGGAGGTAACCCAAAACTCATAGTTATTTTTGCTTTATCAATGACTGACGACGACTAACAATCTGTATATTCTCTATTTGCAGATCACCTGGCAGCCTTGGGCGACGATGCTGGCAGGAGTTCAGGACCAGTACGCCAAAGCTTGGGGGCCCTCTTGTTTTCGGCTTCTGTTGGAGGGCCCAGTTTGCCGAGCCTGGTTTCTAGGCAAATGGTTGGTGCGCCAGACTATGGGTTTGCCTGGGTCGATAGTTCCCATGTCGCCCCTAGCATCTATGAGGGCTACAGAGAGACTCTCCTTCCAGGAGATGATCAGT
Organism: Camellia granthamiana; assembly: GCA_036172215.1. NCBI lineage: Eukaryota > Viridiplantae > Streptophyta > Magnoliopsida > Ericales > Theaceae > Camellia > Camellia granthamiana. The sequence goes on from CM069916.1 coordinate 82,198,995, forward strand.
TCACCAGTGGCTTGGACGTTGACTACTTCCGCGGGGAGGGAGATTACTCAACATTCATCCAGACACATCTCATGCCTCCCTTGACGGGTGCTCGTGTAGGTAGAGTAGCAGGTGCCCCCATGGTAGGTAGGACTTGAGTGACGAGGGCCGGGACTGGAAGGGCTCCTCCTGCTAGACAAGTTACCGATTGGCCAGAGATCCAGACCATGCTGACATGCTGGAGGCCGATCGGGATGGCCTACAGATTTCGATCGAGCCAGCAGAGGCCGGGCATAGATACGCTAGAGCTCGCGATGCACCTCCGGTATGTACCACATCTCCTCCAACTTTCCATTTTCTTCTTGATATTTGTTCCTTTCGGATACTGATCATTCCCAATGCATTTGCAGGCATCGCCGGAGTACATTGAGGAACTGCTCGAGCTACTGGCTTCATTCGAGGGCATGATATTGTAGACACCCCATTTTTTACTATCCTTAAGACTTGGGCGCCACTGATTGATTATTCGATGGTGCAGGCTATGCAATGCAAAGGTTCGATTTCCTTAGCAAAGAGAGCGTCAAATCCAACCTCACACCCCTTTTTGGACCAAAACTATTTTGACCAAAGATTTTAGACCTTAAAACCCTCTCTTTCAAAATATCTTTGAAAAAGAGTTCCTACGATGTTCCGAGGCTTGCATTTCATTAAATGTTGCACTTTTTGGTAAACCGAGCAAGGACAAAGTGGAAATAAATGAAAGAGAGGTGAACTCTTTGAAAAATCTTTCAAAACATCTTGTTTAAAGGTTTGGGGTTGAAGAAGAGAGGAGAGGAGGGAAGAAACCAAGTTGGGGAAGAAGATGAGCATGAACCGTTAAGAGAGAGTCGACCAGCCCTCGCTAAATTAGGCCTATCCTTTTGTACACTTTGATTTCAGCTATGAGGCCACCACTGTTGGAAAGCGGACTTCTGGGGCTTTATTTTGCACTCAAGAATCTCCTAAAGCCGAGTCCGGATGAGGGAGATATGGTTGTTGGAAGTTAGGCATCAATTTGGTTAAGCTAGAACTAAGCAGTCTTCACTAAAAGAATCATATATTTTTCCACACTTGGAATTTTGATGTGAGGCTTCCACCATTGGAAAGCTTACTTCCGACGCTTCAATTTAGGCACAATAATGACCTGAAAAGGAGTCTAGATGGAGGAGATATGCCCATTTAAAGTTGGACCTGGAGAGCAGAATTTGCTGTCGACCACAAATGTGGGCTGTCGGCCACCCCTGGCCATTAATGTCCCAAACTCAGATATTTTGAATATCTTTTCCCTCCAGCTGTTCCAATTCAGATATTTCAAGCCGAGGCTTGTATTTTGCTATATATGGAGGCTATGTCTCTCATATTTGAAGGTGAGAAAATTTTGAGAGCCTCTCTCTCCAGAATTCTCTCTCTCTTGCCCTTTTGTGCATACAAGAAGAGAGTGTGCATGGAAGTAGAGATACACTTCTCCTTTGCCTAGACATCCTTAATCAAAGTTGCATATCTTTGGGCTGAGGTCCCTTGGAACCTATTTGGGCTGTTGAAAGCTTGTTGGAGCCTAAGAAAGTGGCTGTTTAAGTGTTGTGCTTCAAAGGTATAAGTCTTACCTCTTTTAAGTTCTTTGCACATAGTTGTTTTGCCATCTTTTTATGTTGTTTTGAGGCTAGTTTTCAACTACAAAAAGTTCTAAATTTTGGGCGTAAACATGTTGGTTTAAAGCCATTTTGTGCTAAGGGGTTGTATCCCCCTTCTTGTTGCTTATTTGTATGTGCCTTTGCATTATCTCTTAGCATGTAAAAGTCAAACTTTTTGGGCCCTTAAACCACTGAAATTCAGAGTTATTTCAGTGGTAAAAAGTGTGTTTTGAAGTCCAAAAATGGAGGGGTTAGCCTCCCCTCCTTGTCTCTCTCTTCTATGCCTAGTTAGCATTATAAAGTAGCATGTTTTTATGGCTTGTGTTAGCTTATTTCAAGCATGTTTTAGGCCTTATTTTAACATGTTTCAACTCTGTTTTTGGCTAGTTGGGTCACTTGTTGCTTGCTTCTTGCACTTATAGTGTAATTATGCTTACTGGCCCAGCATGCCTAATGAGTTAGCCTATCATTCTAGCTTGTGTTAGCTTGACTCCAGCACATTTTTGTTAATGTTTTGACATGTTTTAACTCTGTTTTGGGCTTCTTTGGTCATATGAGCCATGCGTTGCATAGTTATAGTGTAATTGGCTTCACTAGCTTTGAGTTTTGAGACTTCTAACATGCTTTGCTTGAGATGATTGCATGCTATAGCATCATTTAACATGTAATTTCAGAGCATGTAACTTTGTCACATTCTCACATATTCCACTCTTTCGTTGCTTTTGAGAGTTATGCTTTATGCCTTGTTTGTGAGCCAACATGCGAGCATGCTTTTCTTGCCTTTCGTGTCTACATTTCAGCATGTTTTGGCTACTAATTTGGCATGATTAAGCTCTCCAGAGGTGGTTTGGTCATTTAAGCTTAGTATTGCATGCCTCTTGTGTAATGCTCTTTACTAGCTTTGATGTTTTTGGCTTTCAACATGCTGTGCATGTATTGCTTGCATGATTTAAGGTCTTTAGCATGCCATTTCAACACTGAAATTCTGCAACCTCCCTCATTTCTTCATTTTTCCATTTGTTTTGAGGGTTGGTTATAATATGATTGTGTTTAAGCTTGAGATAGAGCTTGTGCTCAATGGTTTTAATCCTCTTTTGAGGGTTCCTCCTAGTCAAAGTCATGATCTCTACAAAGTGATGGATTTTTGGGAGGAAGCCAAGCAACGCATGCATGCCTTCCTCGCCCGTGAGGCCACTTTATCGCTTTATTTAAATTGCTTTAATTAACTTAACGTAGTTAGTTATTTAATTCGTTGTGTAATATTTTAATTAGGTTAGAATAACTAGTTATTTGAATTCATTTGTGTTATAATAAATGGAGGGGTTAGCCTCCCCTCCTTGTCTCTCTCTCTTCTATGCCTAGTTAACATTATAAAGTAGCATGTTTTTGTGGCTTGTGTTAGCTTATTTCAAGCATCTTTTAGGCCTTATTTTAACATGTTTCAACTCTGTTTTTGGCTGGTTGGGTCACTTGTTGCTTGTTTCTTGCACTTGTAGTGCAATTATGCTTACTGGCCTAGCATGCCTAACGAGTTAGCCTATCATTCTAGCTTGTGTTAGCTTGACTCCAACACATTTTTGTTAATGTTTTGACATGCTTTAACTCTTTTTTGGGCTGCTTTGGTCATATGAGCCATGCATTGCATTGCTATAGTGTAATTGGCTTCACTAACTTTGAGTTTTGAGGCTTCTAACATGCTTTGCTTGAGATGATTGCATGCTATAGCATCATTTAACATGTAATTTCAAAGCATGTAACTTTGTCACACTCTCACATATTCTACTCTTTCGTTGCTTTTGAGAGATATGCTTTATGCCTTGTTTGTGAGCCAACATGCGAGCATGCTTTTCTTGCCTTTCGTGTCTACATTTCAGCTTGTTTTGGTTACTGATTTGGCATGATTAAGCTCTGTCCAGAGCTAGTTTGGTCATTTAAGCTTAGTATTGCATGCCTCTTGTGTAATGCTCTTTACTAGCTTTGATGTTTTTGGCTTTTAACATGTTGTGCATGTGTTGCTTGCATGATTTAAGGTCTTTAGCATGCCATTTCGGCACTGAAATTCTGCAACCTCCCTCATTTCTTCATTTTTCCATTTGTTTTGAGGGTTGGTTACCTTATGATTGTGTTTAAGCTTGAGATATAGCTTGTGCTCAATGGCTCTAATCCTCTTTTGAGGATTCCTCCTAGCCGAAGGCATGATCTCTCTCATGTCTTAAACCATCCTTTGGTTGAGCCCCCCTCTCATTAGAGGACTTTCACATTGGACTTAATCGGTTAAAGGATTAATCGGTAATGCTAAAATGTGTAAACAAGAAATGAGCAAAGTAATGCTTGGCAAGATAAACATGTGTGTTGCATTGCATGTGTTTGGATCAGACGTTAATCCAAACACAAGAAATGTGGGACGTTTCATACTCCAAGTGATGAAACGTGCCACATTTCTTGGTCGTCGTCACCCTTGATCATGCATGATAGGGTGGTGGCTCTTTGAGTCTTATGTGTGCATTCATTGACTTTGTACAAGCTTGGTTCTTTGGTCATCATGCATGAAAATGCTTGGTTGGTGGCTAGAGAGCCAAGTGCCATACTCCTTTGAGCTTGAGATATAATAAGGAGGGTGGCAATACACACATTCCTCGAAAAATGCATTGCTTTGCCTCTGTTGTTCTCTGTTGCGGCAAAAATAGAAGCCTGGAAAAATGGGTAGCAGACTAGCCACTTGCAGTAGCTAACTGACCACTTGTACTAGCCGACCGGCCACCAATCCATTTTTGTGCCAAAATGTTCCTGTTTTGAGGCAGAAGCAGTCTAGAAGCTGGTACAGTGTTCAGAGATTAAGGCAAGGGCAAACAGAGGCAACTGACGACAAAGTGATGGATTTTCGGGAGGAAGCCAAGCGACGCATGCATGCCTCCCTCGCTTGTGAGGCCACTTTATCGCTTTATTTAAATTGCTTTAAATAACTTAACGTAGTTAGTTATTTAATTCGTTGTGTAATATTTTAATTAGCTTAGAATAGCTAGTTATTTGAATTCATTTGTGTTATAATAATTAATTAGCTTAGAATAGTTAATTAGTTGTTTTGTAATAATTAGTCTAATTAGTTTAATTAGATTAGTTTAATTAGCTTAGCTTAGTGTAGCTTAGCTTATTTATTCGGACCCTCCTTCACGAGGGCATAATGTTGTAATAAGCGTGCGTGCGTGTGTGTGTGCATGTCTTCCAATCCCACATCTTTCTCCCTTTTATTTAACCGCTTATGATGGTTAGTTTTAGGGCATGTTTTGATTAGCGTATCTAGTGCTTTGCATGTTTGCATCATTCATTTTGTCTTGCATGCACCAGGCTCAGCGCATCATTCAAATTGTATCGTATTTCAATACCTTTTTGAATACGTGTATCAAATTGTCGCATTCATATGTCATCTTAGATAGTCGAGCCTATTTAGTTGCATATTGCATGTGTTGCATTAGGCATTATTAACATAGTTAGGATTATGCATATTTCTAACTAGCTTTTGTTTTGGCTTGGAGTATACTGTAAGTTTTACGCTTTAGCATTCTTGCATGAGTGTGAGTGTTGCCATGATAGCATGCTTGCCATGAGGCTATTTGCTTAAATGCTAAATTGCTTGAATGCCTGTGGATGAAGGCTTTATTGCTTGAATTGGGATAATTCAACAAATGTGAGTTTTAAGCCCACTTTGCAAAGTGGCGAATCATGTTTCAAGCCCATCATGTTTGATGGCAAATCTGCGTTTTAGCCCACTTGAGGGTGGCACTTTCAAACCATTTTCAAAAAGCAAACATGAGTTGAATTGTTCCAAGTCTTGCGACTTAGTCTATACTTGCTTGTGTGCGTCACATAGTAAAGTTAGCTTATAATCAGAAAAGAACACATGAGGTTTATAAAACAACATATCATGTTAATAGAGGCCGATCTTTGATCGGGCGAGCAGGGGTGCTCATTTCAGGACCTTCCCTTCTCGTACCCGACTTTGGTGATGACGGACACATGGCCTTTGGCACGAGTCAGGGTTTCCTAAATTTCCCAAAACAAAATATTTAGGTGGCAACTCTGTAATCTGGCAAAACAGTCCATGTTTGGTGCTTTTTGATTCAAAATCGATTTTCCAAAATGATTTTTTGGATTGGACTCTTTGATGTTTATCAATCTCACATTGCACTTTGTGAGATTAGATTCAGAACCGTGACAAGAGTCCGAACTGTAGTAGGACCAATTCGCGTCTCTCCGAAAGGTGGCGCGTGAAGAAAGTCGAGTCTACAGATATTGAGAAAGGAGGCACTACTCAGTCTCCACGACATCCAGGTATTCTCCCCTATTTTCTACCCGCATTTTAGCATTTTTTATACTATTGTGCACATCATTCTCACTGAAACACTGATACTCACATCGTGGTATACATTTTGCCCCTTGTCACATCACACTGATATGCTGCACTAACATACTGTACTGTACTGTACTTGTATTGCATCTGGCTCATTGGATTCCACCACTTTCATCATACTGCATCTACAACTATAAATTGTATCTGATATGCCAATACTGTATCTTTTTAGGTTTAGGCCGCACCGAGAGCACCAACGGCAGCGACTACACCTGCACTATCACCAACTCTTCCCGCAGTAGAGGGGAGAGAAAGACGAGCCCCATCACGCAGCCGAGAGGAGCATCGTGGTCAAGGCGGGAGGAGTCCCTCAGAGCCAGTGTTGAGAGACGATGCTGAGACCAGTGACTTTGAGGAGGCAGCGAGTCTGCAGTTTGAGTCCCCTGAGAGTGGAGATGATGATGGCTCGAGATCTAAGAGCAGAGGCGATGCTGAGTCGGGCTCGAAGGCAAAGAGCAGCGATGATTCTGGTTCTGTCTCAGCATCTGAGTCAAACAGCAGCGTTGATGGAGACAGTTCTGAGTCCCCACCCAGGAAGAGGATGAAGAGGGCCTCACGAGCTTGAGATGACTGGCGCTGATTTACTTGTACTTTTGCTTAATTTCTTTTTGTTTTGTAGCATTAGCACATTGTATAGCTTCAGGAAGTTCTACTTTTGCTTTAAAACTTGTTCTTCACTTTTGTAAAAGAACCATGATCAGAGTAAAACCTCACAGTTTTTATAAAAAAGTGCGTTGTCATTTTTGCATCATGAGCACCATATATGCATGAAATGGACAGGGAATTGAAAAGGCCAAGAGCATTTGATTGAAACAAAATACTTAATTGGGTAATGAACCAACCAACAACCAAAATACAATATACAGCTCGATAAACAAAACAACCACAACTTGATAAACAAAACAACTCAAACACAACTCAACAAACTTGCTAAAACAAAAAGGACTCAAAACAAGACCTTAAAACATGCAAAGAGCAGAACAAAACACCTGTTTTCAAAATTGTTCAGCATAAAGGTGGACAGCAGACCTAAAAGGAAGGGTGCTGGCCAGAATAGAAATTTGTCAACCACCTGCCAGCCATAAGAAATGGCCTATCGGCCACCAAGGAAGCTTGCCGGCCATTAGTAGTGGCTTGCCAGCCACCAATGTGTAGAACCTCCAAATTATTGATAGCTGCCTTCCACTCATTGCCTTATCTTCTACAAAAGGTTCACCTTCGTCATTTCTTCTCCAGAACTCATTCTAGCTGCTGTTTTTGCCACAAATGGAGCCATTTCTTGCCCAAAACCTCGCGGATTGGATTGCGGCTTTGGACGACTCGAAAAAAGTGAATTTCTGGGGTTTCAGCATAAATGCATATTTTTCGTTGAGTCGGACTCTACTTTGTTTTCCGTTCCTTCATGCCACGGCTGGATGTTGGAACCTGATTACACATGTCTTTAGCTTCGGAGGACAAGAAATTTGCCCGACAATTAAAGAATTTCAGGCATTAATGGAGTCCTGGGGCGACGAGGAAATCATACCTCAGTCCTATTTTGGCCATGCCCAAGCTTTGGGACGGATGTGCGAGCTTACTCTACACGAGGCTCGATTTTTGGTCCACAACGGAGAGCTGGACATGCCCAGTTTGATTCATTGCTTTTCCGACATCGGTGACCGAGGCGACCTTCTCTGGCGAGATTTTTTGCAACATGCCCTCTACTTATGTATGTTGGCTCATTTCCTTCTTGCCCTAGTTTTGGTGGGTCTAACATTCGGTTAATCGAAGTGGCCCAAGGTCTGAAAGAAGGCAAGAGTAGCATTAGCTTGGTGTTGGTCGAGACCTTGATGGGCTTAGACGCTTTCCATTGGCGAGAGACTATCAAATTCACAAGGAGTCCACTACTTCTTCAGGTATTGTTTCCCGCCTTTTCTCATATGTATTTCTCACATCGCTTGACACTCATGCTTTATTTTTTTTTTCTCTCAAAGCCCTTTCCTCACTTTTCTCTCAACATACATCTCTCTATTCTTTAATCTCTGGTTTCTTTCATCCCTCTCCAGGTGTGGCTTATGGATAAGTTGAAGGTAGTGGACTCATGCCTTTAGTACTCAACTCAAGGCTATTTCTCCCACCACCGACTAGTGGATTTTCCAAATGAGGGATGGTGGTGCCACTGAATGTGCAACAGGTCTGCTGTTGACATTGCTTGGTGTTGCCCCTGGCTTAATCTGACCGAAATGAGCTACAGCATGACTTAGCAACCTAGTATTCAGCTGATCGGCCTTACACACTGTGTATTCTACTTTTCGTTCTGGTTCAAACGTCAGTTTGGGCATGACCAGACCCGCCCAGAGGAAAGAGTAGAGTACTCGGTTTCATTCCTCATCCGAGGTTCACACTTGGCTAGGTACCTTACAGCTTGGAGAATGAGAGAACTTCTGACCCCTACTCCTAGTTTCAATTGCGCCATTTCTGGAGAGTGTTTGGCTTGGCTTGAGGATGAAGCACAAACTGGGCCTACTTTAGCATTAGAAGCTTCCACAAGCACGAGCGGGAGATGCAGGAGCACCTGACTCGTCTATGCCCCTAGTTTATTACTTTGATCTTTCTTTTCAAGTCTTTTATTTTAATGTAATAAAAGCAACTTTGATTTGTATCGAGAGTTGGAGAACTTTGTATTGAAATGAATGAAATTTAAGTTGTGAGCACTGAAAGTTTTTCTTTTGGTCCAAAAATGGTCTAAGTTGTAAAAGGTAAAATTTGAACAAAATCAACTTTTATTAAAACTTTTCAAAACCATTTTCGAGAAGGACCACCACTTGACACACACGGAATCAATCCTCGAGATATACAACCCCGAATCAAAAGATCACAAATGGCCCCTTAACTAAATAACACTGCTCAGCACTGTAACCAACTCTTCTGTCAGAGTAGAGATCACAACCGAACTCTTAAGTAAAGAACAGACAAAGATGACCCGATTAGACACATGGACATGACAGTTGATTTAGAGGTGTTTACAGCCGAACTTTAGGATGAAGTTGCCTACGTATCCCGAAGATGGGAATCAGGCCTTATGTAGTTCGGTTCAGGTTCACTTGAGTATTAACTCTCTCTTTTTGTGCTCTAACTTTTGCCAAGGCCGCCATTTAGGGTTTTCAACCTTGCAAGCTCAGTTTTTCTTTATTTCTAATTTTTTTTGTGCTCTAACTTTTGCCTAGGTTGCCCTTCCAGGTTTTTGGCTTAGCGAGCCTCTCAAGGATAGTATTTCTTTAACTTGTCCATGTTGATTGGTTGTGAAATTTCCATGCTATCCAGGTCCATGAGAATAGCTCCACCCGACCAAATAGATTTGATGATGTAAGGACCAGTCCAATTGGGTCTGAACTTGGCCCTAGGGTCATGGATGGGAGCTCAGTTATCTTTCAACACCAAATCCCCCTCTTTGAGATTCTGGGACTTAACCTTCTTGTTAAAAGCCCTAGCAATCCTGCATTGATAACCCTGAACATGGTACAATGCTTTCAGCTTTCTCTCATCAAACAACATCAGTTCTTCAAGCCTTTTCTGCTGCCAGTCCACCTCGGCTATTTGACACTCCGTCATAACTCACAGCGATGGGACTTCTATTTCAATTGGCAGAACAACTTTCATCTCATAGACAAGAGAATAAGGAGTTGCCCCTGTAGACGTCCAGATTGAAGTGCAAATGGCAATTTATCTAGCAGTCCCAATAGGTCTCAACCATTTTCTGCAAAATATGCTTGATGTTCTTGTTGGCGGCTTCAATAGCTCCATTGGTTTACGGCCGGTATGTAGGTGACTAATGGAAAGTCACATTGTATTTCTCCAACAAGTCGATCACTTCTTTCTTGAAAAGGGAACCATTATCTGATATAATCTCGTTTGGGACTCCGTAACGGAAAATGATGTTATTTCTAATGAACCTAGCCACATGTGCTGCTTTCAACACTATGTAAGACTGAGCTTCCACCCACTTTGTAAAGTAGTCAATTGCCACCAGAATGTATTCATGCCCATTCGACCCTTTCAGCATGACTGCCCCAATGACGTCAATTCCCCAGATCGAGAAAGGCCATGGCGAAGTCATATTGAATAGTTTCGATGGCGGGATGTTCATGTGATTAGCATGAATTTGGCATTTGTGGCATCGCCGAACAAAACCAATACAATCTTCCTCCATGGTAGACCAGTAGTAACCTTGACTGAGAATCTTCCGGGCTAACATTACTCTGTTCATGTGCACTCCGCACTCTCCCCCATGGACGGCCTCCATCAGGCGCCTTGATTCCTCTATTTCGACACACAACTTGTGCATTCCCAGATGACCTCTCTTGTATAGTTTACCTCTGCAGATGATAAATTGGATGGCCATCCGTTGTATTGCCCTCTTGTCCTTGGCATTTTCCCCTAGTGAATAAACCTCATTTTCCAAGAAGTTTTAGATATCATAGTACCAAGGGTTTTGATCTTGCGCTTAATTTATTGCGGCTATAGTTTCGTAGGCTGACGCATATCTCTTCTTAATGACGATCAGACGCATCCAGACTCTGAGCAGGATGTCTATCATAGAAAATAGAGTTGATAAAGCATCAACCAACCTGTTGTTCTCTCTTAGTAGATGCTTGAAAGTCAACTTCTCAAACCAAGGAATCAGAACATCCAGGGTTTGGTGATAAATCTTCATCTTTTCTTCTTTGACCTTCCAGCCTCTATTTGCTCGAGAAACAACTAGGTTTGAGTCCTCGATGACGTCCAACCTTTTTGCTCATAGTTCCAGGGCAGCTTCAAAACCAGTGATACAGGCCTCGTATTCTGCTTCGTTACTGGATACCTTGAACCGGAGTTTAAAGGCTAAAGGTATATGGGAATTGTCGGGTGCTATCAGCAACACACCTATCCCGTAACCGTATTGATTAGATGCTTGTAGACATTCCATTTTTGACCGACCTTAAGACTCAGACGCCATCGATTGAGTGCTCGGTGATGGCGCATGTTGTGCTCGTTCTGAGGTTTCAGAGTTTTGGCTGAGAGCCTTGCCTCCGGGCCTCGGAACTCTTTGTGCTTTGGCTCGGTTTGCGGACCAAGTCTTGTTTTCCCTTTTTGGAGGGAGGGAGTGGTCTTGTAGACCATCTCTCTATGGTCGTAGACTACTTTTCGTGGTCATAGGCCACTTTTCCCGTTTGGAGACTAGTTTCCGATTTTTGGAGCCTTTGGCCGCGTGCCTTGTCTTGGGACCGCTTGACATTCTCCGTTTGGTGTGGTTTTTGAACCACACCTTGTTGCCTCTACCTAGAGGAACACTGTGGTCCGAGAGACCACTTTTGTGGTTGCATACCACTTTTGATGCTCGTCAGCTAGTTTTCGGGGCTTTTGGCCGCGTGTTTCGCCTCCCGATTTCTCGTCTTGCATCCGCTTTGGTTTGTTTTTGGTACAAACCTTGTTTTCCTTGTTTGGAAGGTGGTACAAGGGTGGGAGACCAGTATTTCTCCTTGGAGACCACTTTTCCTTTTTCCAGCTAGTTTTCTTGTCAGATAACTGGCTTTTTTGGTCTTTGGACCATCTTTTCTGGTCGGCCACCACACCACCACCTTGCATTTAGTGTGTTGACCTCTCCCACCTATGGCCGACCAGTTTTTGCTCTGGTTGACCACTTAAACTAGTAGGCCGACCACTTCAAGTGGTTGGCTGCTTTTTGGCACATTTTTGGAGATATTTTGGGACAACTGGCACAGTTGGAGAGCATTTGAGCCATCCTCCATACATGTATGGAGGGATAGCATTCAAGCTTATCTTCTCCAAGAAGCTTTGGCTTTCCTCTTCTATAAGAGGGAGGCTCCTCCTCCCTCCTCCAGGTTCAAAAAATCTGAGGGAAGAGGATAGATATAGTGTTGTATCTATATTGCCTTGTTTGCTTCATTTTTATGCCTTAAAGTATAGATTTGTCTTACTTTAACACACAAACACACACTCAAACACCATCATTTTGTTACTGAGGTGCTTCGGGGCTGATTTTGGTGTTCTTGGGTTGTCTTGAGCTTGAAAAACCTGCTGGAGTTGCAGTTATAAAGACGGTCTTCAAGGGTGAGCTTTTGACCTTTAAATGCCCATTTCTTGCTTAAGCTTTTAGCCTATCTTGCATGCTATTTTAAGCTGACTTATAATTGATAAAAGTTCTATTTTTGCATGCTTTTGATCTTTGTTTAAGATCACTTTTGTGTTTGGGGTTGTTTACCCCCTCTTAGGCCTTGTTTGGCCTTGTTTTTGAGCCTCTTTTGTGAGCTTTGGGACCACCTTGTTTTGGCCTTCTCACCACTAAAATCCAGAGGGATTTCAGTGGTGGGGATGGTGTTTTATGATCCTAAAAAGGGGAGGGCCATCCCCTCTCCTTGCATCTTCAATACATGCCTTAATATGCCTCATGTTTGAGCATCTTTACTAAGTGTATGTTGACCATATCTTAGCTTGTATTTGTGGTTATTTTGCTGTGGCATACCAGTATTTTTGCTTAGCTTGGTCACTCTATGCATGGTTAATACACTTGTTCGTGTTTTAGCATGTTTAAGGTCTGATTTGTGTTGTATTGGTCATGCATGACTTGCTTTGTATAGCCTTGGTTCAATCTAGCTTGTTAGCTTTGTGTATTGAATTCTCTAGCATGCATTACTTGGACTATTTCAATGATTTGGCATCACTTGTTATGTGATTTCAGTCCATGTTTCATGGCCATGCATTCACATTTGTTACTTATTCAATGTGTTGGAGGGTTTCCCCCTTTATGCCTTAACATGAACCATTGCGTATGCCTTCATGCCATAGCTTGCGAGCCACCATTTCAATGAGTTTTTGCGAGCCACCAAGGATAGTCAGATCAAGAAGATCAGATGTGATCAAAGAAAGCTTGTGAAGCTAGACTAGTAGCACCCCTTGAATTAGGGGCACCAAAAATGCCAGATGCGCTCGAAGAGCCAAAAATTGGGATGCTTCTCAAAGCTAATGAAGATCGGCAAGAATGCCAAATCCCAGAAGGGATGAAAGAAGAAAGTATTGCTAAAGAACAATTGAGTTCCTATCCACAACACTAGGGGCAAATTCAGCTCCCATTAGATGGACTTCTGCATCATCAGCGAACAACAGCCATTCTCCTGGATTCAGATGGCTTTGAGATCCTAAAACCATTTGACATGGACAAAGCTACACTTTTATCCTTGAGAGGCTTGCCGGGCCAAAATCCCGGAAGGGCGACCCAGGCAAAAGTTAGAGTAAGAAAAAGAAGAAAAATGCAAAGAATGAAAAAAGAAAAGAAAAGAAATGAAAACATGAAAAGAAAAGAAAAAGAAGAAAAGAAATGAAAAGTATGAAAAGAAATGAAAAGAAAAGAAGAACAAAGCTCGCAAGGTTGAAAACCCGGAAGGGCGGTCTTGGCAAAAGCTAGAGCGCAAAAGAAGAGGTTAATACACGAGTGTACCTTAACCGGAACTACGTAAGGCTTGATTCCCATGTTTGGGATACGTAGGCAACTTCATTCTAAAGTCCAGCCACAAACACTTCCGAATTGATTATGTCCATGTAATGGTTTTGATCATCTTTGTCTTCTCTATATTCGAGAGTTCGGTTGTTATCGTCACTTTGAGAACTGGTTACAGTGTGCTGCGGTGCTATCCACACAAGGGGCAATTTTCCGTTGCCATACAGTGTGCTGCGGTGCTATTCAGACAAGGGGCAACTTTTCGTTGCCATGAAGTGCCATTTAGACAAGGGGCAATTTTCCAATGTTTTGGATCTGAGGTTGTGCATCTCAAGAGTAAATTCTGTGTTGGTCAAGTAGTGGCCATTTGCAAAAACAGTTTTTAAGAATTTTTACTGAGGTTGATTATTTCTCTAAAAAATTATTCCATTTTCCAAAACTGGACCATTTCTTGGACCCAAAAAAGGAAAATTTTCAGTGCTCATAGCCTGACTTGCATGATTTTAAATCAGAAAGTTGAACAAGTGTGTTAATCTAACTCTCATATTGATTAAAATTGCTTTAGTAGAAAGCCAAAACAAAAAATGGTCAAAATGATGAACTAGGGGCCTAGTTGAGTCAGGTTTTCTGTCTTTTCTCCATTGTCAACATACTTGCCAAGAAGGGTATCATACCTGCCAGAAAAGGCACGACTGGAGCTAATAACAGAGGGCTGAAAGCTCTCTCATCCTCCGAGCAGCGAGGTATCAAGCCAAGTGCGAAGCACGAACCGGAATGGATCAAGATACTCCACTCCCTCATTCGGGGCATCAACTAAACGTCACCGGAGGAAATAGCCGCGAGCTGAATATGCTGGGTGTGAGCCCGCAACTTCCTATTTATCTATCAACCACCCAGGGGTGGGATAAAAAAAGAAGAGAGATTGAAGAATAGAGAGATGTGCGATGAAAGAAAAAGTGAGAAAAAGGCTTTTTCAGAAAAACAGAGCCGGAGGGCCGAGTGATGTGAGGATCACAAATGAGAAAGGGTGGGAAACAATACCCGGAGAAACTGGCTCCTTATGATCTGAGAGGTCTCTCGTCTTTGTAATACGTCTGAGAGCCGTGTTGGTTGTGTTTTTTGTTTGTCTCGATTCTTGTTTTGAGTCATTTCGAGTGTTACTTGATGTGTTTTAGGTTGTTTACCTTTTGTTTTTCTTTGTTGAGTCGTTTTGACTGCGGTCAGTTGTAGGCTCGATACCCGGTTGAGAACCCCTTTCTCATTTCAATTTCAAAAATAAATCGTTTTGTGCTCAGAGTGTTGTGCCATTCTCCACATTTGTGCAAAAACAAGAATTTGTTCTTTCATAAACTGCAGGGTTCAACCCAAGTCATGTTAGACCAGTAGAACCAGGACCTGTCTGAAGTTATATGGGTTCCGGATTGCGAAGCAAAAGAAAAGAGGGAAAAATCGGAGCATCCAAGGTTGTTTTGACTTCTGCGAGTTCCGTCTTTGCATCCCGTGTGTTCAAAATGAACAGAGCACTGTGTTATGGGCTGTGTGTTCAGAGTGGGCAGTGTTCAAAACGGGCTGAGTGTTCAAAATGAGCCGTGTGCAGAATAAGCTGAGTACTGTTTTATGAGCTGTGTGTTCGAAGTGAGCAGTACCTCGTGTAAGCCATGTGCCGCATAAACCAAGCACTGTGTTATGAGCTATGTGTTCAGAATGAGCAGTGCGCTGTATGAGCTGTGTGCAAAATAAATCGGGTACTGTATTATGGGCCGTGTGTTCAGAATCAGCAATGTCCTGCATGAGCCGTGTGTTCAAAATAAACAGAGTGCTGTGTTATGAGCTGTGTGTTCAGAAGGAGCAGTGCGCAATATGGGCTGTGTGTTCAAAATGAATAGAATATTGTGTTGACTATTTTCGCGCCAAAATGGCAATCAGAAGTGCTCTCCCAGAGTACCAATCCCTGCCAGAGGCATCTTGGCTGTGTTTGCAATGAGTTCCTAGGAGATCAATTGCGATGGTGGAAACTAGAGTTCGAATGGTTGTTGCCTAGAACACAAAGTTTTGGAATTTCTGAGACTAAAGTCTGGTTTGAATATCTGGGGGTGTATCCCCGACTTGAAATCTGTATGGAAGCCCCATAGGTTGAGGCGGTATGTATGCACTTCAATTTTGGATACTGAACCAACCTAGTATGTCATCCTGTTGAAGAATAGGTAAAGTTATGAACATGATCAGGAAGAAAAGTGGCATCCGTGGTTTCCCCAGCAGATGTTGCTCCTTGTTAGCATTTTAGCACCTTTGTACTGTGAGTTGAAGGTAAGTGTTTGAACAACGCAATGCAAAAAGGAAATCCCCAACGAAGTAGAGCGGTTCACCGCCACTCACCTCATGAGGTGCTTTCTAAAGTGCCGCCTTGTTTGTTTATTGCAATCCTTAATATCATGCGTTGTATTGCATTCTACCTATCAGATCCTTTCTCGTTCGTGAACGGTATTGTATGTACTATTCATTCAGAGAAGTTCCGGTTTAGTTTGACTGATCCCTTCCTCCTCTCGCGTTTGGCGCGCGTTTGGATACCTTTCTCCTCTCGCGTTTGGCATGCGTTTGGATCAGCCCTTTCCTCTCTTGCGTGTGATACGCTGAGAGATGCTTTCTTTCCTCTCTTACGTGTGATATGCTGAGAGATGCTTTCTTTCCCCTCTTGCATGTGCCACGCTGAGGGATGCTTTCTCTTTCCTCTCTCACGTGTGATACGCTGAGAGGTTTTCCCTTCCTCTCTCGCGTGTGATACGCTAAGAGGTTTTCCCTTTCCTCTCTCGCGTGTGATACGCTGAGAGGTTTGCCATTCCTCTTTCGCGTATGATACGCTAAGAGGTTTTTCTTTCCTCTCTCGCGTGTGATACACTGAGAGGTTTTCCCTTTCCTCTCTCACGTGTGATACGCTGAGAGGTTTGCCTTTCCTCTCTCGTGTGTGATACGCTGAGAGGTTTTTCTTTCCTCTCTTGTGTGTGCTACGCGAAGAGGTTTTCCTTTCCTCTCTCGCGTGTGATACGCTGAGAGGTTTTTCTTTCCTCTCTCGCGTGTGATACGCTGAGAGGTTTTCCCTTTCCTCTCTTGCGTGTGATAAGCTGAGAGGTTTTCCCTTTCCTCTCTCGCGTGTGATATGCTGAGAGGTTTTCCCTTTCCTCTCTCACGTGTGATACGCTAAGAGGTTTTTCTTTCCTCTCTCACGTGTGATACGCTAAGAGGTTTTCCCTTTCCTCTTTCGCGTGTGATATGCTGAGAGGTTTTTCTTTCCTCTCTCGCTTGTGATACACTGAGAGGTTTTTCTTTCCTCTCTTGTGTGTGATACACTGAGAGGTTTGCCTTTCCTCTCTCGCGTGTGATACGCTGAGAGTTTTTTTTTCCTCTCTCGCGTGTGATACGTTGAGAGGTTTTTCTTTCCTCTCTTGCGTGTGATACGCTGAGAGGTTTTTCCTTTCCTCTCTCGCGTGTGATACGCTGAGAGGTTTTTCTTTCCTCTCTTGCGTGTGATATGCTGAGAGGTTTTCCCTTTCCTCTCCGCGTGTGATACGCTGAGAGATGCTACCTTTCCTCTCTTGCGTGTGATACGCAGAGAAATACTCCCTTTCCTCTCTCGCGTGTGATACACTGAGAGGTTTTTCTTTCCTCTCTCGCGTATGATACGCTGAGAGGTTTTTCCTTTCCTCTCCCGCGTGTGATACGTTGAGAGGTTTTCTTTCCTCTCTTGCGTGTGATACGCCAGAGAGACGCTACCTTTCCTCTCTTGTGTGTGATATGCTGAGAGATGCTACCTTTCATCTCTTGCGTGTGATACGCAGAGAGATACTCCCTTTCCTCTCTCGCGTGTGCTACGCTGAGAGATTTTCCCTTCTCCTCTCTCGCGTGTGCTACGCTGAGAGATTTTCATCTTTCCTCTCTCGCGTGTGCTACGCTGAGAGATTTTTCCCTTTCTCTTCTCTTGCGTGTACTACGCTGAGAGGTTTTTCTTTGTCTTCTTCTTTTCGAAACATGGGGATATGTCCCTATGCTTCCTTCTTCGTCCGAGACACGGGGATACGTCCCTATGTCTCTTCTTCTTTTTGGAAACACTGGGGTACGTCCCTATGTGTCTCCCCCTCTGGTATAGAGCATTTGGAATACGTTCCAATGCTCATGCCATTCAAAACTTTGGGATACGTCCCTATGTTTCTTCTTCTATCCCTTTTCCTTACGCGATTTCAACGTGTTTGGAATTTATCTCAGGACGCGTGTGCGCAGGCCTGAGCGTGTTTTATCTCAGGTTGTGTTTTGAACACACCTGGGTGGGTTGTTTTCGGACCTCCTCTCATGATTTCAGCGTAGCTTGAGTGTCCCGTTCCTTATGCAA
Organism: Camellia granthamiana; assembly: GCA_036172215.1. NCBI lineage: Eukaryota > Viridiplantae > Streptophyta > Magnoliopsida > Ericales > Theaceae > Camellia > Camellia granthamiana. The sequence goes on from CM069916.1 coordinate 82,216,907, forward strand.
TTTCAGCATGTTTGGAATTTATCTCAGGACGCGTGTGAGCGGGCCTGGGCGTGTTTTATCTCAGGTTGTGTTTTGAACACACCTGGGTGGGTTGTTTTTAGACCTCCTCTCACGATTTCAGCGTGGTTTGAGTGTCCCGTTCCTTACGCGATTTCAGCGTGTTTGGAATTTATTTCAGGACGCGTGTGCACGGGCCTGGGCGTGTTTTATCTCAAGTTGTGTTTTGAACACACCTGGGCGGGTTGTTCTAGACCTCCTCTCACGATTTCAGCATGGTTTGAGTGTCCCATTCCTTACACGATTTCAGCGTGTTTGGAATTTATCTCAGGACGCGTGATGCGCGGGCCTGGGTGTGTTTTATCTCAGGTTGTGTTTTGAACACACCTGGGTGGTTGTTTTGTTTTTCTCCTCTCATGATTCCAATATGATTGGAGTTTGTCACCCTTTACATCTACTGTATTATCTGTTTACTTCGCACTGTTTTGTGCAAATTATCAATCGCACTATTTTGTGCACCATACTTGCATTGTGCATGCATTTTATCGCGCTATTTTGCGCTGTGTCCATTACTTGCATTGTGCATGCCTTTTATCGCGCTATTTAGTGCATCGCGCTATTTTGCGCTGTGTCCATTACTTGCATTGTGCATGCATTTTATCGCGCTGTTTTGCACATCGCGCTATTTTGCGCTGTGTCCATTACTTGCGTTGTGCATGCATTTTATTGCGCTATTTTGTGCACCATACTTGCATTGTGCATGCATTTTATCGCGATGTTTTGCGCATCGCGCTATTTTGCGCTATGTCCATTACTTGCATTGCACATGCATTTTATCGCGCTATTTTGCGCATCGCGCTATCTTGCGCACCTCCATTGCACTGTTTTGTGCATTGCATCATTCGTGCTATCTTGCGCACCTCAATTGCACTGTTTTATGCATTGCATCATTCACGCTATC